>CM076578.1:16280404-16701101 GCA_034641835.2 Pinus albicaulis | reverse complement strand
AGAGTCAGAGCATGCATCTGACTCAGAAGCCCTCATCTCGGCCACTAGCGACTGCTTGGCCCGACACTCACTTGTGTTGTGAGTGGAGCTCTTATGGAACTCACACCACTTTCCGTGTCCTTCTTTGGCTTTGCGGTGCTGTTCTTTTCTTGTGGCTTCGATGAGTTGTCTTTAGCCGCCATGCCTTGGCTCGGTCCTTTGTTCTGCGGTTTGGAAGCACCTTTCCCTTTCTTTTGATTCGCAGATCCAAAGTCTCGCTTCTTCTGCTTGAATTTCTGCTCAATCTTGGCAGCATACCGGTATGCCGTACCAAGCGAGGAGATGTCAAGGAACTCCATTTCCTCCTTAATGTATTTGTGCAGACAGCTGCGATACTTTAGCACCAGATGTTTCTCTGAATCTTTGATACCCAACTTTGTGCGCAGGGTATGGAACAAATTCGTCAGCTCATGCACATCTTGCTCCCTTTGTTGTCGCATCGTGGTCCATTGTATGTACTTGTCCTCATAGCTCCCCACAGGATAGTACTATTCCTTGACGGCGTCTCGGAAAGAATTCCAAGTTGGTACGGCCGAGAACAGAGAGGGTTCTGTCTGGTCCTTGTTCTCACAGTAGGTTTCCCACCAGTCCTTAACATGGGGGGTAGCTTTGAGGAGTGCAAAAGTAATCTTCTCCCGGTCTGAAAAGTCATGAACAGAGAAATATCCTTCTAATAGATTCAACCATCTATCTACGGCATCTGCGTCTATTTGACCCTCAAATATGGGAATGTCAAAATTTACTTGTACCTTAAAGGGAGTCGCAACTCCAGAGTGGCTACTGGATGCAGATGCGCAGCCGGTGGGCAGCCGTTGAAGGATCTGAGCAAAGCTATCCATCATCGCGTTCCTTTGTTTTTCGAGGGCCTCCTCGAGCAATATTTTGATAGGATCTCCTGCTCCCTCATCTTTCTTTTCGTCCCCCATGGGCGTCCGTCGAGGTTTGCGAGGCTGATCTTGCAAAGGTTCCACCAGATCAAGCCCTAGCCCCTTATGCCCCGACCTCGTTGGGGACATGCAAAGAAGGATCGAGAAAAAGCAGACCGCTCTGATACCACTGATCCGGATTTATGCAGGAACGCAACAGAATAAACATATAACCATAAATACAGAGATGCAGCGGAAATAACACTTCATTTCATTAATATCAAAGAACTGAAATTTGCTTACAGACAGAATGGAAATAAAACTAGCTAGGGCGCTGGTAGCTATCTCTGAGAAGAGATGTGGCGGCTACGGGCCTCTGAACTGAGTTACAATGAGGCTCGAGGGCCTATTTATCATTTAGAAACAATGGGAAATCCTAAACAGCCAAAACCCTAACCCTAGGAGATGAAGCGCCAAAACTATGGGCCCCGTTTGGGTAATTTGGTGTTTCAACTTCCCAGGGGCGTAACTTTGGCATACGATCTCCGTTTGACGCGTACCATACCTCGTTAGAAAGATCTATCCGAGGACTACAAATTTGGAACAAGCAACATCGGTCCATGGACCCATGTTGCTCTCCGTTTTCCCAAAAAACGTTGTTTAGGGCCTCAAAACGGCTCCGGAAGTTTAGGACCCGAAAAACTGCTAAAAATAGTAAACTGTGCTGAAACTGAAAAACTGAAATAGACAATGGTGGAGCCCCAAGTGGAATAGGCGGGTGACCACCAATATCCACCTGGATCAGGAAGTTGAATTACGGGGTATCACAGGGAAGCCAGGAAGGATAATAAACTCTAATTCCATGAAAAAAGCTTCTAAAGAAAGAAAAAAGAGGCATAATTGCATAATTATGCTCACTACAGGTTCAAACATCAAAATAATCTATTTCTCTAGATCTCCAAAAAATCTTGGACAGTCATTCCCAGGTATTTGAGACCCCCAAAGGACTCCCTCCTATTCATGATCAATATCATGCTATTCATTCGATTCCAGGAAGTGTTCCTCCAAACATTTGGTCTTATAGATATCCTTATCCTCAAAAAAGTGAGATTGAATGTATGGTTGCAGAAATGCTAGAGGTTGGTATAATTCAACCTAGTCAAATTTATTTCTCTACTCCAGTAGTATTGGTGCACAAGAAGGATGGTTCCTAGTGTATGTGTCCGAATTATAGGGGGCTAAAAAATCTCACTATTAAAGATAAATTTTCCACCCCCCTCATTGATGAATTACATGGAGAAACTTCACCAAGTTGGATCTTCGCTATGGATATCATCAAATTAGAATGAAGACTGAAGACATTTTGAAAACATAATTCAAAATTCATGAGGTTCATTATCAATTTCTAGTCATGCGTTTTGGCCTTACTAATGCACCTTCCACATTTCAAGGTTTGATGAATTCCATTTTAAAAAATGGGTCACAAAAATGTTGGGTTATGAATTTGAAATCATCTACAAAAAAGGGAAGCAAAATGTTGTTGCAGATGCACTCTCAAGAAAGGATGAGGATGTGGAAGCATTGCTTTGTGCCATTTCTATTATCCAACCTAAGTGGATAACCAAAGCAAGGGATGAATGGAACAATGATGAAGAGGTGTGGACACTTATTCAAAAGTTGCAGCAATATCCCAGTACATCTGAAATATTTAGCTGGAAAAATGATTCATTATGGTACAAGGATTGCTTATATCTTTGTAATAATTCCCAAATCAAACAAAATATTCTTTTGGAATTGCACACCTCTCCCTTAGGAGGGCACTTAGGATTTTTAAAAACTTACTACATAGTCAAGAAGGATTTTTTTTGGGATGGCCTTAAATCTGATACTCAAATTTTTTTGGAAAAATATTTGTTATGTCAACAAAATAAAGTTGAGACAATTAAGACCCTAGGTCTGTTACAACCTTTATCCATTCCAAGTCAACGTTGGGAGGAGGTTTCAATGGATTTTATCAAAGGATTACCCAAGTCTGAAGGAAAGACTGTCATCATGGCGGTAATCGATATAATTATCAAGTATGCACACTTGTGTGCATTATCTCATCCATTTAAAGACAGTACAGTTTCTACCGCATTTATGGAAACAATTCAAAAGCTACATGGAAGCCCAAGGATTATTGTAAGCGACAGAGATCCCATTTTTACAAGAATTTTTGGATGGAATTATTTTCTTGTTTGCTTACTCAATTATATCATAGCTCATCATATCATCCTCAATCTGATGGGAAAACTGAGATAGTCAAAAAATGTTTGGAAGGACATATTTGTTGCATTGTATATGATAAACAAACACAATGGGTCAAGTGGTTACCTCTGGTGGAATGGTGGTATAACACTTCCTTCCATACTAAAGCAAAAATGACCCCATTTATGGCACTTTATGGATATCATACACCCTCCATCACATCATATTTAAGATAAAATTCTAAGGTTCAAGCAGTGGAAGATCACATCAAGCATCAACAAGTTCTATAACTCTTAATGGATAACCTCACCTTGGCGCAAAATCGAATGAAATAACAGGCATATCAACATCGCAGTGTAAGAAGTTTTGATGTAGGCGATTGGGTATTTTTACGGCTACAAACATACAAAAAATGTCCCTCGAGCAAGATAAGAAGGATACTAAATTATCACCAAATTATTATGGTCCTTACAAAGTGTTACAAAATATCGGTACTATGGCATACAAATTGGAGCTTCCTGCATCTTAATGAGTGCACCTAGTTTTCCATGTTTCATGTTAAAGAAGGTTATAGGTGACAAGCTCCCAGTTCAAAAAATATTTCCAAAACTTGACGAAGAAGTAAAAATCATATTAGAACCTGAAGCAGTCATGGAAACAGGAACTCGAAAGCTACAAAATCGATCAATTTTAGAGTATCTCATTAAGTGGAAGAACTTACTCATTGAAGATTCGACATGGGAGGATGAGAATTTTATACAGAAGCATCTAGAACTACTCAAGAGTTGAGGAAAACAATTTTTTTAAGGAGATGGGAATGCTAGGTCCCTATAATACTAGTGTATCTCCTTATTGTTATTGTTAGTGTTATCACTCCACCGGATTTCCAAAGGCTGAGAAGGAGACCAGCAAAGGTAACCACATACCACTTTGACTTAGTAGCTAGCCCTACTAGGCTGAGAGGGATCTCTTAATGAGATTCACAGCCAAATTGACTGGATCATGAAGATTTTAGGCTAGGTATAGTAGGCTCTAGGGTTTTCATTAATTTGGATTTGGTGTTGGATGGTAAATTAGGTCTAGGAAGAACTAGGTCATGGCTCTGAAAATCAGACTTGCAGAGATGTGATAGGGCAAGGTAGGCACACACTTTAGCACTTTAAGGTATCCTGGTGAAAATGGTAGACTGATAGGGTTTCAAAACAAACATGGAAATCATGAATTTCTTTATATTAGAAGAAAGTGAAACATAACTATGATAACTTCTCCAAAACAGAGCATTGAAATCAATGAATTTTGCTTATCAAAATTAGAAATCAATCACCTAAGAAATGGACATGAATATGGAAGGTACAATACCTTAAAACATATGAAAAAAGAAGAAGAAACACTGCTAAAACACATACCACATGAATCCCACCAAAATAGCTGCAACTCAGTCTATTAGTTCCTATCAAAATCGATGAATACACTAGTGTTCAAAGATCTATTCCACCTCATCCAACCCTTGCAATGACAAAGAAAATGAAAGATATAGACCAAAACAAAATTTTACCACTCTCATGGGCTGAATCCATGACTTATGGAGTTGTTCCTCAAAATCCTCAGCTAGAATCCTGATGACTAGGGAGGTCAACAAACTCTCCCTTTTTTGGTGAAACTGATTCACTTGACCCAAAAATACAAATTTACTTGATGTATATACCTCTAGTAAATATAAAAGAAATAATTGCATTTGATTTACACAATTACATCAATAAAATTTCATGAAATTCATTAACCAATTGAGAAAAACTCGAATGAAGAAAACAAACAACTGGAAAAAGCGCAGCATGAGTGCAAAAAGCACAGCGTACCCCTGAGAAAAGCGCAACATGACCTTCAAGCTAACTTTTGACTGCCTTTCTAAAGTCCAAATTGAGCTCTAGATATCTCATTGGAAATATGTTCCTATCTAGTTGTCCAAAATGTCCTCAAGCACTGAAAATGATGGATTTAAGCCCCTGAAAACCCACTTTTCCCAAAATTTTGTCAAAAAGCGCAGTGTGTGGCAGAAAACACTGGAAAAAAAGTGTTTTTTATGATGCTTTTTAGCTTTTCCACCTGTCAAAAGCTCAGATATTTTATTTCCAGGAGTCAAAATGTGATGTAGCAACCATTATCTATCCATCCCAACTATTTTTGCATCATTTGGAGGCCTCTAGAAAAATCGCAGCGTGGGCCACACCACACTTTTTCTAAAGGCCTCCAAATGATGCAAACTCAGTTGGGATGGATAGATAATGGTTTCTACATCACATTTTGACTCATGGAAATAAAAAATCTAAGATTTTGATAGGTGTAAAAGCTAAAAAACATCATAAAAAACACCTTTCTTCCAGTGTTTTCAGCGACATGCTGCGCTTTTTTACCAGTTTTGGTAAAAGTGGTGTTTCAAGGGCTTAACTCCATCATTTTCAGTGCTTGAGGACATTTTGGATAACTAGACAAGAACAAATTTCCAATGAGCTACCTTGAGCTCAATTTGGACTTGATCAAGTCAGTCAAAATTTATCTTTAAGGTAACGTTGCGCTTTTCTCAAGGACATGCTACGCTTTTTCCACTCATGTTGCGCTTTTTCCACTCACGCTACGCTTTTTCTAGTTGCCCGTTTTCTTCATAAATTCGAGTTGTTCTCAGTTGGTTAATTAATTTCATGAAATTTTACTGATGTAACTGTGTAAATCAAATGTAATTATTTCTATTATAGTTAATAGAGGTAGATACATCAAGTAAATTAGTATTTTTGGGTCAAGTGAATTGGTTTCACCAAAAAAGGGAGAGTTTGTTGACCTCCCTAGTCATCAGGATTCTAGTTGAGGATTTTTGGGAACAAGTCCACAAGTCATGGATTCGACCTCTGAGAGTGGGAAAAGTTTTTTTTGGTCTATATCTTTCATTTTCTTTGTCACTGCAAGGGTTGGATGTTGTGGAATTGATCTTTGAACACTAATGTATTAATTGATTTTTGTAGGAACTAATAGACAGAGTTTCAGCTATTTTGGTGGGATTCATGTGGTATGTGTTTTAGCAGTGTTTCTTCTTATGTTTTCATCTGTTTTAAAGTATTTTACCTTCCGTATTTATTTCCATGTCTTATGTGATTTATTTCTAAGCTTGATAAGAATAATTTTCACCTAATCAGTCTACCATTTTCACCAGGATACCTTAAAGTGCTAAAGTGTGTGCCTACCTTTCCCCATCACATCTCTGCAAGTCTGATTTTCAGAGCCCTGGCCTAGTTCTTCCTATACCTAATTTACCATCCCGCACCAAATCCAAATCAATCAAAACCCTAAAGCCTACTATACCTAGCCTAAAATATTCATGATCCAATCAATTTGGCTGTGAATCTAATTGAGAGAGCCCTCTCAGCCTAGTAGGGCTAGATACTAGGTCAAAGTGGTCTGTGGTTACCTTTGTTAGTCTCCTTCTCAGCCTTCAGAGATCCGGTGGAGTGATAACATCTTTGGCGACTCCACTGGGGAACAAAAGTGACAGATCTTCCCTAGTTGTACCATAATTTCATCGAATTCTAGACCTGTGGGTGATAGGTCTTAGTCTTCGTGAAGGCTGATCTGAAAGTTGCAAAGAACCGAGTTGCGGAAACAGAGAACATTTGGCTTTGAGAAGATACACTAGATCGAATCCAAATCCTCATCTAGTTGATCTAGTTGAAGATCCAGAGAAACTTGTTCAAAATAAGAGATCCTGTCACTCATAATTTCAGTCAAATCCTTCTCCATTGGTAAGATCTTCCTCGTTACCTGCAAAAGTTTTTTCCCTCGAAGACATACCTTTTGATTTGAAGTTTTATTTGTCTCTATTTCGATCAAAGTCTGAAACTTCACTGTCTGAGATAGTATTTGACCCATTGAGACTATCTGAAGTAAAATCATTATCTGAGGTAGTTTTTGATTCCTTGAAACCTGAAGATAGTTTACTTTCTAAAGAACCTAAATCTGAATTAGACTTTGATAGAAAATTCAGGAGTCAATTTGATAGGCTTGAAAAGCTAGCTAATCAACTTCAATACACATCCAAAAAAGCCATCATCCAATATTAGCAAGAGTCATTATTCATTCCAACACAGTCTGAATTTTTTTTTGCCTCCTCATCTACACCTTCTACTTCATTAACTCAGTCAATCCCTTCCATTATTACTCCTTCACTTCACTTAGCACGATTCATGGCCAGATTTTCACCCCTGATTATACCTTCTCAACTCAATGCCTTACCACAAGGCTATGGCCAGAGACTCCCTCTCTTAGATGAGAATAATTGCCCAAATATTTTCCGGAGATTTAAAAATTGGTTTAGATATTTGAATGAAAATTCTATAGCCACTCCAAACCAGCTGACTGATGCATTCATAGCCCGATGGGAGGTGAAGAAGAACCCCTTGCAGATTCTTTCTGAGTATGAAAACCTGAAAAGGAATCCAAATGAATTAGTTCAGGATTTCACTACTCATTTCAACCGAGTGTACAATTCAATTCCAAGTGAGATAAAACCTGCCCCACTTTTGGCTCTCTTGCATTATTTGGATGCCTTTGATCCAGACATGGCATACCAGCTCCGAAAGAGAAATCCTACAACACTAGAAGATATGCAAAGGAATGAATTCAGTGTGGAAGCAACCTTGTCAATTAAAAATTCAAGGATGAAGGGTGAGAGAAAGGTAACCATCAAAGAAGAAACATCCTCATCCTCTGAAGTAAAGTTGGATACTTTGATAAGGACAGTGGAAAGAATGGTTGACAGGATGTACATTACAAAATAACAGCTCGAAGCACGAGTCAGAAATCCTAACTTCAGAGGACAGCAGTAGCAGCCTTATTTTAGGATCAAACAAAGAGAACAAAGGGCTCTTGAGTAGCCAACACAACAACAACAGATTCGGGCATCCTTGCAGCAAAATTATGCTCAAGGGGTTGAAGAAGAAGAAGATCAGATTACGGAAGAAAATCACTTCGTTACAGTAGATGGCCAACCTATATTTTTGACAAAAAATAAATAATATCTTGAGAAGATAGATTTTCCTAAGGATGAAGATTACATACTTTCCAATGATCATGAGTTGGAGGTTGATTCCGATGATTATCAGCGGGATTATTTAAATGCACTCAGTTCATAGCAGAGGAAATACTCATTGAGAAGTAGAGATGTCCTAGTCAATCCTATTCAGAAGTAGGCATCCCAACAAAAACATACTCAACCTAAGAAAAACCCTCAAGGTAATCAGAGAAAAGGAAAGGAGCATGCAGTTACAAATCAGAGCACGATCAATCACCCATTTGTAAGCACACCGAGAAAAGAAAAAGAAAGTCAGAAGAAGGAAACTACAACAAAGGATCAGTGTGACAAAAGAGACACCATCATTAAAGAGGTAGATAAGTCCATTCCTTTTAGCTTAGAAACTAAAATATATAAGTTAAAATTCTCTATCCCTTTAACTGAACTTGTCAAAAACAATCAATATAAATCTCGCATGGCCAAAATGTTGAAAGTATATCCTTTATTTGATAAGGTAAATGTTGAATATGACCAACCTAAACTCATTTTTGGTCTAGCCATAGATGTTCGGTTAGAGGATAGTGAAGTTCCCCCATTCTATTTGAGTCTGAGAATTCATCAATGAATCCTTCCTAATTCCATGCTCAACTCTGGAGCTTCCCATAACCTGATGTTGAAGGCCATTATGGAGAAATTGGGCCTAGATATAACTCGTACCTACCATGATCTATATTCCTTTGATTCTGGTAGAGTTCGTTGTCTTGGTATCATAAGGGATTTGGTAGTTTCCATTGAACAAATCCCAACAAAGAATGTCTTGATGGATGTGGTGGTAGCTGATATAACACCATGGTTTGGTATGTAGCTGTCGAGATCTTGGGGAATGTTCTGGCTCATTTACATTTACTTTGGAAATATTTTTCAAATCACAAAAAAAAGCATATATATTAGAAAATGGGAAAATTTAAACATTCTATATGCTGAAAATTAATTTTTTTTTTATATGTTTCTCAATTAACATATTTTGCAGAAATTTCAAGGTGGGTATGACCATTGGGTTAACCTCCGTGTAAATCACCGAGTGGGGTTTAAAAGAAACATTGTTGATATGGATCGGTGGAAACCCGTGGGCACAAAAAACCCAGAGTATAGCACCAAGGGTGCCTCTGCAGCTGATCCTGTCGAGATATCATTGACCAATAATCGACGGTTCACGATCACTGCAGAGGCAGACCTCTAATGAGTCTATCGTACTCCAAAGTGCTCCCACAATGACATAGACAACCGATGACGCAAGCAATTAATGTCACCAGCAGTGAGCCAGTCCATATGTCACGTCATATGTCCATTATCTGTCAAGTCATGCATTGAATTCACATTCATTTCCAAAATCATGTGCCATCTATAAAATGTGTTAAAGTTATGCTTTTCCTCTTGTTGGTTTTTAGTCCCAATTGTCCAAGAGTAATATGAGTCATTTAAATTCACACCTCTGCATTTTTACAGTCTCTACCTTGAGTAAATCCATGGCTCAATGATCATCCCTCTCTGGCTCTTCCAGCCACATCTCGCTAATGGATACTGAACAAGATGTCAAGGATACCTTGTGCGTAGTTGAGCACCTAGATTTTTATCAACAAGTCTTACTTAATGAGAAGAATTCTCCTCTCTACTTAGCCATGGTCAAGTTTGTTGTTATGTCTGCATGTGTCCCGAAAACCCATCTTTTTCCAGAATTCCTACATTGGCTAGTATCCGCATTGTACCCTAGCAAGTGCTTTGTGATGAATAATTTAGGAGAAAGTTCTCTTCAAGTCACATCTCTGTTAATATGTCAAGCCCTCCGTTATCCTGAGTCAAAGTCCTATGTCAATTTTACTGAAGAATCATTGATAGCACTATATGACAGTCTTGCAAGGAGGATTTCACATAGGTGGTTTTCTTTCTAAAGCCGGAAGTAGGAAATTTTTCGCTAGATGATAAAGAGTTTCCCTTGGATATTTTTGATGCAGAATTCAAGCCCATACTGCAATTTTTATCGAAGATACTTGGGAAGGAGGATGTTGCTAAAATTGACAAGTCGGTGCTTGGGTTATTTTCCTTAATGATGAAGCCCAATGTGGTGTTAGATATTCCTTCCTATTGGCAACAGAACATTAATGCTCAGCTTACGAGTCTGTCCCTCACTGCGTCTTTCAGGTTTCCCTCACTGATTACTTATTTATTCTTATATCAAAATGTAGAATAATTTATACATTTGGGGTTGAATATTGTAGATTCAAATAAGAAAAGGCAATCAATGATGTTTTGGATAGATGTAATAAGAAATGAAACAAATTATGGAGGGGTGTTTGATTTTGTTGCTTCTTTCATGCCAATTTCCTATAATATTTTGAATTGAATTACTCCTCCATGTTTTTTGTCGAAGGCCCAGGAGTTTCTTCAACTTAGTGTTAATTGAAAATTTGGAGATTGGTTTTTATATGATGATTATTCAGAAATTAGGTTGTATGGAGCTGGGATTGAGCCTTATAGATTACCCATCTTTGTCCCCATGAGAATATTTTCCCTGGAGTTTATTAGACAAATCTTGAATGTAGATCAAATACATTTTTTTCCAATGAAGAAAGGCCATCTAATTAAGTTACCTATGACAGTTGGACCATTCATAGTAAATATGAGGCTTGTTAGAAGGCATGCATTTGTTATTAGGTGATAAATGGGCTTATGATCCACACAAGGTGATTTCTAATAGGAGAGTTGAAAATGCTTATTCTGCTTTTGTTCATGATAGTAAGCCTGAGATTGAGAAGCTAGCTAATCAAGGTTTTGCAGGCTCTGGTAGTACTAGCATTCATACTCCAATCATCTCTAAAAGGGTAAGTAAAAGAAGTAAATACAAGGTGGTTGATTTTGAGGATGAAGAACAAAGAGCCAAGAAAAGAGCTAAGTTAACTGAAGAGATACCAAACACATAGCTTGGTTTCTTAATTCAATTAGGAGATACTCAAAATGCTCCAGCTTCACCATCAAGACATGAATTTGTTCATGATCAGATACCTTTAATCAAGCAGGTCTTTTCCCAGATTGCATAAAAGAACCAGAAGATCAGAGAAAGTATGGAGGCTCAAGCTGAGTATCATATTACTCTTGATCAAACCATATTGTTGACTGCTATGGATTTAGAAAGGGCTCAGTTGAAAATTTCTTTCTCTCACCCATCTGAAATGATAGTAGGGTCATCTAGCAGTTTTAAAACTGTAAATCTAACTGTTGATACTAAAAATATCCATTTACTTGATAAAGTTAACTTACACCTGCAAACTGGTCAATTGATTGTTGATGACTTGACTAAAACTAGTGCAGATGCTTATAAGGCTAAGAATATGTTGGGGAAAGTAATAAAGTAGCTAAAGTTAGAGAAGGCTAATTATAGGGCTCTTTCAACTCAAAATGAAGAATTGAAGAAAATAATTGTAAAAATTGGAGTGGATCCCAATGATAGATCAACTGTGCAAAAAATATTACAAAGTGCAGAATTAGAAATTAATGTGTTGAAGAAAAAGATAAAGCTACCTATTGGAGAGAATCCAATGGAAACAGAGATGGCAGAGGTATAAAATAAGAAGGAAATTCTTTTACAGCAGCTGTTGCAGAAAGATGAAGAAATTTCTAGATTAAAGGATACAATGGTTAATATGCAGAGTCAGGTTGAATCACATACTTGCACCATAGTTTTTTCATCTAGAGATGATGATCCAACAGCTAGATTTTCCCAATTGAGCATAAAATTGAAGATGGCAGAGGTTGATATCAAGAAAACTCATAGTGATCTTGATATAACAATGAAGATAATACGTGCCAAAGATAGAGAAGTTAATAAATATACAACTAATTGCTAGACATCTTATGAATAAACCAAGAGTCTTAAAGAAAAATTAAAGGGAAACATGTCTTTAATTCAAGCAAATGATATTGTGTGGAATGAAATTATTGAAGTAATGAAAACAATTTGGGAATCATTGATTATAGTGTCAGAGGAAAAAAGCATAATCAGAGATTTATAGGAGCTTATTCTTGCTGATAAGCAGAAGTTACTTAACAGAGCTCTATGGGAAAAAAGGTTTATTGTCTTTGTCAATTCCAAGACAGGTCAAGAGTTATAGGAGCATGAAATAAAAGATATAACATTATGTGTTTTAGAAATCAATAAGTTGATTGTGAAGAATGCTTGTAGGAAATCCGCAGAGAAGAAATTGACAAAGATCAAACAGGTTGTGGATAAATTCAACAACATGTTCGACAAAAGGACCAGAGCTGGGCTGCCATCATGCTTGGATCTGCAAGGCAATTTTCTATCTTGGGATTTATATGAGACTTTGTTAGTGGGAGCAAAAAGCAAGATTGATAATACCAATGAAAAAATTGTGATCGTAAAAGGAGCCACAATTGTCAATTTCTTATATAGACATTTTCAATTATTATGGATGATTACAACCTTGTTTGTGGAAAGGCCTACTTTTACCAGGATCACTGCTTTCAGACTAGAGTATCATAAGTTGGTCAATTCTCCCAAGACCAACATTGAAATCTGCAAAAAATGCAGGGCATGGATGACTGATCAGCCAGGTGACACATCAGCACCTCAGGGAATTGCATCAGCAACAAATCAAATTCAGCAAATAGATTGATATTCCAAGTTTTATTTATCTTTCTTTGTTAAAAGGTCAAGGTTGTAATGATGTCCTCAATTGTAATGTAATACGTAGTTTAGACATTTTAGGTAGTTTGAGTAGTTTCAAGAAGTTCCAGCAGTTACAAATTTATTTTGTACGTATTTAAGCAAGACAGTAACAATGAGGAAGGTTACGAGTTTTAGACCTCTAGAAGACGACAATTTTGTACTTACTTTTCTGAGAAATTAATGAAAGAAGCATCAAGTTTCCTGCAATTGTTGATGGTAATTTGTTTTTTCCTCTATCATCTTATGTCCTTCTTTTTTGAATGAAGTGAAGTAGTTATCGGTCTCTTAATTGCATCTATGAGTAAGAGTTAAATAACCTTAATATGTGCTGCTTCACTCCAACTATTCTTTCTTTATAAGTTCCTTCTGAGATTTAAGGTGATAGATTCTGTATTACAGCATATCATTTTAAGTTTCCTCTACAGTTCTTATTTTCATTCAGATATCAGCGATTAATGGCATTGTAGAATCTTTCATTATATCAGATTATTGAGGGTTTTTAAAAAATAATTTCCAAAGGGATTGAATGAAGACCACCTAATATAATTAATTTTGTGACATATATTTCTAAAAATGTCTTAAGCACTGATCCCTTTCCACAGCCAAGGGATTGTCTCTTAAGAACCAACATTTTTTGGCGTTGTTTCTGAGGATGAAAAAACAAAGTTCATTTTACCTGGGTTTTTCACATTATTTCCTTTGGTTGTTCAGTGAGGAGTAAATATTCGGTTGTGTTTGTTATTTTTAGAATTCCAGCTTTCAAAATGCCTCACACGAGGTCAGATACCTCACAGCAGAAAGTCCTTGCTTTGTGGGACCCTGAAAGATTAGTTTCTAAAAAGGTTCAAAAACCTAAAACCCCTTCAACACCTAGTCCTACATTGTGTGCTCCTAGTAGCAGTTCTCATAATCCTTTGTTTGAAGATATCTCTAAATTACATCATTTCTTGGAACAAGATTCACCTTTCACACCCATTCATTTTCAAGAACCTAAGTTGGAAGAACACTCTTTTGAGTCTATTTCCTTTACTTTTACACAAAGTCAACGAATTCCAATTGTTAGTCCTTCTTCCATTGTTCATCAGCCTACGCCCATATCCACTTTATCACCATCACCCCCATTCACTTTCACATCTGGTACATCAACTGCATCTACCCAAGGAACAGTTAATCTAGGTGTAAATATGGCAGCACCAACTTTCTTGATGAATAGATATGCACCACTTAATCTTCCAAAACCAATGAATGCAATGCCTCAAGAATATCTTAAATTACTTCCTCATTTCACTGGAGAAGATGAAGTAACTTCAGAACAATATTTACCTATGTTTTGTAATTTTGTTGAAAATTTGAATGTAGAACATCTTAATGTTGTAATGTGACTTTTTGTTCAATCTCTAGATGGAGAGGCTAGAAAATGGTTCAAAGGTTTACCAAATGGTTCTATTAATACATGGGAAGAGTTAGAAAATGAATTCACTCAGAGTTTGGGAGAGAAAATAGATCATGGTTATTCACTAACAGAATTCAATGCAATTAAAAGAAAACCTAATGAGAATATTTTTGAGTTCGTCAAAATATTCAATAAATTGTATAATAGCTTACCTGTAGAGATGAAACCCCCTCCTTTTGGAGAAAAGGTGGTTTTTGCTGGGGCTTTTGAAGCTGATTTCAGTTTCACACTCATAGAAAGTAAATCCCCTACTCTTGAACAAATACATACGGATGCTTTAGAAATTGAAGCCAATATGACTGCAGCTGTGAAGGTGAGAGAAAAGCAGTTAATTCAAGAGAAGGGAAAAGAAAAGGAAGAATCATCACATGATCAAAGAATTGAAGATATGTCTAAGGTGATAAAAAATTATCAAATAATTTAGTTAAGATGGAATTTGAAAGTAAAACCCCCTAAAGAAAAGTGCAACAAAACAGAGGAGGATTTAATCCTCAATTCATAAAACAACCCCTACAAATTTTGCAGAGGGAAAGAAAAGATCAAGATCAGGTTCAAGCACCATTGTATATAGAAGCAGCACCTGGAGAGTCAGCAAAAGATTACCAAAAAGAAGATGAAGATCAAATATCTGCTATGTACACAAGAGAATATGATGAAGAGGAATATTGTTAAAGAGAATATGCTGAAGCTGAAGTATCTTTTAATCAAGATGAGATGAATGAATACTATAGGAAATTCACAAATTTCATGCAAGTTGAGTTACATAAAAAGTATGATTTGAGGTCTATAAAGAGATCTAGGGTGCAGGATAATGAAGGTGAACAACAAGATTCTACTCCTCCTCCAATGGCGACTCCACAACAAAAGGACTCAGTAAAACAAGCAGATAAAGGGAAGAAACCTGTAAATCCAATAAACATAACAGAAGTGCAGCAGGCTGAATCTTCCCAAAACAAATCAGTTGATATCGATATTTTGGAGAAATTTGTTCATGTGCTTGAACAAAATTTAAATCCTAGAAGGAATGAAGAAGAACCTGAGAAGAATGTTAAGCAAACTCAGGTTTTCAGCTTAACAAAGGAGTTGGAGAAAGTCAAGATTCAGGTGCCTCTTCTTGAATTAGCTAAAACGCCAGGTTATAAAAAAGAAATTTCAGAATTCATTAATCTCTCACAGATTGAATATATTGTGAACCTGCAAGAAGAAAAGCCAATAGTCACTTTTGGTGCTCATGTAGAAGAATTAGATTCTTTTGTTCCTTCATTTTACATTTCACTGCTTCTTCATGATTTTATTCTCCATAATTGTATGATGGATTCAAGGGCTTCTCATAATCGTATTCCATTGTATGTCATGAAGGAATTGAATTTGTAGATTATTAAAACTTACAGGGATCTATACTCATTTGATTCCAAGAGGGTGAAATGTGTTGGGTTAATTAAAGACATGGTAGTGCCTTTGGCACAGATTCCAAAAAAAAGTATTGTTATGGACGTAGTTGTTGCTGACATTCCAGCCAGGTTTGGAATGCTCTTGTCAAGATCTTGGGGAGAAAATTTTGGAGGAGTTCTAAAGTTAAATTTCACTTATGCTATTATTCTTTTTTTTAATGGGGAAGAAAGGATATTGTACAAGAAACAAGGTTTGTGAAAACCACAACAAAGAAAGATGCAAGTAATTCCCCTATTTATAGTCAGGAAAAAGAAGATATTTCATGTTTCATGCTGCAAGAAGATGCAAAATTTGCTGAAGACATGGAGAAGAAAATCTCTTCAGCAGATGTACATAATGAGTTGCATTCAAATAATATTTGGAACTGCTACTTTGATGGTGCCTACTCCAAGGATGGCACAGGAGCTAGATTATTGCTGATATCACGAGAAGGTAATTGCATGCCTTTTTCTTTTAAGTTGGAAATTGATTCAACAAATAACGTAGCTGAGTATAAGGCCTTGATCATGATTCTTCAAATTTCTAAGAAGATGGGAATTCAATATATTTCTATTTTCGGTGATTCTGAATTGATCATAAGACATATTAAAAATCATTGTCAGACCAAGCATCCAAGATTAATATCATATAGAAATGAAGTTTAGGACTTGATAGAGAACTATTTTGAAGCCTTCAATATTCATTTTATTCCAAGGGAGGAGAATAGATTGGGTGAATCATTAGTAGTTGTAGCCATCACCTTCAAGCCTCCAATTAATCCAAGGCTAAGGTATGAGATTGAAATTATACATAGACCCTTTGTCCCTAACAATGTGAAACATTGGCAGGTGTTTGAAGATGATGAGAAGATAAATAAGTTCTTGACAATGATTGGAAATTTTGAAGATGTTGAGATAGATCAAGAAGAAGAATAAACAGAGCAGAAATTAGAGATAAGACTCCTCAAACAGTCAATAGGTGATCATAACATTATCCAATTAAAATATAATGTGCTCCCTAAAGGTTTAGTTCCTCTTGAATGATTATTTGATTCTAATGATTTTTTTGTTGATTCGGATAAAATACATCAAGAGGAAGAAATGGAAAACTGTAATTTGGGAACTCAGCAGGAACCAAAAATGGTGAAAGTGTTCAAAGGTGTGTCCAAAACTATAAAGAAAGATATATTGATCTTTTCAAGAAGTACATGGATGTGTTTGCTTGGTCATATGAAGACCTGAAAACATATGATAAAAGCATAATACAACATAAGATTCCATTGAAAGAAGGAATTAAACCACATAGAAAGAAGCTCAGGAAAATTAATCCATTATTGTTGGCTCCAATTGAAAAAGAAGTGAAGAAATTGCTACAAGAAAAAATCATAGTTCCTCTCAGAAATTTTGATTGGGTTTCTAATCTGGTTCCAGTGAGGAAGACGAATGAAAAGATAAGATTGTATGTGGATTTCAGGAACCTGAACAGAGCATCTCTAAAGGATAATTACCCTTTACCTAAAATGGATTATGTCTTACAAAAGGTGACTGGAGCCTACAAGATGTTCATGGTTGATGGATTCTCAGGGTATAATCAAGTGGCAGTGGATAAGTAAGATCAGAAAAATACAACTTTCACAACCCCCTGGAGCACTTTCATGTATGCCAGAATGCCATTCGGACTTATGAATGCAGGTGAAACCTTTTATAAGGCCATGGATATAGCGTTTGTTGGTGACAAGTATGTGGTTATATATTTGGATGATGTAACTATTTTCTCAGGGTCATATGATGAACATCTGGAACATCTACAAAAAAAATTTGACAAATGCATAAGTTTGGTTTGTCACTAAATCCCAAAAAATCCTTGTTTGCTTTGGAAGAAGGTAAATTATTGGGTCACATAGTTTCAAAGCAAGGGGTAAAGATTGATCTAGCAAGGGTGGAAGTAATTCAGACAATTCCTTTACCCAGAAGCAAGAAAGATATTCAAATATTTCTGGGAAAGATAAAATTTTTGAGAAGGTTTGTGCCAAATTATGCAGAAATTGTGAAAAACATAACCAATATGTTGAAAAAAAAAGCAGAAGTGCAATGGAATAAAGAAGCAAGAGAATAATTTTCTAGAATAAAGGAGGCTCTCCAGGAAGCTACTGTTATAATTAGTCCAGATTATCAAAAGGCATTTTAGATATTCTCATTTTCTTCCCCCTCTACTATTGTTGTTGTGTTATTACAGAGAAATGAGGAAAATAAAGAACAACCAGTGGCATTCTTCAGCAAATTTCTCAGAGATGATGAGCTCAAATATAAAATTTTGGAGAAACAAGTGTATGCATTGGTCAAAGCACTCAAATCCTTTAGAAATTATGTGTTACAGTCCCATAAAACTGCATATATACCTAATTTTGTTGTTAAAGATGTGATGGTTCATAGTGATGTATAAGGAAAGAGAGGGAAATGAATAGCAAAAATTCAGGAGTGTGATCTAGATATTAAACCTACAAAATTGATCAAGGGGCAAGGTTTGGCTAATTTGTTAGCAAAGACAAATTTTCAAGCATTGGGAATCAGTCTGTTAGCACCAGGAGATGAAGTTGTAAATGAAGAAGGTCAAAAGAAGTCCAAACCAGGTATTCAATACAAATATTTATGCTCAGATTGGTATAAATATATAGTTCATTATTTATGTTTCTTCTCTTGTCCAACTTTGCTGAATAGATCAAAGTATAGATCCCTCAAGATTAAATCTCAGGCATATGCCATAGTACAAGCAAAATTGTACTGGAAAGATCCTGATGGTATCTTTCTGTTGTGCTTGACTGAAGGTGAATCCATTGAAGTTACTAAGGAATACCATGAAATTATGTGTGGAAGGCATTATAGTTGGAAGGTCACAGCCCATAAAATCCTCAAGCCATGTTTCTATTGGCCCACCATGTTTGCGGATGTATATAGACTGGTCAGAAGCTATCAGAAATGACAATTGTTTACTGAGAAGAAAAGACTTTCTCCATTACCTTCCATTCCAATATTCATAGAAGAACCTTTCAGACAGTGGGGACTGGACTTTATTGGAGAAATCAATCCACCATCAATTGGATTATAACTACCACTGATTACTTCACAAATTGGGTTGAAGAAATACCCACCAAAAAAGCAAATGATCAAGTGGTGATGAAGTTTTTGGAGGAGAACATTTTCAGCATGTTTGGATGCCCAGTCAAGATTGTAACTGATAATTCTCAGGTATTTAATTATGCTCGATTCATCGATTTCTATCAAGCATATAATGTAATTTTATCACATTCCACAACATGCCATCCACAAGGGAATGGATTGGAAAAGTCTTCAAACAAGACATTGGTTAGGATTCTGAAGAAAACAATCACTGAAAATAAAAAAGACTGGGATTCAAAGTTAAAATTTTCCCTCTGGGCAGTTCAAGTAACTACCAGGAGTTCCACTGGAAAATCACCCTTTGAGTTGGCTTATGGAACTCAAGCATTGTTTCTTAGTCAGTTGGCCAAATTAGTGATTGCTTTCTTCAAGAAGCTCAGGAAGAACCTAATGCTCTGGTGAGAAGAGTGAATAAATTGATTGAGTCAAGTGAAAGTAGAAAAAAAGTTAGAGATAACTTGATTACTTATCAGGCAAGAATGAAGTCTATATTTAACATGAAAGAAAAAGAAATCCTCTTTCAAGCAGGAGATATACTACTAAGATGGGGCACCAGAAGGGAAGATAAAGGGAAGCATGGTAATTTTGACCCTCTCTAGTATGGTCCATACAGAATTACTAAAGCCTGGTCAAACAACACTTTCATCCTAGAATATTTAGATGGATAATATGTACAACTGCCTGTGAATAGGCAGCATTTGAAGCATTATTTCCAACATTAAAATTCAGCATTTCATCATTGTAAATACCAGATTGTCCATTGTTCATATGTCACCAAACAATATTTGAATCCATGCCCGAGGTGAAGGCACTGGTTTGCGGTTCTTAGTGTTTCATGGCAAAAAACATTATCCCCAAGTGGAGCCAAATGTTATGGATCGTTTACATTTACTTTCGAAATATTTTTCAAAGCACAAAAAAATGTATATATATTAGAAAATAGGAAAATGTAAACTTTCTATATGCCGAAATTTTTTATTTTTTTATTTTTATTTTTATTTTATTTTTATTTATTTTTTATTTTATTTATTTTATTTATTTTATTTTTTTTTATGTTGACCAGTTAACATATTGTGTAGAAATGTGAATGTGGGTCTCACCATTGGGTTAACCTCCGTGTAACTCATCGAGTGGGGTTTAAAAGAAACATTGTTCATTTGGATCGGCGGAAACCCACGAGCACAAACATCCTGAAGTATAGCACCGAGGGTGCCTCCGCAATTGACCCTGTCGAGAGTTTGTTGACCAATGATCGACGGTTCACGATCACTGCGAGGGCATACCTCCGATGAGTCTATTGTACTCCAGAGTGTTCCCGCAATGACGTAGACAACCAATGACGCGGGCAATTAACGTCACCAACAATGAGCCAGTCCATATGTCACATCATATGTATGTTATCTGTCAAGTCATGTATTGAATTCACATTCATTTCCAAAATCTCGTGCCATATATAAAATGTGTTAAAGTTCTACTTTTCATCTTGTCGTTTTTCAGCCCCAATTGTTCAAGAGTCGTCTGAGTCATTTAATTTCACACCTCCACATTTGTACAGTTGCCACCCTGAGTAAATCCATGGCTAAACAATCATCCCTCTCTGGCTCTTCCAGCCACATCCCACTAATGGATACTGAACAATATGTCAAGGATACCTTGTGCACAGTTGAGCACCTACCTTTTTAACAACAAGTTTTATTTAATGAGAAGAATTATCCCGTCTATTTAGCCATGGTCAAGTCTGGTGTTATGGCTACATGTGTCTCGAAAACCCATCTTTTTCCAAAATTCGTACATTGGCTAGTATTCGCATTGTACCCTCGCAAGTGCTTTGTGATGAATAATTTAGGATAAAGTGTTCTTCAAGTCACATCTTTGTTAATTCGTCAAGCCCTTTGTTATCCTGAGTCAGAGTCTTATGTCAAATTTATTGAAGAATCATTGATAGCACTACATGACAGTCTTGCAGGGTAGGATTTCACACAGCTGGTTTTCTTTCTAAAGCCGGAAGCAGGATGTTTTTGGCTAGATGATAAAGAGTTTCCCTTGGAGATTTTTTATGCAGAATTCAAGCCCGTACTGCAATTTTTTTTTAAGATACTTGGGAAGGAGGATGTTGCTCAAGTTGACAATTCAGTTCTTGGGTTATTTGTTGTAATTATGAAGCCCAATGTGGTGTTAGATATTCCTTCCTACTAGAAAGAGAACATTAATGCTCAGCTGATGAGCTTGTCCCTCATTGGGTCTTTCGGGTTTCCCTAACTAATTACTTACTTATTCTTATATCAATATGTAGAAGAAAAGGAAATCAGTGTTGTTTTGGATAGATGTAATAAGAAATGAACCTAATGATGGATGGGTATTTAATTTTCCTACTTATTTCATGCCAATTTCCTATAAGATTTGGAATGGAATTACTCCTCCATTTTTTCTGTCGAAGGCCCAGGAATTTCTTCAATATAGTGTTAATTGAAAATTTGGATATTGGTTTTTGTATGATGATTATTCAGAAATTAGGTTGTATGGAGCTGGGATTGAGCCTTATAGATTACCCATATTTGTCCCCATGAGAATGTTTACCCTGGAGTTTATTAGACAAAGCTTGAATGTAGATCAGATACATTTGTCCCAATGAAGAAAGGCCATCTATTTAAGTTGCCTATGACTGTTCGACCATTCATAGTAAATATGAGACAAGCAGCGAGTGAGGTAAACCGAATGTTAGAAGGCGTGCATTTGTTATTAGGTGAGAAATGGGCTTATGATCCACACAAGGTGATTTCTAACAAGAGAGTTGAAAATGGTTATTCTTCTTTTGTTATGACAGTAAGCCTGAGATTGAGAATCTAGCTAATCAAGGTTTTGCAGGCTCTGGTAGTACTAGCATTCAGACTCCAATCATCTCTAAAAGGGTAAGTAAAAGAAGTAAAGACAAGGTGGTTGATTCTGAGGATGAAGAACAAAGAGCCGACAAAAGAGCTAAGTTAACTGAAAAGATAACAAAAACACAGCCTGGTTTCTTAATTCAATTAGGAGATATTCAAAATGTGCCAGTTTCACCATCAAGACATGAAGTTGTTCATGATCAGGTACCCTTAATCAAGCAGGCCTTTGCCCAGATTGCGAAAAAGAACCAGAAGATCAGAGTAAGCATGGAGGCTCAAGCTGAGTATCAGATTACTCCTGATCAAACCATATTGTTGAGTACTATGGATTTAGAAAGGGCTCAGTTGAAAAGTTCTTTCTCTCACCCATCTGAAATGATAGTAGGGTCATCTAGCAGTTTTAAAACTGTAAATCTAACTGTTGATACTAAAAATATCCATTTACTTGATAAAGTTAACTTACACCTGCAAATTGGTCAATTGATTGTTGATGACTTGACTCAAACTAGTGCAGATGCTTATAAGGCTAAGAATATGTTGGGAAAAGTAATAAAGTAGCTAAAGTTAGAGAAGGCTAATTACAGGGCTCTTTCAACTCAAAATGAAGAATTGAAGAAAATAATTGTAAAAATTGGAGTGGATCCCAATGATAGATCAACTGTGCAAAAATTATTACAAAGTGCAGAATTAGAAATTAATGTGTTGAAGAAAAAGATAAAGCTACCTATTGGAGAGAATCCAATGGAAACAGTGGTGGCAGAGGTATAAAATAAGAAGGAAATTCTTTTACAGCAGCTGTTGCAGAAAGATGAAGAAATTTCTAGATTAAAGGATACAATGGTTAATATGCAGAGTCAGGTTGAATCACATACTTGCACCATAGTTTTTTCATCTAGAGATGATGATCCAACAGCTAGATTTTCCCAATTGAGCATAAAATTGAAGATGGCAGAGGTTGATATCAAGAAAACTCATAGTGATCTTGATATAACAATGAAGATAATACATGCCAAAGATAGAGAAGTTAATAAATATAAATGTGATTTCTAGACAGCTTATGAAGAAATCAAGAGTCCTAAAGAAAAATTAAAGGGAAACATGTCGTTAATTCAAGCAAAGGATATTGTGTGGAATGAAATTATTGAAGTAATGAAAACTATTTGGGAATCACTGATTATAGTGTTAGAGGAAAAAAACATAATCAGAGATTTACAAGAGCTTATTCTTGTTGATAAGCAGAAGTTGTTTAACATATATCTATGGGAAAAAAAAATTATTGACTTTGTCAATTCCAAGACAGATCAAGAGCTAGAGGAGCATGAAATCAAATATATAACATTATGTGTTTTATAAATCAATAAGTTGATTGTGAAGAATGCTTGCAGGAAATCAACAGAGAAGAAATTGATAGAGATCAAACAAGTTGTGGATAAATTCAACACCATGTTCGACAAAAGGACCAGAGCTGGGCTTCTATTTTGCTGGGATCGGCAAGGAAATTTACTATCTTGGGATTCATATGAGACTTTGTTAGTGGGAGAAAAAATCAAGATTGATAATACCAATGAGAAAACTGCAGTCTTAAAAGGAGCCACAATTGTCAATTTCTTGCATAGACATTTTGAATTATTATGGATGATTAATACCTTGTTTTTGGAAAGGCCTACTTTTACCAGGATCATTGCTTTCAGACTAGAGTATCAGAAGTTGGTCAATTCTCCTGAGACAAACATTGAAATATTGAAAAAATGCAAGGCATGGATGACTAATCAGCGAGGTGACACATTAACACCCCATAGAGTTACATCAACACCTCAGGGAAATGCATCAACAACAAATCATATTCAGCAAATAGATTAATATTCCAAGTTTTATTTATCTTTCTTTGTTGAAATATTGAGGCTGTAATGATTCCCTCAATTGTAATCTAATAAGTAGTTTAGACTGTTTAGGTAGTTTGAGTAGTTTCAAGAAGTTCCACCAGTTACAAACTACTTTTGTATGTATTTAAGCAATATAGTAAGAATGAGGAAGGTTCCGAGTTTTGAACCTCTGGAAGACTACAATTTTGTACTTACTTTTCTAAGAAATTAATGAAAGAAGCATCAAGTTTCTTGAAATTGTTGATGGTGATTTGTTTTTTCCTGTATCATCTTGTGTCCTTCTTCTTTGAATGAAGTGAAGTAAATTAGTTGCCGGTCTCTTAATTGCATCTGTGAGTAAGAGTTAAATAACCTTAATAAGTGCTCCTTCACTCCAACTGTTCTTTCTTCATAAATTCATTCTGAGATTTAAGGTGATAGATTTTGTGTTACAACATATCATTTTAATTTTCCTCTACAGTTCTTCTTTTCATTCGAATATCAACAGTTAATGGCATTGTAGAATCTTTCATTATATCAAATTATTGAGGGTTTTAAAAAAAAAATTTCCAAATGGATTGAACAAAGACCACCTTATATAATTAATTTTGTGACATATATTTCTAAAAATTTCTTAAGCACTGATCCCTTTCCACAACCAAGGGATTTTCTCTTTAGAACCAACAGGGAACAAAGTTGAGAGGTACTTTGCAATTGGATTTCTCGTATGCCACCATCTCGGTTTTCAAACAATTGAGGAAGTTGTACCGGCAAACGAAGATGAAATACATGATTACCAGCAAAGAGAAACCCAACAATCATCCTATCAATGTTGTACATACAGATCTTGAATCATTTATTTTGTTTAATGATAGTGGTTTGAATGGTGTAGATAGTCAGCCCATAGAAGTAGAAGAAATTCTAGAAATTTCCAATAGTTTCAAAGAAGTTTTAGATGAGGGAAAAGGAAATCTTCCTCGTTCTTTAAATAAGTCATCAGATAAGTCATAAAAAGGTTCATAACAAATTGAAGAAGTGGCCCGAAAATATGAGACAAAACATAATACATATTTCCAACATCTGGATGATGAAAATCATCTTTAGACCATGGATTTTGATGGTGCCTTAGGGAAAGATGGGGTAGCCATCGAAATTTGGATCCATAGTCCTCTTCATCAGCTAGGTAAAGTTCCAAAAAGTGTAAGATTATGCTTATATAATTTGGCTTTCGATTGTTCTAACAATAAGGCTGAGTACAAGGCATTGATCACCGCCCTCAAAACCCTGAAAAAGTCGGACGCAAGAATAATTTCAGTTTATGGCGACTCTGAGCTTGTGATTAAACAGGTAAAAGGGGAATACTAGGCCAAGCATCCACGAATGAGAGCATATAGAAATTTTGTACTAGATATCCTAAATATTTTTCCTTAATATACATTGTCAGTAGTACCAAGAAGTCAAAATATTATGGCAGATTCACTTGCTACAACAGCAAGTAATTTCAAGATTCCCATATATTCTAATAAGAAATTTGAAATTCATGTTAAACATCGGCCCACTATCCCTGACAACTTCCCGTATTGGCATGTGTTTTGGGATGAAAGTAAATAATTTTATGCAAAATGAAGGTGAATTCGAGAATTCTTTTATTGATGAAGTTTATGACAAATATTATCAAGTCATCAAAGCCACTCAGGTTGATGTGTTACAGTTGAAGGATAGCAATATTCCAAGAGGTCTTATACCTTTGGAATAACTGTTTGATCAAGATGATGTTACTAGGAAACCGACCTTGGTTCCTACCAAGAAAGGTGTTGTGGATGTGAACATCGAAACAACAGACAAGCCTAAGATGGTCAAATTTTCCAAGTCTTTATATCCCGACGTAAAAGAAAAGTACATTGCTTTATTGTCTGAATTTTCTGATGTATTTTCTTGGGATTATGCAAACTTGAAATTTTATGATAAGAATATCATTTAGCATACCATTCCAATCAAACTTGACCAAAAGCCCTTTAGCCAAAAGCTGAGAAGAATCAACCCAAGGTTGTTGTCGTCGATAGAGAAGGAGGTGAACATACTTTTTAAGGTTGGCATTATTGTTCCCATCAGATTTTCTGACTGAATATCAAATCTAATTATGGTAAGGAAGAAAACTAGAGAAATCAAGATTTGCATTGATTGTAGTAACTTAAATAAGGTGTCTCTGATGGATAATTATCCCCTTCCCAAAACAGATCATATCTTGCAGAGAGTGGTTGGGGCTTCCTGAAATTTTCTTCTTGATGGATATTCGGGATACAATCAAATTTTAGTGCACGAGAAGGACCAAGACAAAATTGTCTTCAAGACACCTTGGGGCACATTTAATTATGCTAAGATGCCATTCGGGCTCAAGAATGCAGGGGCCACCTTTCAGCAGGCGATGGAAATGGCCTTTGCAGATGAGAAGGATGTTTTCTTAGTTGTATATATTGATGATTTGATAGTTTTCTCTCATTCCAATGATCAACATTTGTATCACTTATGAATTGTATTTCAGAAATGCAGGAAATTCGGAATTTCTCTTAATCCAAAAAAGAGTCTTTTTGTTGTTGAGGAGGGCAATCTTCTCGGTCATATCATCTCCAAAGATGGTATCTGGATTTATCCTTCTTGGGTTGATGCTATTCTGCAAATTGAATTTCCAAGCAGTAAAAAAGAGATTCAAGTTTTCAATGGTAAGATGAACTGCTTAAGGAGATTTATTCCAAATCTGGCTGAGCATTTTTGAGAAATGACCAACATGCTAAAGAAATGAAATGAGGTAAAGTGATACGAGGATGCCAAAAATTATTTTAATTCAGTGAAGTTTGCCTTAACTACAGCCCCAGTTTTAGTCAACCCCGATTACTCCACTGATTTTATTATCTTTTCATTTGCCTCTAAACATACCTTAGCTATGGGTTTGAAGCAAAAGAAGGATAAGATCGAGTATCCCATTGCATTCTTCAGTCATACCATCAGGGATGTAGCCCTTAGATATAACATAATTGAGAAGAAAGCCTTGGCCCCCGTAAAGGCATTGAAGGACTTCCCCGTATATATCCTTCATTCACATATTCTAACTTTTGTCCCAAATGTAGCAGTAAAGGATTTTCTTATGTAGACTGATCCGGAAGGTAGAAGAGGGAAGTGGATAGTAGAAATGTTAGAGTATGACCTTGAGATCAAGCCCACAAAGTTTATCGGATGTCAGGGATTAGCCAAGCTCATGGCTGAATCAAATTTACATGCTCTAGATATCGACCTCATTTTAGTTTTTTCTGATGAAGAAGAGGATGACACTCTCATATAGGTATCTGATATTTTTCTCTCATCTCCTTGGTATTCCGACATTATATAATGTCTTTAGCATATAAATCCTCCTTCAGGCATGTCTAAAAGTAAGGGTAGGTAATTAAAGTTGAAGTCTTACAAATACCGCATTTTGGACAACGCTCTTTATTGGAAATACCTGGGAGGTGTCTTGGTGAATTTTTTAGTAGAAGCTGAAGCTAAAGAGGTAATGAACTATTTCCATAAGGAATATTGCAGAGGTCACATGTTTTTGAAAAACATGGCTAATAAGGTGTTGAGGGCTGGATATTATTGGCCAACTCTTTTTGCAGATTTATATAAAATAGTGATGAGTTGCCATGAGTGTCAGGTATTTCAAGGTAAAAGAAAACTTCTTCCATTACCTTTGCAGCCTATTTCCGTGCAATCACCTTTTCAGCAGTGGGGCCTTGACTTTATCAGAGAGATTCACCCTTCACCATCAACACAACATAAATGGATATTAACGGCCACCAACTACTTCACCAAATGAATCGAAGCGATCCCAACAAGGCAAGCAACAGATTTGGTAATTATTCAGTTTTTGGAGACTAACATTTTGTCTCGTTTTGGCTATCCTCATAAGATCATTATAGAAAATGTGGCTGCATTCAAGTCGAAGAAAATGGTTGAGTTTTGTGACATGTACAACATCAAATTGGGGCAGTCAACCACATATTATCCGCAAGGTAATGGATTGGAAAAATCTTTTAATAAATCCTTGATAAATATTATAAAGAATATATTGGAGGCAAACAAGAAGAATTGGCAAAAAAAGCTTATTAATGCTTTGTGGGAAAACAGGGTGCGTAGTAAAAAATCAATAGGAATGTCTCCTTTTCAATTGGTATATGGAGTAGATACTGTTTTTCCTACATCACTTGCAGCCTCGATTATAAAGTTGTTACAAGAAGCGGGAAGTGAAGAGAATGATGTACAATGTTGGATCAATTAGATGATCCATCTTCAACAAACAAGAGATGAGGTCTTTCAGAACACCTCAGAGATTCATGAAAAGATAAAGAAGGTATATGACCACAAGACAAAGGTGGATGATTTCAAGATTGGATATGTGGTCCTCTGCTGGGATGCTAGAAACGAGAAAAAAAGGAAGCACGAAAAATTTTAGAACCTGTGGAAAGGACCATACAAGATTTCAGCCTCTCACGGACAACATGCTTTCCTATTAGAAGAGATGAATGGAGAGGATTTCTTAGGAGGACTAGTCATTGATAGGCTCCTTAAGCATTATCTTTTCTGATGCAAATTTCTGAAAATTTCCCAATTCCATTGTATATATCAGTTTAATTTTTCTGCAAAGTGTGAAGCGGAGAATCATTGGAGCTTGGAGCCCAAGGTGAAGGCCATAAAGTTTCACTGGTTTTCTGTTGTTTTCAAAGTTTAGTCAAATTCAAGACAATCCAGTTTTGAGTCAGTTTATTATATCAATATTTCAGTATTAAGTCTGGTTTTTAGCTTTTTACTCCATGCCCAATGGTTAGGCTACTTGGTTTATGGTGTTCTTGACACCTCCAAGGAGCTGTCATCCCCAGCTGGAGCCAATGTTAGTGTCATTTTTTTCATCCTCTCACCAGTGATCAAATGGACTCTTATCATGTTCTAATGTGGTCCTTAAGTCAAATTTTTATCATTCCATTAGTTCATCATGCAAAAATTTGTTCACTGGATGTAGATCTAGGTTTGTTTTTACTCCTTCCAAAGTTTTACTAATTGGTGGTTTATTTCACCTCTCAGCTGAGTGTACCATCATTCAAAAGTTGTCATCATCATTTGTTGTGTGACCAGCTCCAAAAATAGAAGAAAAGAGATATCAACGCCTTAAAAATAAGCCACTTCGAGGGGGCAACCTCCAATACATAACATGAATGAACAATTCTTGGATGATACAAATGAACAAAACCTCCTTCTATATATAGGAGTCCATGGGGCCATGATATAATCCAAGTGGGGCCACAATGTAATCCTAGCCAACCTAACAATAATAATGTAAGGGCACAATAATAACAATATGGGGGTTACAGGGGTACAACAATAACAATAAGGGGGGCTACACTAACATAATAAGGGACTACACTATTAATATAGGGACTTAACATTCCCCTCTCCTTCAAACAAGTGTTGTCCTCAACGCTTGATTATTTCTTAATGCTTCTGTATAAAATTATCATCCTCCCATGTGGAATTTTCTACAGGAAAGTTCTTCGACTTGCTAAGATACTCTAAAATTGATCGTACTTGTCGAGTTCTTGTTTTTGTGACTACTCCAAAACTTATTTTGATGTGATTTTGATCTTCCAGTTGTTTCATTAGATTCTGCACTAAAGTTAGGTTATCCTTTGAGAGTTGGAGAACTTTTTGCTGATGCTCAATGTGATCTTCCACTAATTTATCATCCATATTATCTATTATTTGATCCTTCAAGCCATCCAAATTCACCTCCATTTCTTCTTTTAAACCATCTATGTCATCTTCAGTTGCTCTTCATAAGATCAAAATTTGTTGCACCTGGTACCGTAATTTTGATATCCCATACTGCAATTCTTCCTCTTCATGCGTCATAGTATAGATTTTTGAGGGCTTAATGGGTATGGAATTATTTTTTGGAGGCATTATAAAACCCAATACTGATAAAAATTCTAACATATGCCCTTGGAATCACTTCAAACTGCTTTTTCAAACAAATGTTATGCAATTTTAAAAATCAAATACACACCTTTTTCTTGCTTTTGAGAAGCTAGATATTGAAACTGAATTATCTATGTGATTTCAGATCTTCAATATTTGAAATTTGGAAATAAGTTAGCCCTATGAATTCTCTTTCGAATGCCATAGGTCTGACCTGATTTGGATTCTTGAGGAAAAATTTATGCCCAATATCCTACGATGACCTAATTATGGACTGGTTCAGTAGAGTGAACTTATACGACTTGCCAAGTCTCATTGTTTGCTCCTTTGGATCTAAAATTTATAGACACGAAACTAAATTCTATGTACTTGTAGTCACATTTTACAGAATTCCAATCTGATGCACAGAGAGAGATTTATGAAGATTTTCCCACGATCACCTCTTTGAGATGAAATTCGGGAGCCTAAAGAAGATCTAACTTCCACAGCTCATATCTCCAAAAATATTGCAAAGAAAGCTCTGAAATTTTGTGACGTTGTTCCTCGGGATTTCAGCTTCACGCGCTAACAATTTCAGCTTCTGAACCTTCGTAGAAAAAATGGTATAGAAAATATGTCGCGATGACCTTTTTAAGTGAAATTCAGGAGCCTGTGAAAAATACGTAACTTCCACAGATCATATCTCCGCAAATATTTCGAACCAAGCTCTAAAATTTTGTGAAGATGTTCCTTAGGATTTCGGCTTTGCACTCTAAAACTTTCAGCTTCTGAACCGTCTTAGAAAAAATTTTATAGCGAAAATTCCACGATGACTTGTTTGGAGCAAAGAAACCCTAGAATCCAAAGCTCTGATACCAAATGTTGTGAAACCAACTCCAAAAATAGAAGAAAAGAGATATCAACGCCTTAGAAATAAGCCACTTCGAGGGGGAAACCTCTAATACATTACATTAATGAACAATTCTTGGATGATACAAATTACAAAACCTCCTTTCTATATATAGGAGTCCATGGGGCCACAATGTAATCCTAGTGGGGCCATAATGTAATCCTAGCCGACCTAACAATAATAATGTAAGGGCACAATAATAACAATATGGGGATTACAGGGGTACAACAATAACAATAAGGGGGGCTACACTAACATAATAAGGGACTACACTATTAATATTGGGACTTAACATCATTACAATCATCTTTATCATGGTTTCATTCATTCCAGAGTCTCCATTAGGTATTTAGGGTTCCAAGGTCACCAAATCATCATTCCATGCATAAAGTCTAGCAAGTGGAGTGACAATAAAGAAATTTCATCAATAAATTTAATTTCAAAGAAAAAAATGTAATTTTATGTTCTTAATTTGTAATAAGTACTTCAGATTTCCAAGTATCTGTAAATGCTCAAGTTCCACCAGCAAATGTTTAAGGTTCTAGGAAGAAATTCAATGTTCCAAAGCCACCAAAAGTTCAAATTTCAAATAATCAAGTTTCAAGGTTCAAGTAAAAAGTAAATGAAAGTTCAAGTTTGAGAAGGAAAATGTAGGTCCATGATCATTTAATGATTTTAATCCAAGTTTAAAAGGCCCTAAAGGACCAAAATACATTCATTCTTACTCTTTAGCATCGAGCTCCCAACTTGCCAAACTCAAAAACCAAATTTTTACTTCAAGCAATTGAATTTCTGGTGCAGCGTTGCACTTTTCCTTAAGGCGCTGTGCTTTTCTGGTGAGGATGTTGCACTTTTCCTTAAGGCACTGCGCCTTTTTTAAAAATGTTGCACTTTGTCCAGTGACGTTGTGTTTTGTGCATTAGAGTTCAAGAGTAATTGCAAAAGGTTTCTTCATCTATTCTATAGTCTTCACATGATTACAAACAAGTAAATCCATTTCACCCCACCTTTCATCAGTTCTTTCATTATTATGGTCATGGAATAATTCATCCCTCCATCATTGCGCTTTATGGTGTACATTTTTTTACTAGCCTACAAACCCTAGGCTCCTTACCCTAACTACTTTACATCTAAACTAATCCCTAAGACCCTAATTCCCATCCCTAGGCAGCTAAACTATACCCCTGTAATTAAATTATCTAGCTAATTTCCATTGTCATTTTAACTCCCCTCCACCTCCCTAAGGTTCCTAACTTGCCTACACCCTTCCCTATATTTTCCCACACCTATCCCAACTCCCTAACCCCATAATCTCATTCCCTTTTCCTTTCCCCTCTCCCCTAGGGTTTCTATCAAACTAAACACCATGGAGGAAGAGAGAAAGTCCTACAACAAAGGAGGGAGAATCTCAAGGTTTGAGCCGTCAGACGCTAGGGAGTTGATGTCATCACCCCTAGCAGTCAAATGCTTCCAACATGTGGGTTGTTATGAGTTTTTTGAAATGGTACAAAGAGTGCAAAGCCATCCATATTTGACTAGAATCTTCATCACAAACCTCCAGAAATACCAAGTCACCATTGTAGGGGTGACATTCACCATTTCAACAGATATTATTGCAGTAGCAACAGGGATACCTAATGTAGGTGAAAAGTGGTTCAAAACTCAGGAATTTGATGTCCAACTATATCAACCCAACCTCAAAGCGTCAGACAAAGATAACATCAAGAAGATCTTACCTTTTGGTCAGCTACTTGATCGGTTTTCTCCCATGATGAAAACCATAATGAAGTATTTCACTTGTGAGGGAAGATTCTCCAGGCTATACAACTACCACATTAGATTACTCGTGCTTTTCACTAGGGTTAAGATTCTCAACAATCACTATTATTTGTATAGGAGCATTGACAAGATGGCCTACAGGGTACAACACAGAGAATATGAGCTCCAAATGAACAAAATTTTCCATCACTCACTTATCAAAATTATTGTTCTTCGCCATCTCAAACAGCTGAACATTGCATGGGAAAATTTTATTGAGGAAAAGGTCTTCACATCTCCATCCAACCAGCCTGCTAGACCTATTCCACCATCAACACCAATTACACAAACGGAGGTTGAATCATCTAGCAGGGTTGTATTTAAGAAGAGAAAAAATGACAAAGAGATCAGAACCTATCATAGAGGAAATAGGCAAGTGTTTGCTCCAAAAATTGTGGAAGGGGCCTTCAATTCTACATCAACAAAACAGGGATATTATAAGCAGCAGAAGATAGTTGTCCAAGAGAAAAAATCCCTTCACCATGACATTGAGATGGTTGACTTGGAGTCCCAAGATGAACAGGAAACCCTAAACCTAGTCATCATAGAAAAATATGCCAAAATCAGAGAGCTACAAGACAATTTGGCAAGGTCCAAGTTTATTATCTCCTTCCTTGAGCAACAGAACAAAAAGTTAAGGAAAAGAAAATACTCTTGGAAAAGGACCTGTTTGAGCATGATAATTCTGATGAGCATGAATAAAAGATAGCAAGGAAAAGGCCAAGAACAAGGGGCCTAAAAAGAGCATTGGAGCTAAAAAACAACAGGAGGCACTTCTTGTAGAGGAACTCACTTTTGAGGAAAAGATTACCATGGAAATCAATGAAGATAGGGAAGTTTGGATTGATAGAGTAAATAATCACTTGGAGAAGCTCCTTCAAAAAGAAAACATGGATAATAAGATGATGAGGCACATGGCCCACCACTACTACACTAGAAACAAGGTCCACAATATCAAATACAAGCAAATGAAAAACAAGTTAAAAGAAACCCTAATCACCAAGAAGAAGAGGGGAAAACTCCATTTTCTAGCTGATTCATCATTGATTGCATAAGAAAACCTAATTTGGACCTCACACAACAATTTTGAAATTTTTGGACAAGTTTTTGGCATTTTTGACATTTTGGCCAAATTTCACTAGCTTTTGCACAGTCTCACCGCAAAAAGCACAGTGTGGGTCATGCTGTGCTTTTTTTGGAGGACTTCAAATGATGAAAACTAAGTTGGGATGGATATATATTGGCTTATACATCACATTTTGACTCCTGGAAATAAAAAAACTCAGCTTTTGATAGGTGGAAAAGCTAAAAAACATCATAAAAACACCTTTATGCTAGTTTTTTCAGCCACGCACTGCGCGTTTTGACAAGTTTTCGAAAAAAGGTGGTTTTTTAGGGGCTTAACTCCATCATTTTCACTCCTTAATGAAATTTTAGACAACTAGATAGGAACAAATTTCCAATGAGCTAGCTTGATCTCAATTTGGACTTCTGCAAGGCAGTCAAAAGTCAACTTGAAGGTCAGGCTATGCTTTTCTCACAGACACGTAGCGCTTCTTGCACTCATGCTGCACTTTTTCTAGTTTGCCTACTATCTTCAGAATTTCGATTTTTTCTCAATGGGTTGATAAATTTCATGAAATTTTACTGATGTAAATGTGTAAATCCAATGTAACTATGTCTATTATAGTTACTAAAGGTAAATACATCAAGTAAATTTATACTTTTGGGTCAAGTGAATCAGGTTCACCAAAAAAGGGAAAGTTTTTTGATCTCCCTAGTCATCAGGATTCTAGTTGAGGATTTTGGGGAACAGTGTAATGTTCTTAAATTAGCTTCAGCTAATAGGAACATTATTTTTTCCTTGTTCATTTTTCATTTCATGATTGATGAATAAATTGTGAAGGAGGACATGTAAAACTCCTAAAAACTAAGAATAAATCAACGCCTATGTGAACAAACATATCTGGGCTATTTAAATAAAGTCCTGCAGGTGTGAATGGGTCTAAATCACAAGAGTGGGCCATCTTTGACCAAATCAAACAGCACAGTCTAGGTGCATTGATCCTCTTTGAGGGACAACGCAGTTCTAGAAGGAGGATCTAATGTGAAAAGGGTTAAGTGATTCAAGGTGGTTTAGGGTTTGGAAAGACTCCTATCTTATAAAAGGAAGAGGAGGGCAGCAAGGAAAGGTTGTTGAATATTATCATTTCTCAAGGTATTGTCTGCTAGACACCCCTTGTTGGGCATTCCTATTCAGGAATCCCACCTCCTTCCTTGAGTATCTCTTGGAGGATAATTGTGCTAAACTTGTCCACTATCAGGCTTGGGCCAAGCTTCACCTTACATCTACAGCACTGCTCCTATTTAGAGTTGAGTTGTCCTTGTGAGCTACAGCAAGTGGAGGACTAGATCTGCTCAGATCTAGATGATAGCAGTGGATCTTCTCAGTGAGCGTGTATTTTAACCCCCTGGAAGAGTTCATTAGCTGATTGCACTTCATATCTACATCTTGGCATCAGGCCAAACCATTCTTAGAAGCTACAGTGCTATTCTTCTCCCTAAGACAGCTTTATTTGCAGATCTACAGCTGAAAGGTGTTTTGCTTGCATTTTGGAGGAGAGATCTCCGGTGATTGGATTCATCCTTCACTGTGGTGATCCATAGATTGGCCAAACAATATATGTTCTATTTCAGATCTGATATTTTACATGTACATGATTCAGTGATTTTCTAAATCATTCTGCAGATCTGCATTCTTAGATCTCAGATCTACTTCTGGTCGTTCATGTTTTGAGCAAAACCCCAAGGGGAATGTATAGATCATCCTTTGTTTTACATGGATCTGTATTGGATCTATATTTTTAGGTACATATCTGATCTAGATCTGAAGAATCAATAAACTACTACTTCAACCCTAAAAATAACGTTGTCATGGTTATGCAGTCTTTTGTCATGGTTGTAGCACCTCATTTCTTAGGATCTCTCCTGTATTTATTCACTCTTTCTTCTTTAAAATGTATGAGTTATGCCTCTAATATTATTTTCCAATGTTCAAAACTTTTTGAAGTCAAAACCTTCAGAAAATTATGCTCTCACGCTTCAGTAAATTTCTGCATACTCCGGGTCATGGAAAATCAGGGTTTTCTAGCCTAGTTAGGAATGGAGGAACTGTTTAACATAGCAAAACGCATTTTTTTTTGCTTAAATTTTACATGGGAGTCCCTCATAACCATATCTATCAGATACAACCACTTTCCCATCTTATTTTTACGCAAATCTCTGAATACACTCGTTTTAGGGCCAAAATATTCACTTTCCCCCACCCTTTGCTTTATAAAACGCTGTATAAGGTTGCTGCTACATATTTTATTGAAATATAAGTGATTTTACATCTGTATGAGGTATATGGATGTAGCTCCACATTTTTAATAACTCAAATTATACCCAATAGTGTAGCTGTTCCAATTTTGGAACATCACAGTGGTATCAGAGTAAGATCTTTGGTTCAGCCTGTGGCTTCAAGACAAAGTGTTGTACAACAAGGAGAAAGGTAAAAATGATGAATAATATGGGTCTATTCTCATAAATTTTTAGATTTAATAATAACCTCTCCAGGGAGGTTGAACAAGAAGAAGAAAGGAGAAGCAGTGAAACTCCTAGAAAGTTTCAAGAGCAGAAAGATCTTCCGATCAGATCTACAAGATCTATACATGAGAAAAATTTAGAATCCTCATCTCATGGATATGTGCACTCAGCCATATCACCAAATCTTCAGCATTATGTCTATGATTTCTTCATGAAGAGGAAGAAAGGAGGTGTGCCTAAAAAGGAGAGTCGTAGAGAGTATTTGGAGAAGTATGAAGCTCAACCCAAGGAGTTCAAAGATGACTTGAACTTACAAGGGTTCTACAAGATCAAGGAGGGAAAAGACACAAAGTAGGAGCAGCATGATAAGGGTAGATTCTATCTATCTATCTTTTATGGATCACCTAAATTTCCATTCAGGGTTTGGGTGGAGGAGCTAGATAACTTCATGCAGCAACATCAAGTTTCATAGATTGAAGCCATCAAAGTAGCAGCACTGCATTTTGAAGGTAAAGCATATTCTTGGTGGTTGTTTGAGTATTTTTCCTTGAATAATGCCAATACACCTACTTATGCAAGGTTTATTGCAAGATTGATAGAAAGGTTTGATGAAACTCCATGTGCAACATCTTCTGTTGACACTATCAAACCACACCAGATGAAGCTTTTGCATGAGTTGAAAGGGTCTATGAATCCAAATCCATTTCTGAAGACCATGGAAGAGGGTGTAAGTTTCTTTGATGCCTTTCCAAGGGAAATATCTCCATTGAGTGAAGGGTCCTCTTCTCAAGAGGAAAGCATGAAGGTTTCTCCTTCGATAGATGACCAAGATGTAAGGTCTCTTACTGATGATGAGACCATTTCAGTTATTGAAAAGGAGGAGAATATAGGAGATCATAACCCAGTAATAACAAAAGAACCTCAAGCACTTCATGAAGAGGAATTTGGAGAACTTTATCCAAGAGAAGAAACTCTTTCACTTTTGCAAGAAGTTCCACAAGGTCTCACACATAGAGCTCTTGGCATGACACATGAACAACATGTACCATCATTGTCAAATGATGAGATCTTGGAAATAGAAGAAGGAGAAGAGGAGGAAGGGAATCACATGAAGAAGAAAATGAACCCTTCTCTGCTTCAAAGCTTGGAAGCATAAAGAAGGCAAGAGAACCTATGCACTAAAGGTAGGGGCAATTTTGTCTACCTACACCCACATTCTACTCTATGCCTTGACACCTCTTTGCAAGGAGGTACTTTACCAAGAGCACCTCTTGATAGGAGGAAATCTAAAGTGTTCTCTCAAATATGGGAATCATATACATACTTGGCTAAGGAGGGAGCCTTGGGAGAAGCTAGCACAGCGCAGAGAATCTCTCATGAATTTAGGAGAGAGATGAGCAATTTCCTGAAAGGGGCATTGCTAACTCCCACTCAGAAATCTGCGCTGAGAAAGGAGAAATCAGAGATCTATGATGGCATGAGCATGAGGACACATGGCAACTCCATATCTTTTGGGCAGCCCATGATCTCTTCATTCACAAAGAAGATTTCTGAAGATAGAAAAGGGATCCTAACCCTCTTGTACATATGGGCCAAAATGAGGAAGTTTTGAAAGACAAAGACTTTCCGAGGGGAAGTTGATTTCCATATGCTTCAATCTTGTCTTAGGCAAGATCAGCTGCAAATGGGGCAGCAAAAGAAAGGTTATGATGCTCCAACATGTGACTTTGATATCAAGGATGTCAAAGAAGGGAGCCATGATATGACAGGGGCATCGTTTTAGACCTCTACAGTGTTGTCATTCTTGGAGATCCTGGATCCTTATTGGGATTCCCAACTCATGATGGAATACTCCAAGGACCTTTTCACATGGGGAGTCTTTGAAGGGGAAGTAAAGGATGAAAGGTTCAAGGTGGTTGATGGAGTTATCTATTTCTATAATCTTATTCTTTTGGTTAGTGACTCTAAGCTCTAGGAGAGACTACTAGATGCCACCTATGAGATCCTGCTTTCCAAACCCATTAGTTTTTTCAAAGCATATCATACTATCTTGGGTGGATTCATATGGGAAGGTTTAAAATAAGAGGTGCACTCTCATATGAAGATGTGCATGAACTACTTGGTAGAGGAGGAGGAGCATAGCTCTTGGGAAGAGCCTTCATTCACATCTCCTTACCCATTGAGTGTGAGAGGGAACTCATCCATGAGTTACCCCAATAATGTAAAACAAGTATATAGAGAAGCTTGTCTTTCTGAGCATTATAATGTATCTCCTATATGCTTATATTTTTCTAACACTCATTTGTAGGATATTGTGCCAAGATGGGGCACTAAGTATGATGGGTTTCATGGGCCACTCAAGGCCATGAACTATGTTTATGCAAGTCATTCCTTGGAGAACCTTGGAAAGCTATTATATTACTTATGGTGTGATTATTTTACACCAACAATGATGTACATTCTCCAAGAATTCCCAAGGCATGAGGCAGCAAACAAGTGTTGGGGAAGGCACATGTCATATCCTATTCTATGGCAGTTAAGGATAAAACTGTGCTGGTTGCACGAGGGAAAATCTTCCTTCTCATTTATCATACATGGCAGCTAGCATGATTCTAATCATGATCCCACAAGTTGAAAATGTCCTTATCTTTGTTGGGGGCATAGTTGGAGGAGAGGCACACTTGTTGAATGTGCCCTTGGGGGAAGGAGTTCCCCATTCTTTTTGCATTGCATGCTTCAATGGGAGCATGAGATTTTGTATGGCCACTATGATAGATCACTTGTCTCTTGGTAAAGTGAGCCATATGTTTGTTGGTAACATGCCTCTCATATGTATTGGGGAGGATTTCTTCTATGGATTGCCAAACTGGGAGGTGATCCACTTCATATGGATGATAGCATGGAGATGAGAGTCTCTCATGGATCATGAAAATCCCCATGATTGTCATCACTTCTATCTTGAGGAGGCCATGGATCAGCAAGGAGGTTTCCACAACAACCTTCCATTTCTCCATGATGAGAGCCCTTGGGTTTATTCACCAAAGGCTAACTTGCATATTGAGGGAGGACCATTGGAAGATAGAGCTATTGCAGAAGATTCAGAGCAATGGTGGAGACTAATAGATGAGGAGGCCACAAGAGAAGAAGGGGAAGTTTTGCAGCACCCTTGCAGTTGCTTGAGGACAAACAACATTTGGGAGGGGGAGACTGTAATGTTCCTAAATTAGCTTCAGCTAATAGGAACATTAATTTTTCCTTGTTTATTTTTCATTTCATGATTGATGAATAAATTGTGAAGGGGGACATGTAAAACTCCTGAAAACTAAGAATAAATCAATGCCTATGTGAACAAAGACATATCTGGGATATTTAAATAAACTCTTGTGGGTGTGAATGGGTCTAAATCACAAGAGTGGGCCATCTTTGACCAAGTCAAACAGCATAGTCTAGGTGCATTGAACTTCTTTGAGGGACAACGCAGTTCTAGAAGGAGGATCTAATGTGAAAAGGGTTAAGTGATTCAAGGTGGTTTAGGGTTTAGCAAGACTCATATATTATAAAAGGAAGAGGAGGAAAGAAAGGAAAGGTTGTTGAAGATTATCATTTCTCAAGGAATTGTCTGCTAGACACCCCTTATTGGGCATTCATGTTCAGGAATCCCACCTCCTTCCTTGAGTAGCTCTTGGAGGATAATTGTGCTAAACTTTTCCACTATCAAGCTTGGTCCAACCTTCACCTTACATCTACAGCACTGCTCCTATTGATGGTTGAGCTGTCCTTGTGAGCTACAGCAAGTGGAGGACTAGATCTACTCAGATCTAGATGATAGCAGTGGCTCTTCTCAGTGAGTGTGTCTTTTAACCTCCTAGAAGAGTTCATTAGCTTATTGTACTTCAGATCTACATCTTGGAATCAGGGAAAACCATTCTTAGAAGCTACAGTGTTTTTCTTCTCCCTAAGATAGCATTATTTGCATATCTACAACTGCAGAGTGTTTTGCTTGCATTTTGGAGGAGAAATCTCCGGTGATTGGATTCATCCTTCACTGTGGTGATCCATAGATTGGACAACCAATATATGTTCTATTTCAGATCTTATATTTTACATGTACATGATTCAACGATTTTCTGAATCATTCTGCAGATCTGCATTCTTAGATCTGAGATCTACTTCTGGTGCTTCATGTTTTGAGCAAAACCCCAAGGGGAATGTATAGATCAGCCTTTATTATACATGGGTATGTATTGGATCTATATTTTTATGTACATATCTGATCTAGATCTGAAGAATCAATAAACTTATGTTTCAGCCCTAAAAATAACATTTTCATGGTTATGCAGTCTTTTGTCATGGTTGTAGCACCTCATTTCTGAGGATTTCTCCTGTATTTATTCACTCTTTCTTCTGTAAAATGTATGAGTTATGCCTCTAATATTATTTTTAAATGTTCAAACCTTGTTTCAGTCAAACCCTTCAGAAAATTACGCTCTCATGCTTCAGTAAATTTCTGCATACTCTGGGTCATGGGAAATCAGGGTTTTCTAGCCTAGTTAGGAATGGAGGAACTGTTTAACATAGAAAAACGCATTTTTTTGCTGAAATTTGACATGGGAGTCCCTCATAACCATATCTATTATATACAACCACTTTCCGATCTTATCTTTACGCAAATCTCTGAATACACTCGTTTTAGGGCCAAAATCATCACTTTTTCCCACCCTTTGCTTTATAAAATGTTGTATAAGGTTGCTGCTGCATATTTTATTGAAGGATAAGTGATTTTACATCTGTATGAAGTATATGGATTTAGATCCATATTGTTAATAACTCATATTATTCCCAATAGTGTAGCTGTTCCAATTTTGGAACATTACAAACAGCTCCACAAGTCATGGATTCGACCCCTAAGAGTGGGGAGAAGTTTGTTTTGGTCTATATATTTAATTTTTTTTCCATTGGATGGGTTTGATGTTGTGTAATTGAGCTTGGAACACTAGTGTACTCAATGATTTTGGCAGGAACTAATAGATAGAATTTGCAGCTATTGTGGTGGGATTCATGTGGTATGTGTTTTAGCAATGTTTATTCTTCTATTTTCATATGTTTGAAAGTATTGTACCTTCCATATTCATTTCCATGTATTATATGATTCATTTATAAGTTTGATAATTAGAATTCATTATTTTGATAATTTTTTTTGGAGAAGTCATCACGGTTATGGTCACTTTATTATAAACGAAATCATAATTCCTATGCTCGTTTTGAAACCCTATCAGTCTATCACACTCACCAAGATACCTGAAAGTGATAAAATGTGTGCCTACCTTGCCCCATCACATCTCTGCAAGTCTTATTTTCAGTTCCCTGACCTAGTCTTTCCTAGACCTAATTCACTATCCAGCACCAAATCCAAATCAATAAAACCCTAGAGCCTACTATACCTAGCCTAAAATATCCATGATCCATCCCATTTGGTTGTGAATCTCATTGAGAGAGCCCTCTCAGCCTAGTAGGGCTAGCTACTAGGTCAAAGTGGTATATGGCTACCTTTGTTGGTCTCCTTCTTAGCCTTTGGAGATCCGATGGAGTGCTAAAACCATCCACCTAATAATTATTGATAGTTAAATTAAAATTGCCAAAGCCCTATTCGAAAACACACAATAATAACAATAATTTAAAATATAGTTTTAATTTAGTTACTTTTTATTACTTTTTTTAATTTTAGCAATGTAATATGTATTATGAAGCCAATGTTTTGATACTTATTATCGATTGACGCCTATGTAATTGATGCCTTTCTACATTTAAGAGCGATTTAATTTATATAATTGTGCTAGTTTTAAATTAAATTATCAACCATATAAACTAACACTAAACATTTCATTATCCTTTAGGGTTAGCTCCATTGGTTCAGTCCCTTTGTTAAAGTAATTTTTCTATTGAGATTTCATTTTTTCCCAAGGGAAAATCGTAATTTTATTCATTGAATGAAATTACAAGTTGTAGATGCTAGATAGCATATGGATTTTTCACAAATATTTGTATGCAAGATCAAATAATTCCAACTCATCAGAGAGTTAACCAATTCTAATTTTTCCTACCTTTCTTTTTCTCCACTTTCCTCCAACCATTTGAATTGGTTGGGGTAGATACAATAGATAATTGAGACTCTTTTACATTAGGTTGGATTTCTTTGTCAGAATCTTAATTTTCTAAAATGTGGGTTCGTTTGGTGCCATTAGCTTATTTTTCATCCGAAGTTGTCACAAGATGATGTTGTTGTTAGGTTTGTACTGGAATCAATGCATATTGATGCACAAATTCGTCCTTCATCACCTCTTCCTAGGTGTTCTGAACATTGTTGTTGGTGGCATTTTCTGTGGGTTCAACATCTTCAGTTTTTGCTTCAGTGAATTCAGAAAACTCCCATCCTTTCGGATTTGGAGTTTTTCTTTTCCTTATTTATTTTTTAACTTGTGGACATGTGTTTTTAAGATGGTCGGTGTTGAAATTTGAAACAAAAAACAGTTAAATTGGCATCCAGAAACAACAAGAAAATGCACACACACTAGTGTGGGATCACAGGCCACATAGTGATGGATCCTAGCAACACATTAGTGTGCAACCAATTTTTAAATAAATTGGAAAATAAATTGTAATCTTATCTCATAACAAATTGTAATAGTTAACTAAGTGTGATAGACTTAGTTAGCTCAATAATTTCGAGTTGAGGGTCAAAGGATAGGCATGTAGAGTGATTCTATTATTTACAGGGTCTAGTTGCACTTGTAACACTAGTGTGGTGTGAGTGGGATCACTTAACTAACATTAATTGAGTTAAAATAACTTTAACTAGTTCTAGTTGCTTGATGATCTAGTGGAAAATAAAGGGAGTTAAAATAGATTTAATTCACAAGTAGCTATCTACCAAGTAGCTCATTATTCACTATTAATAGCTACATGCATGTCAATTTTGATGGAGGCCCAGTTGAGACAAAGGTTTAAGACAAGTAAACTATCAGTTGTATTTTTGGTGAACTACCCAGGTGCAATTATAAAGTCAGAGGAAGGCTTCATAGGGATTGCGCATTCAAGGAAGGCTAAATTTCCTATCTAATAGGGGTTTAATTCTCTAGGGATTATGTAAGCAAGGTAGGTTGAGGGTAGGTTGATAATTGGTTATGTGTTTGTCCAATTTTTCCTAGATAATTGTGAAGCAAGTGGTAGATTCTATGAGGTTGTGGTGATCACAAATACAATGTATTGTTTCATGATTCCTTGGTTTATTATACAATAAAGATGGAGGGGTTTTGAGCAGTTTCTTTTCCCAGGAATATTTGGTGTTGTGTATTGATTTACTTCTTTCTCTCATTAGGGGAATTTTGAGGTCTAAAATGGGCCTCCTAAGGAAATAATAAAATAATAGCTAAACAAATAAAATAATATTTATGAATTTTCAATTCACTTTTTGCACCACAATCAATGTAACTATAGTTAAATTCAATTCAAAATTTGTACCAAAATAAAATTAATAAAAAAAATTGTATTGATGTGACTATAAATAAGAATGAGCTTTTCAAGAAAAAATCATTATCATTGAACAACTAATGCATTTGTCCTTTGTACTTAAATAACTTAAAATAAAATATAAATATAAATTTATAAATTCTTAATTATATTATATTCTATTAATTAAAATTTATATTATTTAAATTGTACAATAACATGTAATTAATATACTATATAAAAATAATATAGTATAAGATAATATAATATAATATAATATATGTATAGGGATATGCATTGTTTCTTTCAAGAAATATGAAATGACAATAATATATTTTATTCAAAAAGTGTGAAATGACACTTATTATGAGTACTTTACTTTGACTTTAAAAGTACTTAGAGCACTACCATGGTTAACCATGAGTTTTTATCCACCATTGATAATGTGACAAGTAAGTACCTTTAACTCAATCAATGCCACTTCAACCATTAGGGATGATGTCATCCCCTAAAATGTGATTGGTTCTCATAAAGTGAATTTTGATTGTACATTTTCCTTAGGAGGCCCATTTCAAACCTCAAAATTCTCCTAATGTACTTGCATGTGATTGAGCAATCATGTTTTATATTCCACAAATATTGTAGAAGGATTATGTATCTCAATTCTTAAATTTCATGATCGGATTGAGCCCATTGATATAATTTCTACATATGGTATTATAGTCGTGTTAGATATTTTATACATGGTATCAGAGTGATGGGAATCACAATAATGGAGAATAAATTGAGTTTGTGTTGAACAATATTCAAATTTGTAGGTAATTTCTTTGGAGCTATAAGCTAATCAATATGTATTTCAATGGCTTGGGACTTGAATATGCACTCGAGGGAATTTTTAATTATATTATATAGAAGGACAGGATGGAGGTAGTTTTGGAGGACAATGGGTTGAAGGAATTCATAGATAATGATATTCCCAAGCCTGCAGTAGCAGATGCCCAACATCTTGATGCATGGTAGAATAAGGTAGCAAAGGCGAGGAGGATCTTGTTAGAGGGAGTTCGAGATAATGTTGTCTCGAGTATCCATGGAAAGGAAAATCCATATGCTATGTGGAAGGCCTTGACGGATCTATTTCAAAATAGAAAAGACCATGGAAAATTGGCACTCAAGGACAAGCTCAGGAAAATCAAAATGGAGAAGGGTGACACAATCCAAAAATACTTGACCAAGTTCACTCAATGTCGAGATGAGCTTGGAAGTGTTTGGATTATTGTAGCTGATGATGACTTGGTGAGCCTAGCACTTCTAGGCCTTCCCAAGAGCTGGCATAATTACTAGGGCTTTGTGAATGGGAGGGAGAAGTTACCATATTGGCAGCGACTATGGTCAGATTTGGTACAAGAAAAGTTTCGATGGAATACTAGGGATGGATCCTCATCCAAGACTGATGATGAGGAAAATTGTGCCTTAGATGGTAAAGAAAAGAAGGGGAAGGGGAAGAAGTCCCATTCCAAATCTAAGACCGACAAAGAAGGCAAGAAGCATGACATGTCAAATGTGAAATTTTTTCACTATCATGATCATGGGCACTATGCCACAAATTTTCCACGAAAGAAGAACAACAACAAGAAGGATCCAAGAGCTGCAGTGGGTGAAGCTTTGGCCTCACAGTTTGAGTTGGACTTCTCTCTCATCGCAGCATGGCATCAACCGTGATGAGATCTCTGTGGTACTTGGATAGTGGATCATCTTTCCACATGATGGGAAACAAAGAACTCTTTAGTAGCTCGAAGGAGAAGGATCTTAAGATGCACATCAATATGGTTGATGAAGGGAGGTATAGCACTACCAAGATTGGTAAAATTACTTTCCAAAGATAGTCAGGTAAACCTTTATTAGTAAAATATGTCATGCATGTATCAGGCTTGAAAAATAATTTAGTTTCAGTTACTATGTTGGAGGATCTTGGATATGATGTGGTTTTTAATGAAGGAAAGGCGTTCATTCATCACAAAGCCACAAGAAAGGAAAAGAGGATTGGGTTTTGTATGTAGAACCTCTACAAACTTGATGTAGATGGTTGTGAAACATTGAGCAGTAAAGCAGGGAAGGTGGTGAGCTGGGATACAAGTGAGTTATGGCACAGGAGATTGGACCATCTACACCACAGTTCTTTGAGGATAATGCAACTGATTTCTACGGGTCTTCCAAAGGGTACTCTTGCGCAAATAGACACATGCAAGGGATGTACCATGGGGAAGTATGAGAAAGCCATGAAATTTTCCCTTGAGAGGGAGATTGACTTGCATGCAGATGAGGAACTCTTAATTCCAAAGGATGAACCTCAAGATGTGGAGCAACCACAAGCAGAGGATCATGGAGTGGCAGAAACCACTCATACAGAGCCATCCACCAAAAATGGTAGGAAGCGCACCAGAGAGGCTAAAAAATTGATGATAGATGCGACAGTGCATGTAGGAGCACCTACATCACGACGCAAGCAGAGAAGGTCACCAGACATGTATACTGGATACATGGCTCTTATGAGCGAATGTATTGTGACAGAACCATCCTCTTTTGAGGAAGTAGTGCAGCAACCAACATGGGTTGATGTCGTGGTTGAGGAGTATGACTCCATTACCAAAAACAATGCATGGGAAGTGGTCCCAAGGCCAGTGGGGAAGTCAGTGGTTGGATCCAAGTGGATCTACAAGGTGAAGGAAACAGAGACCTCTAGGAGAGGGAAATTTTGAGCCAGATGGGCAGAGGTAGTACATACAGTTATACCTCCAGGTGTGAGGTGGGGCAATGTGTAGATATGATCCCAAGAAGAAATTTGGGTAGGTTCCATTGAGATGGCGTGTCTCATGGATCGAACTTGGCTACGAGGAGCCCATGGTACAGCAATAGCAGGAAGGATCGGTTAGATTGACGCAGTCAAATGTTAGGAGGACGAAAATCATAGTGACAGGTGTTGGATACTTGAGCGCAAATCAGAGTTGGCAGCAGTGCAGAGTATGTGGGTGCAGATGTTAGCAGTAGCGGAGACAGTCCAATAGACATGTGCAGTAGCTAGTAGCAGTCAGAAGACTCTGATGACAGATGCATTATATTGATTCATTTTTTTGGAGGCTATTCAGTTTCAAGATATTTTCATGTGCGAACAACACTAGGAAGTGTTGCATGCAAGAACATTCCAAAGGTACCAATTCGAGACAAATCGATTCCTTTCTTTTTGAGAGGTAGTATTGAAATTTGCAACAAAAAACAGTGAAATTGGCATCCAGAAACAACAAGAAAATGCATAAACACTAGTGTGGGATCACAGGTCACACAGTGATGGATCCTAGGGACATATTAGTGTGCAACCAATTTTTAAATAAATTGGAAAATAAATTGTAATCTTATCTCATAACAACTTGTAATAGTTAACTAAGTGTGATAGACTTAGTTAGCTCAATCATTTCGAGTTGAGGGTCAAATGATAGGCATGTAGAGTGATTCTATTATTTACAGGGTCCAGTTGCAGTTGTAGCACTACTATGGTGTGAGTGGGATCAGTTAACTCACATTAATTGAGTTAAAATCAGTTTAACTAGTTCTAACTATTTGATGAGCTAGTGGAAGATCAAGTGAATTAAAATAGATTTAATTCACAAGTAGTGATCTACCAAGTAACTCATGATTCACTATTAATATTTGCATGCATGTCAATTCTGATGGATACCCAGTTGAGACAAAGGCTTAAGACAAGTAAACTATCAGTTTCATTTTTTGAGAACTGCCCAGGTGATGTTATAAAGAAGAGGAAGGCTCCATAGGGATTGTGCAATCAAGGAAGGCTGAATTTCCTATTTAATAGGGGTTTAATTCTCTATGGATTGCGTAAGCAGGGTATGCTAAGGGTAGGTGGATAAGTGGCTATGTGTTCGTCCAATTTTTCCCAGATTAGTGTGAAGCAATTGGTAGAGTGTATGAGGTTGTGGTAATCACATATAAATTGTATTATTTCATGATTCCTTAATTGATTATACAATAAAGATGGAGGGCTTTTGATAAGTTCCTTTCCCTAGGAATATCTGCTGTTGTGTATTGATTTACTTATTTCTCTTACTTGCATGTGATTGAGCGATCATGTTTTATATTCCAAAAATATTGTAGAAGGATGCAGTATCTTGCTTTAGTACATTGCATGATCGGATTGAGTCCATTGATATAATTTCTACATGGTATTATAGATTTTTTATAGATTTTCTACAGTCGGTGACAAGACAAATATGACAACGAAAGGCAGTATTTTCATAGTATAGGGGTTGTGACCACTGTTCATTGTTGTAAGTTAGCTGAATATGGTTAGGTAAGTTGAGGTAACCCTTTACTAAGATCCACCTCCACGCAAATTCTAGCAAAAGTGTAGATAGCCATTGTGGTTCGATCAACATCTATCTTTATGAATTTCCCTAGGGAATTTCCAATTATTGCTAACACTTTGGGATGCCAAAAATGTGATGGTAGATTATGCAATCTAACCCACACGGTAATTTTGGAGACAACCATGGTATTTGCATCAAATTCAGGAAACCAAGGTATAGTAAATAGGCCTGCATTGCCCCAAAACCAGGGACCTTCATTTAGTGCATAATCTCTATCTTTTGATGTGTCAGTTTTCTATCCATATGGAATATATCCATTCACGTAATGGCACATATTTGGTGCCATCGAATTTCGCAGGTTTCTCTTGATGTCGAGTCATAGCCTTTCAAAAGAGTGTGGAATCCAATTTTCTGCTGAATGCACTTTCCATAATTGTAACTACACAACCTTTACCATTGTGTGAGAACACCATTTGTCTCCTTCATGGCTAATGCGGAGAGGAATCTCTAGCATTGGCTATGGTGCCTCCTTTGATGTGAATTCTTCTTGCATTCACAGTTGCACACACAGTATATATACAAACTTGCAGAGTCAAAATAGGCATCTTAACAAGCTCTGATACCACATATTTAAAATCAAATCAACTCATAAAAATACATAAAACACACATAATAAACCAGAGACCAAATATTGGCAGAAAAGGGTTCAACCTCATAGCTTCCTCACATATTTTCTCATTATTAAAAGAATATAGTGTTACAATTAAATAGATGAGGAGACAATGTCTCAAGATAGTGTGTGCTATCTTGGACACCTTGGTTGAGATAATTTATCAACCCAACACACACCAATATAGGAGCTACCTAAACTAACTCCTATCTTTGAGGAACAACCCAAACTAAAGATTTAGGCATAAATTCCTAACTTTTAATATTTAATTTATTTATTTTATTTTTGGATTTATTATTGTTTTATGAGAGAGGCTAACATTTGGGCCAAAAGCCATTAAATCTACATATAATTTATTTAGAATGAAATTCATCATGGATCACCTTTACCTCAGGCAGATTGATTTTCAAGGATGGCACTTGGTTCATCTGCTCCACTATGTATGGTCTTGGATTAATGTGATCTTGCGCTGGTGATTCCTTCCCCTTTACTGCATCTTTAAATTTTGCATGTCCTTTGGAGCTGGTTCTAAGGCATCCCCCTAGAAGTTTCGAGGTAAGAGTGATAATTGAATCTGGTTCAATGTCGTATTCCTATAGATTTGCTTCATCTCTCATGATTTTCCCTACATAAATCAGACATTGCATGCGAGCAGGAGTGCTTTTCTTGTCTTGAATCATTTGTTTAAGATCTCTGATCCATTCCCAGATACTGATTCTTATGCATATTTATGTCCCTTCCAGTGATCTAATAAGGATTTGGAAAAGGGAGGCGTATGAAAAATCTGGTTTTGGATCAACTTGTTCCATCACCATAGAGGGTCGCTACTCTCTGTATATTGGTGATTTATGTAGTGGTGCCTGTGCACTGTCGCACCCTATATGAACCACCCTCTCAATGTGACAAGCACATAATGGTTGTCGAGGGCATAGATCTGGGATAATGGATAGTAGATATCGATGTAATCAAACTTCTAACCATATCTTCTTTACCCAATCTGGGCCATGAGAGAGAGAGGCCAAATTAAGGGGCTCCTCTGAGCAGTAGAGCCCCATCGGGACAACAATTTCCTTAAAATTGACAGGATCAACAAAGAAGTTCAGAAATAACCATAGATTTGTGCTTGTCGTGGCTAGATCTATCTTACCAGTGAATTGCGTCCCAAAATCTGGTGTTATAAACCCTTCTGACTGTGTCCCTACTACATACTGCTTTGACGACTGTATGTTGGTCTCATCCACGCGGATCTGACAGCTTCTGTCTGATATCTCAATATGCATGGCCGCCAGTGCCAAAGTCACAGTCTAGGTTTCATTTGTGGAATACGCAATAGGAGATGGTGGGTCTGCTATAGATCTGATCCCATGCAATGATTGTTGGAAATTAATTCGAACTGCAACTGAGAAGAAGGTCAAATAAATTCAATTCTGATGGGAGCTCTTCAAGGACAACAACAACAAAAAAACTTTTTATTTTTTTGGCATGCAACCGTGCAATGAATTCTGGGTTTAATAATCCTGCAAATCCAATTTTTGGTTCAGAGGCCGTAGCCCTGTTCTACATTAAAAACCTGTGGTTTACTCCACGAAACCCCGCATCCTTCTCCATGCATCTACCACTTTAAACCTTGCACCAACCACCATTACACCTCCTGCGCATTCATTTAATTTTTAACAACCCCACGTCAAGTGTTCTGGAGCCCACAACTCCACGTTGGATAGTCTGCAACCAATCAATGCCCATTCGCATGAACCGAAGCCTCGTCACCGCAATCTATTGCCCACGCGATAAATAGAGGACCCACCGTTCCAAGTCAAAATCCCATCGACTAATAGGAGTGCTATTGCATTGTTTGGGTGCACAGTCAGCCATTCCTCAAATGGATGCGATAACACATTGAACCATTTTTTAAATACATTTGAAATCTGCCAAAGCATCCACCTCCGACCAATAGCAGCTTATCGCACAAGTTCGATGCACAGTCACCGGACGCTCAAATGGATGCGATAAATTTACTTGAAATGTTTTTGAATTTAGTTTAAAATCCGTGATGTAATAAGGTTTTTAAACCTTAGGTTTTAATGTTTTTATACGCCGCGATAGTGTTAGCATATGTTTTAAACTTTGGTTAAAAGATATGTTATATATATATATATATATGTGTGTGTGTGTGTGTGTGTGTGTGTGTGTGTGTGTGTGTGTGTGTGTGTGTTATGTAATGCCATAAATGATATATGCAGCTAGACTGTGTAATAGAAAGCGTTGAAGACAGAGAGTAATGTATGCCAAGAGAAGTGAGACTGTAAACTGTGTGCTTAGCAGTGAAGGCAAGACAGAGAGACTGTGGAGACTGTGTGTTGAAACAGAGTCCGAAGATAGAGTTTGAAGAGCACTATGTTTTGTAATAGCCAAAAATCATCTTTTTATTGTAAGCCAAAACAGCAGTTCTGAGGCAAATTTTTGTAATAGCCAGTCTTTTGTTTAATGAAAAAGAGTGTTTACTCCACCTCTTTGTGCATAAAATTTTATTGCTATCTCTATGTTTGTAGAGGAATTTTCTTTCCTCTTTGTTGTTCCAGAATAACCAAAAATTCCAACATGGTATTAGAGCTAGTCCAGGCTCTTTTTATTTGCTAAATAAGTTGAAGGAAGAAGAAGTTTGTTAAATTTTTCTCCAATAGAGTGAAGGTTTAGCAAAGCAAGGTATTTATCAAAAAAAAATTATTGTTTGTTGTTAAGATTGCAGTCTAGAGAACTATAATAGGAAGTCTTTTAGAGACAACTTTTATCTCTCAGCAGTGAGACGGTTTGGTTAAGAAACATAATCAAGTTTTTTTTGCATAGTTCAGTAAGCTAGCCATGGCAGGAGCCAGCACATGCACGAGTATGGGAAATACTCAACTCCCACAATTCAATGGGAAGAACTATGACTATTGGGCAATCACAATGAGATCCCTGTTTGCCTCTCAAGATTTATGGGAGCTAGTTGAATATGGTTTAGAAGAACCAGCAGATGAACAAGCATATAATGCCTTAACACAGGCAGAGAAGGATTTGCTGAAGAGTAATAGGAAGAAGGACTCAAAAGCCCTCTTTTATCTCTATCAAGCAGTCCATGAAAGCATATTTCCAAGAATTGCAGCAGCAAAGAAGTCCAAGGATGCATGGGATACCCTCCAGATAGCCTATTAAGGAATGGAGAAAGTAAATACAACAAAGCTTGAATTAATGAGAAGATATTTTGAAGTCATTTGCGTGAAAGAGTCTGATACAATAGACTCATTCTTCACATTATTGATTGGGTTGGTCACCCAAATGAGATCTCATGGAGAGACCATAGAAGAAATAAGAATAGTGGAGAAAGTACTGAGGAGCTTACCCTCAAGGTTTGATGTGATAGTAACAACCATTGAAGAGACAAAGGATATCTCAATGTTTATTTTTGATGAACTACATGCATCATTGATGACACGTGAACAAATATTGAGAAGAACAACAAACTCATCTTTGGAGCATGCCTTCAAGACCCAAATGTCCTTTGGAAGAGGAAGAGGTCAAGGCAGATCAAACTAAAGAAGAAAAGGGAGAGGCAGAAGCCAAAACAGAGGAAGAAACAACCCTGCTAGTACAAGTGGAAGGGGCAGCAATCAAAGTTAGAATCGAAGCCAAGGTAGCAGCTAACAAGGTGCAAAAAATCAATCACATGGACAAAGGTATGATAAATCCCAAGTCCAATGTCATTACTGTAAGAAGTATGGCATTATTCCAATGAATGTAGGAAGAAACGGAGTGACATGGGTAGTAGACTCAGTGTTAACTTCACTAAAGAGAATCTCAGTCAAGAAAATTTGTTTTTAGCATGTAATATGGCTGAAGAGAAAAGTGAAGATATATGGTTTCTAAATTCAGGATGTAGCAACCATATGACTGAAACATTTCTATGTTTTCCATGTTAGATGAAAATGTAAAGTCTCAAGTAACATTGGGGACAGAAAATAAAGTCTCTATCATGGGAAAAGGCAAAGTGAGTGTTCTAACAAAAAAAGGAGAAAGAAGAACCATATCAGATGTATACTATGTACCTAGTATGAAGTGTAACATTTTGAGCATTGGACAGCTCATTCAGAAAGGATACAATGTTTTATTTAAGGATGATGTATGTACAATCATGGACATACCACCAAGCAAACAAAGGATTGCACAAGTGAAGATGACAAGAAACAGGATGTTTCCTCTCAATATGAGAGAAGATTTGAAGAAAGGAGCTGCAAAGGCAACAGTGACATAAGAGACATTCCAAAGAGAAGCAAAGGATGAAAACTGGTTATGGCACTTGAGATTTGGACATCTCAACTTTGGAGGTCTGAATTTTTTGAATAGAAAAGAAATGGTAAAGGGATTACCATTGATTGAAAATCTAGACAGCCTATGTGAAGGCTACATATTGGGAAAACAACACAGAGAAAGCTTTCCATCAGGAAAGAGCATAAGGGCAAAGGCACCCTTAGAAATAGTCCATTCTGATATGTTTGGACCAATGAAAACACCATCTTTAGCAGGTAGCCACTATATGCTGACCTTTATTTATGATTACACAAGAAAAACATGGGTTTATTTCTTGAAGTTGAAGAGTGAAGTGTTTGAGAAGTTCTGTCACTTTAAAGCTCTAGTTGAGAATCAAAGTGGGTAGCATATTAAATTTCTCAGAATGGACAGAGGAGGAGAATATATCTCCAAATAATTTCTGCGTTTTTGCAGAGAAAATGGAATTCATAAGCAATTTACAGCAAGGTATACACCATGGAAAAATGGAGTTGCTGAAAGGAAAAACAAAACCATCATGGATATGGTAAGAAGCATGTTGAAGGAAAAACATTTTCCAAATGAATATTGGGCTGAATCTGTACATTGTGCAACATATATCTTGAATAGATGCCCAACAAAGAGTGTTATGAATAGAGTTCCTGAAGAAGCATGGAGTGGCACAAAACAGTTTGTCACCCACATGAGAGTTTTTGGTTGTGTGGCTTATGCACACATTCTAGATCAGCTAAGAAAGAAGTTGGACAGTAAGGGGCAGAAGTGCATATTTGTTGGATACAGTGACGAATCCAAGGCATACAGATTGTATAACCCATCTACCAAGAAGTTTATGATAAGCAGAGATGTACAATTTATTGAGGAAGAAGCTCGGGATGGATGCACTGAGAAAACAGTGAATGTAAAATGTTTTTTATCTCATGATGAAGATGAGGAAGAAATGGCTGAAAGAAATCACTCATTAGCAGCACTACCTCCACCAACACAAGGACAACAAGGGACACCACAAGAAGGTATGAGAACACCCTTAAGAAGTGATGACAGTGCTTCTCCAAGCACATCACAAGGAGCAGATTTGGGTGCTTCTGCAAGCACAAGTTCAGCAAGTGAAAGAGGAACCAGATTCAAAAGTCTAAACAAAATTTATGAGCAAGAAGAAGGTATGAACTCTGTTGGAACAGGGTCTCCTACAAAGGTGCAAATCTGGTCCAAAAAGCTGTGAATCTAGTCCATTTTGTATATTTTTTATTATATTTAGTCTAACACGGGGGTTTTGGCGTGGGGAAAAGCCCCTAATGCATTGTAAGTGGGTCAAGGGTAGACCAAGAGTCTGAAAACCACGGTTTGTGGACCATTGGATGCGTAGGCTAAAGTAGTATAAGTAGTTGAACCTTTTTTGAGTTGTAAGGCAAGAAATGAATTAAGATTGGTGTGAATTACGAATTAGTAGATCTGTTTGGGTTATTGGGGAAAGGAATCATATTGGCTGTGAGCGCAAAGCTCCTCAGTCCTGCTGTGTGTGGACCCTGCAGCTGTGTACGCAGGTTGGGTTTTGGGTATTGTAAAAGGATCTGAAGGATTAATGAAAGCGAAAGGTTGTTGGAATATCTGAATTTGTTAATTTGACTCTATGATATCTGTTATGTTATGCATGGTTCTATGTTAAGCTCCGAAAGTAACTGTGTTATTTGCTTATGATGCGTTGACATTTGATCTGAATCTATCTGTTATACTTTAAGAAAGAATACCTGCGATAATTGTGTTATTGTTATATATCTGTTGTTTACTATGATTATAAGTAGTATTTCACACATAGATGCGAAGGGACTGATAGATCTGGGTTATACGATCTGATATTTCTAAAGTAAAACACAGCTCTGCCTAACTTACCTACCCTCTCCCAAGGTGCGGAAACCTGGTTCCAACACCCTCCCATACTGCTTCGAGTAAGACTTTTGGCCTACGCAAGCAGGTCATTGCTGAAAGGGCCAGTAGTATAGGGGTTTGTTGGAAAACCTTAACATCTAAACCTGGGTCAGGACCCCTCGAGCCAACAAATGGTTTCGTTGCTGGGACCAGGAGAATTTTGAGAGAGGGATCGGGTAATGCCAAGGCCATACCGGAAACCTGAAAGAAAATAGATCGATGAATGGTTCGAATAGAAAGTTGAGGAATTCGCAGTAAAAGAAAACCGCAGTAAGAGGTTGACCACAAAAGAGTGGAAAAATAAATATATTTTCATGGAGATCTACGAGATTTTCTTTGTAACCATTGCAATCAAGCTCCAGGAGTGGCTCGCAAGGTTGTTCAAATTCCATAAGTGTTGGAAGGACGACCGGGTCACACAGTGGACCCCAGAATTGATCCAGCAGTTAGAAAAGACTAATAACACCATCACTCGCATGGTGGACCACTAGGTGGACAACGTGTTAGGAGGGTTCGTGATAGAATTTTCCATTGATCAGTTCGTCTCCTACTCTGAAGCAGAGCGAAGATTCTTCAAAGAATTCCGGGGTAAGTTTCTGAAGACCTTACCATTGCTAATTAAGATATTACTGTGTGAAAAAAGTATTATGCGTAGCCACACCAAATGAATGACCTCTGATCTGAGCGGGAGTACGAAACGAAGTGGAAAATACTATCGAACCAACCAAGAAGGAGATCGATCTATCTACAGTATATTAAGAGAAGTAGTTGCATAGAGTCCTCTAGCCACACCACTTTCGAACCAGCATAGGGGTAAGAATTCACCTCCACTGCCACCACCTCCAGAAGACGACATGGCTACGCACATGAAGTTTCCTACCTTTAAGGGTGTGGGAGATGAAGACATGGATCAGTTCTAGTTTGTCGCAGAATTGGTATGGACTGCACAGAACGTAGCTAGTGATGCAGTGAAGAGGGCACAGTTGTCCCTTCCCTTCGAAGGAAGAGCTTTGGACTGGTACATGGGATACATCGGACAACATGTGAACACTACCATTAAAGAGATTAAGAACCCCTTAAGGCAACAATTTAAGAAGCCTAAGTCCTACTCTCAAATAGTGGTTGATCTAAAGGATTTCAAGCAAGGGCCTTCCGAGTCAATGTGGGAGGTTGATCAATGACTAAAGAAGGTGATTAGAGAAGGGGGAATTTAGTACGATGATAGACAGTACGCATATGGTTCATTACTATGCTACTACCTCACCTGCGCGTACCTATGGGTCACCAAACTTTCTAATCGCCGGAAAAAGCCATGGAGGTCGCTATGACGTTAGAAGCTGCACCCAGAGATGATACCCAGCTGGGTGTCCAATAGATCTAGGGACAACTGGAGGCGATGCACATGGAGATCCAGAATCTATGAAAGGAGCGAGGAGCAAAGGCAAGCCCTGAAAGATGATGCATACGATGCAGGACGAATGGTCACACTAAAGATAACTACCCTCTGTTCGTAGACTACCTGCAGGCTGGGGGACCTAGTCCGTTTAACCCTAGGGAAGTTGCAGGATCAAGTGGGTCTGTGCTATGGTGCGATGATTGTTGCATTGCAGGGCTGCACGACACCAACCACTATCCCCACTTAGCTGCGTACGTCCCTGAGGTAAAACAACAATGGTGTAAGTTCTGCAGGTCGGTAGGACATGATGAATAGAACTACCAGATGTATGATTTGATGATCAATCAAAGGAACCTCTATAGGGTACAGTCGGATCCATCCTCGTCAAGATCCCTCTCAAGCGCAGGGGGCTCCCTAGCCAGGGGCAGGGGAGGCAGAATAGGTGGAAGCGCAGGTCAGGGATGAGGGAAAAATAATCTGTTATAATTGTGGAGAAGTAATACACTTTTCCAGGGATTGTTCGAACCCTACGAAGCAGTCCTGCCAGTATTGCAGACAGTTGGACCATGTGATTGAAGATTGTCCAATATTGATAGCAAAAGTGCAAGAGAATCATCTGAAAACTACATAGAATGTGCAGAGGGTTAAGGTTGAACTGTGAGACAAGGATCCAAGCATAAATGTTGTAACACGCAGTGGGATGGCCACCAGGGGGCCTGGGGATAAGACTGCGACCGAACCTCTGATCCAACAAGAAATTATCAAGCAGGAAGGTTTGGATCTAAAAAAGGAAAAGGAAACATTTGTCGCAGCTCACAAGGACTTTGCTGAGGTAGAAGCGTCCACTTCACAGCCGCCTGGAGACCTCAAGGCAGCTGAGGAGGTCAAACCTTTTTTTCAGGGATGTATGAAGCTGCTGCGCAACACAAAGGCTATGGAAAATCTTCAGGCATTAATAGATAACTGCACAGTATGACCTAGCCTCCCTCATGAAATCAAGGATGTTCACAAACTATATATATATAAGAAACCCACTAGTAGGGAGATGTGGTTGACTGCGCAGATCGGTGATTACAAGATGGATCAGGTTATTTTGGACCTAGGATCAGATGCGAATGTATTACCTAAACAGACTTGGAAAAGAATAGGGGAACCTAAGTTGGAATGGTCCACTATCCATCTGTGTATGGCCAATCAGCAAAAGATCATACCCTTGGGAAGACTATCGAAGATTGTGGTGGATATCGCAAGGGTCAAGGTCCGGGCTGATTTTGAAGTAATTCATATTGTAGAAGATGCAGACCCCTACCCTCTGCGCATAGGCTTGGATTGGGCCATTGATATGGGAGGCATCATTAACCTGAACAAGATGAGCATGGTATTCGAAAATAACGGTACAAGGGTAATAGTACCACTAGATCCTACGGAAGGCGAATGATACACATAATCGGTGCGCAATGAAGAGGATGTGGATCACATCTATAAGTTTACTGTGTGGGATGAAGATAGGATCAACCCCACGGCGGATGGAATGCTCTGCTAGAAAAAGGACAGTGAATGCTTCTTCGACTCCGATGGGGAGATAGAGAATTAGCAAAACCGGTTACATGATGTCTCTGCACTACGATGTCTTCGGATCACAAAGAATTTCCATTGCATTTCCTAAGAGGTAAGAGATCTACCTTACTTTGATGGTTCTGGTAACATTAGGGACTTTTTGCGAGCATTTGAAGCCGAGGTTCCCAAAGAACGAAGGTTATGGGCCTGTAAGCTGGCATTGCGTGGAACACCTATGCCTTGGTGGGAGACGCATGAGGAGGCATTCCAGGATTGGGAGGAGAGTCGAGATATGATGATCCTACAATTTGAGGCCCCAGAAGACGTACGAATCAAAAATTTCCTTGGATTAGAAGACCCATGTGAATATCTGTTCGCTTGGATAGAATAGTGGTGCGATAGGATTGCCCAAGAGTGGGTTAATCTGCTTATTCATGCCCTGGGAGCACTTCCCACTTCATGGTACTTAGATGCGGAGCTCCATCAATGCACCTGCCACTGGGAGACTTTGAAGAATGAATTTATGGGAACATTTGGGTTAGTAGGCGGGACAGAGGCACTTGACGCAGCTCTGCAGGACATTGACACTATAGTATGGGGTGAATCACACCTGTATGTCGCACCTAAAGTGCCCACTTGGGAACCGCGGGTACCAAGCATGGTAAACTACTACAGCCTAGCCCCAAAAGAAGGTAAGGATGATCCACAAGATGTTTCTAACTTTGAATTGGATGAGATGCGCATGGTTACCGGACCGCTCAGGATACGAATGGGTAGCATTGAGACACACCCCATGTTGGCTAAGATTGAGGGTGCGGATACATGAGGAAAAGTTATCATATATTCGGCAACTCCTACAACAAGGGGATAGTTGCGTTCACTTCTTGGCCATGCAGGTTATTACAAAAATTTCATTTTGAGGTATGCATTGATCACAGCACCTCTGAAAGACTTGCTTACGAAGGAGGCTCGATTTTGTTGGGATGACACATGTCGGGCAAACATATCTTTGGTTTTGAAGTACTTAGGGATTAATCCTGTGTTGGGGGAAGATGCATAGGAGGCGCAGGTGTTTAACCCAAGCGTAGCAGGTATGCCAAGCGCACAAGAGGTGCGAAAACTAGCCATTGGCACAATAACATCTAGTAAAAAGAAAAAGTTACCATTAAAAGGAGTGGGCCGCTGGCATTTAATGGGGCGGATTTTGGGGATTTTTTACCGTTTAGCTGATGGTAAGTTCCAGTTCAAGTTTTCCCTAACGTTAGATGCCTGCAGGCACTATAAAAAGGGTTGGATAGCTTAGACAAGGGTTCCACCTCACTTGCATAGCTTGTACTTATCCTCTTTATCTCGAACAAGCTTGAGCTGTAAGATTTTTCAGGTTTGCACTATCCCTTTCATGTCTAATCAACCTCCCCCTTCTGACAGTAGCCACCCAGAGTTGGGATTCATTTTCCATGCTAGGATGACAGCCACTAACCCTACGGAGCCCTCGGCACCTACTGCCCCAGAAATTGAGGAAGTAATGGAGATTGGGTCTGAGGATGAAGAAGTGCTCTTGACGCCGGTCACAAGGAAGGGAAAAGAGCAGGCACAGGGCTCAGGGAAGCCCCCAAAAGCTATGAAATGGGCTATAGGGAAGCCTAGGACCTTCCCAAGGCATGCCAAGTCCCCACGAGCAATGCCTCAGACTCAGGCTGCGCAGGAGGAAGCCCTGCCCGCCAATCCGATCAAATGGATATCTCCCTTCATCTGCCCGTGTAGGCCCTCGACGCACACACCAAAGAACCTCGATGGCCTGGTTACCTATCTACATATGTTGCTAACCCTGGGAGAGGTCCCTATCATGAGTGACCCCTGTGAGAAGCTCCATGAGGTCAAATTCAACGATGACGACTTGGAGAATTACGAAGCCTTCCCTGAGCTGGCCCCCGCATTGTACTTCGACACAATTTATGTTGATGATGGGTTCACAGTCGTTCCTCAGTGCTGGGTAAGTGGATTGGCCGGATTCGGCCTCTTGAACCTACTGCGAATGCCCCACTTTGGCCATTACAATGTCACAGATCGGCTGGCCCGACAGCTGCTCGCCTTAATTCACGATGGCTACCTATGGATTCAAGACAGAGTCCCCATAGATGTTGTGTTGGTTCACAGAATTATGGGCCTTCCCATGAACGAGCCGCACCCTCTAGAGCGTGTGGGCAAGAAATATGAGGGGGACACCACTGAATATGTGCCTAAGACCTACCAAGTGGAAATGAATACGCGGGGCTTCGTCATCAAGTCTATCAGTGACCCTGCTACGTAGATGGGTACCATATTATTAGCCTGCAAGATAATGCAAAAGTTCTAGGTTGCAACCGTCTCTGCTTATATCATTCGGCTAGCCAGTCAGTGTGCAAAGGGGGTCTGCCTCAATTGGGCCCAATACTTATGCAAAGAGTTCTTGACCAACATCCACGAATCTCAGGAGTAGGGAATAGCCTTTTGCTATACCTGGCTACTATTTCTTATAGCCCTAGTTTCCTGGGAAACCCCTGTAGATTCGGTCCTCCCCGAGCTCACCCCAGATATGTGCAAAGGGGCTCGATATGCCCATTTGTGGGATTCCAAGGATGCACAGCGCATAGAAGATAACCAAGTCTTCTGGGTCCTCTTCCAGAGTAGCGTGGCCGCAGCCATCAATTCTCGACCTCGGCTGTCCCCCACAGTATATGACAAATACAACAGTATTGCAGCATTCTAGGTTACCACGCACAACATTAAAATCCGCGGCCACAAGCATAAAACATGGACGTCACTTCCTTATATGGTAGCAAAGGAGGAAATTTACAATGTGATTGCGCTATGGCCTCTTGCCTAGAGGAAAGGCTTCAAATCCAGCGCAAGGGGCACTATAGGTACTAGCACGACGCAGGTACTCCCACCTGTAATCATCAAGGAGACTGGAGGCATAGGGAAAGACTCAGGCACAACCACAAAAAGGGACACGCAGCCAAAGCAGACCACCATGAAGAACATCGAGGTTGACACCCAGGTCGATTCGCATCCAGATCTGGGCATAGAGGAAGTAAACATTGGAGGTACAAAGCGAACAGGTGAGCCTATCAAGGGACCCCGAAAGAAGCAGCGTGCCCAGCGGAAGGAACAAGATGAGACAGTTACGTTGACTGAAGGAGATCTTGAACAAATTGCAGATGTAGTCACACTGGCCACAGAAGAAAAATGGGTAGCTTTAGAGGAACAATAGAGGGCTGCGATCAATGCCATCTAGGGTGAGCTTCGAACCCTGCAGATAAAGACATACATGCTATAGAATAGCGTAGTTCAGGGATGGATTCCCTTGGCATCTAGAAGTATAGTGCTAGCTACGGAAGAAAGTCATCTCTGTTCCTTACCTAGTGTCGCCCTTGTGATCAGTTCGTCAGACTAGGGAATACAACTCCAAGCAGGTGCAGGGGTGCAGTTGAATCTAGCCAAGCTGCCCCACGAAGCATTTTAGGGTCTCCACACTGTTGTGTTTTAGGAGATTCACCATCGGGACTAGTAAGTACACCAACAACTCAGCATGGCCAAATAGACCATTGCACAGCAAAACGCGGAAGAGCTCCTCGCTGTCACACAACAAGCGGAGCTCGAAACCTTGATCCATTAGCTCTAAATGGAGGTTACAGAAGAGATCCCGGCTGCAGCCACCACCTGGGCTAAGGTTGAAGGATTGGTCGCAGCGTTGAAAGCTTCCAGAATGGAAATACAGGTCATTAAGATGCAACTAGAACAGCAAATCACTGACTTACAGGCCAATTTGCAGCCTGAAACACCCTCGGAGGTACGAGCTCAGTGCACTATGCTAGTGACTGTGGCTACAAACACCATTACAAGGCAGATTTCTTAGCGCGCCTAGTTCCTAGAGACCGCCATGCAGCTATGGACCAAGGTCCAGCGCGATTCGATCCTCCGGAAAATAAATCATGACTTACGGCAGAAGGAGGAAGCTTTCGAGCAGATCGAAGCTACATTACTCACCTTGGTTCCTGCATAGCATTTGGCATGATTGAGGACCAGCAACACCCTCCAATATGAGATCGAGGAGCTCTGCCATAAGAAGCATATCATCGGAAAATTCTTGAAGCCTTGGTTTGTCGCAGCCCTCCAGCTCTCACAGGATGCTGATGTTGCTATTAAGTGACTAAACCAGACACTGGAAAGTGTCACTGCCGTGACAGAAGGACCAACAACACAAAAGCTCGTAGATATTGTGCAGAGCGTTGCTGCTCAGAGTCAAGAAGTGTTGCCTCCGTTGGTCTCAGCTGTTAATGCACTACGCGCGCAAGTGGAGACTCCACCACCACAGTGACTTGGGACGAGTCACAAGATTATGTTAGGGGACTGTTGGAATGGGGTATCCTACAAAGCTGCGAATCTGGTCCATTTTGTATATTTTTTATTATATTTAGTCTAACGTAGGGGTTTTGTGGTGCGTCAAAGCCCCTAATGCATTGTAAGCAGGTCAAGGGTAGACCAAGAGTCTGCAAACCACAGTTTGCAGACCATTGGATGCATAGGCTAAAGTAGTATAAGTATTTGAACCCTTTTTGAGTTGTAAGGCAAGCAATGAATTAATATTGGTGCGAATTACAAATTAGTAGATCTGTTTGGGTTATTGGGGAAAGGACTCCTGCTGGCTATGTGTGCGGAGCTCCTCAGTCTTGTTGTGTGCGGACCCTGTAGCTGTGTGCACAAGTTGGGTTTTGGGTATTGTAAAAGGATCTGAAGGATTAATGAAAGCGAAAGGTTGTGGGAATATCTAAATCTATTAATGTGACTCTATGATATTTGTTATGTTATGCATGGTTCTATGTTAAGCTCCGAAATTAACTATGTTATTTTCTTATGCTGCGTTGAAATTTGATCTGAATCTTTCTATTATACTTTAAGCAAGAATACCTGCGATATTTGCGTTATTGTTCTATATCTGTTGTTTACTGTGATTATAAGTAGTATTGCACACCTAGATGCGAAGGGACCTGTTGTCAACCCTAGAGACAACCTTGAGTTGTGAAATACCAGTGCCTAGGACATCTTATACAGCAAGGAGCATATGATATAATATGGGAAGTTATCAGAAAAAGGCTCTCATGCTATCTCTTGCGAACAGGAAGGTTAATTTGAATGGAACCAAAAATTTCAAAAACTTGACACAGGGAAAGCAATACTGCAGAGGCAAGATGTGAAACTCTAATACAAATGTATCAGACAGTTCAAATGAAGCTTACTATAAAGAGGGTTGGGTTCTAAAATACCTCACAGAGATGAATAATCAGAAGGTGCTTACTGTGTATCAAGATTAAGATGATACTAACTGTCATTGAGATGAATCCAGAAACAAATATCAACATGTAATGGGCTTACAAAATTAATAATCCATACATGACAATAGCATTTTTAAAAATAGCATCCCATAGAAGCTAATATAGTAGAAGTATGGTTGAAGTGGAAAATGAAATAGTATATCATGCCTGAGCCATATTTAAAGTGCTTGACAGGTTCTAGCATAAGTATCAATTAAGATAAATTCATACCAAAAACCAGTGAGCCACTCGCATTCCAGCACATGATACCAGAGAAATGGATGAAAACGAGATGAACAATTAAATTATCACGTATAAGGGAGAGTTACAAACTGTGAAACACAAAGACCAGAATCCTCATTAAAGTTGGAACTCCTCATCACTGAAACCCGACGGGCTCTTTGCGTTCATATAAAATTTTGACAAAATGCATACAAAACTCTCTCACAACATATTTTTCTGAAAATCTGGAACCCTATACAATCTGTTTTTGGGGATTCTTATAGCAGAATGAGTAATGGTGGAAGTAGATGTCCATTTAATTTGTTTCATTAAGACAGAATGGCAGAAGCGTTCACGCCCATACTGCTTAATGTTTCTTCGCTGTACCCAGTAGTCTGGTTCAGAGTTTTTGTCAGGTCGAGATTGACCTCAGATGTGTTCTTGAAGTCCTTTCTGGCTGTTTGGAACTCTGTGCTGCCTTCCGAAATAAATGACATGGATATAAGTTCTGCAGGTCTCCATACTCCATAACTGATGGTTCTGACAGTCTTTAAGAATATTTTTTCAGTGTAGTTAACTATTTATAGGATCAAGGAGGCATGGAGGCTTTAGTGGGAAGGTGTATTGTCTAGAGAAAAACGTCCCACAGATATTCAAACACAGATATGGTTGTTACGTTCTCTTTAGTCTTCCAACTGCGTCCTTTCCTTTTGAACAAGGACTAAAGCGTTTAATCTTCCTAATCTGTCTCTGCTGCTTCTGACTGCTGCTGTAACAACCCTTCTGTGTTCCGAATCACAATGACTATGATTATGGAACCTAGAGTGAATCCGTCACTTCTATAACAACCTTGCACAATACGATAAACTCATTACGAAATCCAGGGAGTGTTGGAAGGGATGCTGTGAAGGCCTAGAGGAATGGTGGCGGGAATGGTGAAAATGGAAGAAGAAATGATAATTAGTGTAAATGCCAGAGTTTAAGTCCCGGGAAAATACAAAGGAAATGGATCGAATGAATGGAATTAGGCCTTTGATGGTGGGACCCGGTTAAGGTGGAGGTCAATTTAATGCAAGTCATCAGATCTCAGGAGGAGATCGATGGTTGGGATCATCTGATGGAGTTAATGGGGACATCCGATGAAGGAAAATGGTGAAATGCGTGATACATTGTGGGCCGTAGATTTGGATCAAACGGACGATCATGATTGGATCGGCAGATCACAATCAGCAGGGACGGAGGGTAACACCTTTAGTACTTGCGATTGGCGATGCATGATTGAGCGCCAGCTGTTCGATCTAGAACAAGATCGACGGTGGAGATTGAATCGGCAGGGAGTGAGGTTGATGCGATGAGCGAGAGCGATGAGATCTGGACCGTTGGATCTTTGAGAGGTCAACGGCTACGATCGGATCAGAGGATCGCGATCGGGGGAAATGGGAAGTGGTGCATTAAGATTTTTTGATTGCGATTGGAGCGGTGCGATAGCCGTCGGATCCATAGATAGATCGACGGTTGATATGCAATCGGAGGGTTTGAAGGGTCAGGGCGATGGGCGTGCGCGAGACAAGCGCTAGCCGTTATATCTTTAAAATAGTGACGGTGGAGATTGCTTCAAAGGGCTGACAGACTTAACACAATCACATCGAAACTTTCATGGTTTATAAAGGAAAAGATGTTCCACTCCAATTCTCCGATGCGATTAGCGCCGAGGCCTTAAGCACTTGGTCTCGGGCACGGGGCATATGGGGAAGTGGTTAAGGGGGCTGCCCCAAAAGGGGCTAAGCCTCATATGTAAAAAGAATGGTTTTTGGCCTAATTTAATGCTTTTTAAGGCCAAAGGAGGTATTTGGTAAGGGGAAAAAGGGATTATTAAACCAAACGAAGGTATTTGAAAGATTTAAAGGGGGTTTGGGATGATTTAAAGGGTAAGTGGGGAATTTATAAGGGGAGGAAGAATGATGAAAACAGAGGCTTAGAGGGAATGAAATAAGAGGGAGAAGGAGGCCTTTTGGGCATTTTCTTCACAAACAGAGAGGCTTTAAAACTAGGAACAACAGTAAGGATTTATCAAAGGGCAAGGCACAAGGAGGCTTCAAGGATGATGTGTTTTCAGAGGGAATGCTTTCCTTGAAAGCTCAAAGACAGTTTGACCCCCTGTTTGCTTGTCAACAAATTAATAGGGGGCTAACATGATCAACATTGGCTCCACCTGGGGACGGCACGTTCATCCCTGGGTGTGTCAAGAACTTCGCAGACCGCATGTTAATCTTCTGTGTGGACACCACTCTTCAGCACTTTTTATTTTTCTCCTCATGTTTCATCATGACACACACACATCATTTGAACCAAGATGAAAACAGAAAACTAATGTACAGTATGGTACATCAGGATCTCTCAGCCTAAATCAGAACTGGAAGTAAGGTTTGAGGAACTGACCATTTACAGGGGCATCGAGCAAGCCTCCCTGTAAATTTTCCAACCTGAAAGTGTTGTTTCCCCCTTGTTCCACGATTTTAAAAGGGTCGAACCAGAGTGGGTCGAATTTACCATGTTTCCCCTTTTCAGCTCTTCGAATATCCCATCTAAGCACTACATCCCCAACCTGCAACTTCCTGTCCTTGGCATGCTGATCAAAAAGGTCCTTCATCTTCTCTTGATATTTAGTTAGCCTCTGACTTACCTGGTTCCGTGTTTCTTCTAACTCCACCAGCTGGTTTATTCTCCTGGTCACATCATCGGGTTCTTCTTGACTTTCTTGCATGAATCGGGCTACTGGTAAGGCTAACTGTACAGGGAATACTACTGCCCTCCCATATACTAATTCGTATGGGGACTTCCCAGTTTCTCTCTTGTTGGTAATCCTGTTGGCCCACAAAGCGAATTTTAACTGGGAATCCCAATTTTTCTGAATTTCGTTGATAGCCTTCTTCAGTGCTTTCACCAGGGTTTTATTTGAAGACTCTGCCAGGCCATTTCCTTGTGGGTAATAGGTCATGGAGTGACCCAACGCAATGTTATACTGCTGGCAGAAGCTGACAAACTTTGCAGACTTGAAGGCCTGGGCATTGTCAGTCACTATCTTGGCAGGGCATCCAAATGTAGATATAATATTTTCTTCCATGAATTTCATCACCACAGTATTTTTTGCATTTCTCGCAGATATAGCTTCCACCCACTTTGTGAAATCATCTGTGGCAGTTAATATCCACTTGTGCTGACCACTCGAAGGAGGATGTATTTCACTGATAAAGTTGATTCCCCATTGTTGGAATGGTTCGTCCACATGAACAGGGATCATGGGCAGAGGTGCCAACTTTTGTCTTTCAGCAAATCTTTGGCATTTCTCACAAGCTCTGACCCGAGAAAACACATCTCCAAAGAGTTTGGGCCAGTAGAAACCAGCCTTCAGGATTTTGTGAGCAATGGCCCTCCAGCTGTAATGACCCCCACAGATTCCTTCATGAAATTCGGCCATTATACTCTCGATCTTGTCTTCTGTGAGACACAAGAGCAGAATGCCTAAGGGATCTCGCCAGTACAGCCGACCATTGACAAGCACGCACTTTTATGATCTCAACCTCAGAGTTCTGTATTTAGCCTTGTCACAGCTAGGAGAGCAGCTGAGTGTTAAAAGATATTCCACTATCTCTTTGTACCATAGGCTGATGAGGTATTTAATATGTGTCTTATGAGTAGCCATCTCTACTCCCTGCTGCTCCTCTTTCCTCTCAGACTCCTCATTTGCTATCATGGACAGATTTATACCCAAAACCTAGCAGTTTGATTCGGACAATATTTTGGCGAACCCTTATCCCTTGATCAGTTTGGTAGGGCGAATGTCTAGCTCATATTCTTGTATTTTGGCAATAGACTTCCCCCTTTTTCCTTCACTATCCCCTTGGATAAGGATGTCTTTTACTACAGCTGTGGGCACAAATGTTGTGATGTGTGACTGTAGGACATACATACGAAATGCCTTGAGAGACTTCACCAGAGCATAAGCCTGCTTTTCTAATATGTTATATTTCAACTCAGCATCACGGAGCACCTGACTGAAGAAAGCGATGGGCTGCTCATACCCTTCTTCATTTTTTTGCAATAAAACTCTTGCCACTGTATGAGGTGATGCAAATGAAAAGATCATGAAAGGTTTGGCATAGTCTGGTCCTGCTAGCACAAGGGCTCCTACAAAGGCATTTTTTATCCTAGAAAAGGCCTCTCGTGATTCCTAGGACCACTTTACCTCGTTATTTTTCTTCAACATGTTTGTTATATGTCTAACTATCTCTGCATAGTTAGGGATAAACTTCCTCAGAAATTTAATGCGCCCTAGGAACACCTGCACCTCCTTTTTATTTCTAGGAAGAGAAATGCCATTTATAACTTCTACTCTCTTAGGATCTATTTTTACCCCATCTTTGGTCACAATATGTCCCAAAATCTTACCCTCTTCCAATGCAAATAAAGACTTATGTGGGTTGAGAGAGAGGCGTACCTTCTGCACCTCTCAAAGGTTCTACGCAAGTGTTCAATGTGTTTTGCATCATCTTTTGAAAACACAGTAATGTCATCAAGATAGACCACCACAAACTTATCTTGCTCCCCAACAAAAGAAATGTCCATGGCCCTTTGAAAAGTGGCCCCTGCATTAATCAACCCAAAAGGCATCCTGGCATACATAAATGTACCCCATGGTGTGGTGAAAGCAGTCTTCTTCTGATCTTATGGAAGTACAGCCACCTGATTGTAACCTGAGAATCCATCCATCATTGACATCCGAGAAGTTCCCACCACTTTCTGCAGAATATGATCCATCTTGGGTAGTGGGTAATTATCCTTTAAGGATGCTCGATTCAGATTCTGGAAGTCAACACACAACCTTATTTCTCCATTCTTTTTCCGGACAGGGACTAAGTTTTCCACCCACTCAGAGTACCTCAATGGCACAATTATTTTGGCCTTCAATAACTTCTAAATCTCTTTCTCTATGGAGGGGAGCAGCAGAGAGTTAATATGTCTAAGCTTCTGCTTGTGCGGCTTCGCATCTCCTTTCATAGGAATTTTGTGCTGCATGATGCTGATATCAAAAGTTTTTAGGTCCTGATAGGACCATGCAAACATATCTTTGTAGGACTGAAATAATTTATGGTAGAGCTCTTTATATTCTCCTGGGACTTTCTTGGACATCTTCACAATTTTGGGGTCAACATCAGTACCAAGATTTAGGTCTTCTACCTGAGTTTCTTATACCACTTTGTTTGGCTGCAGTGGGACGTTGTTCTTGTCAAACAATCTTTCTAGAGGCACCAACCCTCTAGGTATAACGTTTCCCTTCAACTGCAACACTTTATGACCTGCCACTTTTTCCTCCCATTTGTTTTCTGAAAGGTCTTCAGCTTCTTCTTCTTCACAAACATCTATCTCCATGTTTGAGAGTTCTCCGATTGTTTCCATAAATATTTTTACTTGCTCTTCATCCTCAAACACTTGCCAGTGCTTGATGTTGTCTGGGATTGATGGCCAATAACGCAACTCAATTTCATATCTTAAGAGAGGGTTCTGAGGTGGACGGAATGTACTAGTAGCCACTGCAAGGGAATCAGCCATCCTGTTCTGCTCTCTAGGCATAAATTGAATGTTAAATGCCAAGAAAAAAATTTCCACCAGGTCCCACACTTCGTTCCTATAAGCCCTTAGCCTAGGATGTTTGGTTTGACACTGGTTCTTCACTTGTCTAACCACCAGTTCTGAATCTCCCAGAAATTTTAAACTTTGTATATTCATGCTTCTGGCTGTCTGTAACCCTAACATAAGTGCTTCATATTCGGCCACATTATTAGTGGCTTCATATTCTAGCTTGAAAGACAATGGGACCCATTGTCCTGTAGGAGAGATCAGTAGTACTCTAGCACCATTACCTTCTCTAAAATTTTCTCCATTAAAGTGAAGTGTCCAGATTCCTACTTCACGGTTCTCTAAGGGCTGCTCGGTCTTGATCTGGCAGAATGATGGTTCTTAAGCATAATATTGGTCTTCCTCTAGCGTTAAACATGAGAAATCACCTTACTTACTATAGACTGGTGAATTAACCGAGTTTTCAGCCTTAATAACCATCTTGACAAATCTGGTTTCCCTGTACAACCTCCTCTCCTGGCCACCAAAAACCGGGATAGTAGCATATGTTAATTCCAACTTGATTGACCCACCGATTTTTGTCCCCCAGGACCTCGACAGCAACATGCCGAAGTGAGCTGGGATGTTAGCCACCACAATGTCCATCAACACACTTTTTGTGGGAATCTGGGCCAAATTGACCACCAAATCCTTGATCATACCCAGGCACTTAACTCTTTTGGAATCAAATGAATAGAGATCCTTGTATGGCCGGGTGATCTGTAGTCCTAGTTGTTCCATGACTGACAGATGCAATAGATTATGGGAAGCTCTCGAATCTAGCATACAGTTATGTAATAGCAAGTCATGAATCACTAGAGACACATAAAAAGGAGGAGTAGAAGCATCTAATTCCTCAACGTGGGGGCCAAACACAACCATGGGTCTTTCTTCTTGAAGGTTGAGACTATCTGGGATGTGTACTGCTTCTAGAGGGAGCATGAAAGAGGTGCCCTGGGACTGATATGTAGGCTACTTCAACAATTCAGTCAAGGGAACTGGGATTTTGACCTTCTCAAGCTCCTTTTGCAGACTAAAGGTAGGAGAGGACTTTTCTGTTGCGACCTCCTTTGACTCTTTATTTTCGGCCAAGGGTTTGGCTTCTTTTGACACAGACTTGGTATTAGGGGGAATGACTACTTTTGAAGAGGAAGGAATTTGATCATTAGATTGCAAAGGTTTGTTTAGAGGCCTCTTACCTTTGTCTGTGACCTTTTGCATTGTTGACTACTTCTGAGCAGGTGCTTCCTTCTGGGGTGGCTCTTCTTCCTGATCTTGAGTACGAGTCCTTTTCCTAGAATATCTGAGATCATATCTTCTATTGAACTGTGCTTGCATGAAATCAACAAATTCCTTACAATAGTAATCAATCTCTGGGTCTTCTGTGCCTCTAGCCTTCTCTTCTTCTTGTAATGAGGTCTCAGTTCCATCACTTCCTTGCAAGGGGCATTCTAGTCCATCACTATTCGAAAAAGCAAGATATGCACCCTCTTGTTCATAGGCAATGTCTTTAGTAGGACCATCTAGCTGGCCTTCCAAATACAGCGGGTGTGGTACCTGATCTTGTTGCTCTTTCTGTTCCCTTTGCAGTATTTGCAGAGGTGGTTTCCTATACTGAGGATTGTAACCCCTGTTTGGAGTGTTAGCCCCCCATAAATTTCTTGACAAGCAAGCAGGGGACTAATTTGTTTATGAGCCTTCAAGGAATGCATTTCTCCTTAAACACATCATCCTTGAAGCCTTTTTCATGTTCCCTGCCCTTTGATTTTTTCCTCTGCTATTCTTAAGTCAACAAGCCTCACTGATGATGAAAAATTGTGCTCCTAAGGGCCTTCATTTACCCTTGAACCCCTGCAGAATTCTCCATTTCATCCCCTTTTCCCTTTTAGTCAAAGTCCCCCCTTTTACCCCCTAAATCCCCGTTAAACCCCACACATACCCCTTGATTGGCCTGGTTTATTTTCCCCTCTATTCTCTTACCCTTACCCTCCATTGGCCTTGGAATGTATTAAAATGGGCCAAAAAACATGTTTTCCATATATGTGGCCCTAGCCCCTTTCGGCCATGCCCCCTGCACCTTTTCCCTCCACGTAACCCCGCGCCTAGACCAGGCGCCAAGGTGGAAGGCGCTTATCCCAGTTATTTATTGGGTAAATTTTCCGTCGTCGATCTGTTCAGATCTGAAGGTTGTCGCAAATTCTCTTCGCATCCGTTTTTTCCCATCCGCCGCTCGATCATAGATCAGTCGTCCGTTTCCCTGGCCATCCGACGGTCCATTTTCCCCCCAACTGGTGGTCCCCACAACGTGCACTATTCATAAACCACCAGTTTCCATCGCACCACGTTTGGAGGATGGGCGGTAATTTTTGTTTCATAGCGATTCCATTCATCGCATGCCGCGTGTCCTGAGCACTGTTTGAAAACCACCACCTCATCGCGCGTTATCGTTCGTCCGCAGACCCGGTGCGATATCGCTGTGCGCCGTCCGATATGAGGCGGGCCATCCAACGGCGATCGCTCTGCGAGGTTAAACAAGATTTAATCCGAGGCAATCATACCCCTGGCCCACTGTCCATCACCCCCCGATGCATTTTAAACCATCGATCCCCTCCTGAGATCGGACGGTCCAGATTTGATTACCCCCACCGTTGACTGATCCCACCACATCACCGCTCCACGTGTTTCCACCATACAAATCACCCGTCCCTTTATATATATTCCATCCCAAAGTCAAACTTAAGGTTTCCATTTAAACTCTGCTGCAGTCTGCCAACCTTTCACCATAACAATTCTTCTACTGCGCACTGCGTTTTTCCGCCATCTCACCTGCCTGCACAGTCATTCTCGTCGTCCCCGTCGTATCCACCGCCCCCATGCATGGTTTTATTAACAGGTTTTCATGTTTTGTAGGGTTACCAGGTGGTGAAAACTGCCATAATTCAAAGTCTTTTCCGCAGTTGCAAAGACGCAGAAAAGACCGTGCACAGAGTTCGAAATAATGAAGCAAAGCCTAGGAAGGTGATTGATATGACTTCCATTTAATGAACAGGGTTGAAAACTCTGTAAAATATTTCCCAGGGCCATTAAAAGCGCGTTTTTCACTGACATAGACAAAAAAAGGAGCAGCAGAGAGTTTAAGGCACGAAATTGAAGATTTTAAGCCTTAGTACAGGCAAAGCACCAGATTGAAGACATCATGGATCACACAGCGGGTACGCAGCGCATAAATTAAGGTATATCAGCAGGAGGTTTTTCTCCATGAAAAGACGGAGTGCCCATATATTTTTATTCTATACCGTGTCCCTAAAGAAATTTCCACCCTGACAGCAGTCCTATGCTATCAGAAGCATTAGTTACACAGTATGGTAGACTTGAATCATTGATTTTTGTTTAATTCGCCAGAAGTCCTATAGAGAGCTGCAGCAAAGTACATCAAAAACCTACCTGGGAGTAAATTGCAGCCTGACGAAGACCACCAGAGATAAATGCGTAGAATTTAAACAAAATAGGCCTCGGCCCTCTTCCTTCTCTGAAGTTTTAATGCTTCATTTAGTTTTCCACCTACCTCCTCTGCTCTCATTCAGCTATAAAAACTCATGAGAAAATATTGTAAAGGTTGTTGATCGGTTATCAGAGAATTACAAGCTGTTTCTCTTGAGACGTAGTCTCTGTGTAAAGTTGTAAGATAGGTTGAGGAAGATGTATGCAGACTGAATGTTCAAGATGTTGATAATGTTGTACTTGACTGGTGTTGCTTTTAATATGACAAGCACATTTCTTTGGATCCTGATCTAAAGCTGCGGTGATGTTTTTCTGTCTCTGTGTTTTACTTCATTTCATTTCATTTCTTCTAGCTTGCATCAGAAATATGGCATAGGATTTACCCTTGTTAGGTACCCTATGCTTCTGCTCTCCTTGCCTTCAATGTTTTCTGCTTAATGTGTTATCTAAGGATTGGTTTTAGTTAATTTAACCAGTGTAGTGGATGACATTGCCTGCTAGCTGATGTATGAATTAATGAATTTGTTTCTTAGATGTTCTTGTTAGGATTTAATTGGATGAATTGGGAACACTGGGGGGTCTAGAACTTTGTCTCTGTCTCACTAGGATCTTTTTCACTTCAATTAAACCTTTCTAAGTTCCCTCAAGTTGCTCCTTTTCTCTCCATTGAGAGTCGCCTCTGAGTATGTCCAAGCAGGTCTGGATTTAAATGACCTTTGATCTGATCTATAGACAAAAATTGGTTTTCTCTCCTTCTTTCCTTATTGTTTCATTCCACCCATCATCTTTAAGATCCATTGTTTTAGATGACTAGTCCAACTGAAAGCCTGCACATTGAACAACAAGTAAACCCTTTCCTGACTCCATTGCCCAATGGTCTTGATGTTCTCTGAATTATCTCTCCTTTGCCTAAAATCCTCTTTGCTCAGCCTTGTCTTATATTGAAACCTTCCTTTCTTGATTCCCAACATCCAAACATAAACAATCAAATAAACAAACCCTGCGCCTAGAACTGGTCTAATATCTTAACTTTGAACTTCAAAGACATATAACCTTTACTAATATAGAGAGATCCCTCTCTGGACCCAGAAGGGCTAGATCCTGAGGTCTGAAAGTGGTTCTGATGTTGTCTCATCTTTTGGTCTTGCCAATCTGGCCAAAACATGGGAACCTCAACATGGAGCATTCTGGAAATTCTTGGAGGATGAATTCTTGGCCTCCAATTCAAGTTTGACCAGCTTACTAGAAAGGTTCTTAATCATTGTGTTCATTTCTTAAATTTTGTTATCAGCTGAGTCTCTATCTTGGCTGGAAGTAGACACCTCTTCTTTGCCTTTCCCTCTATCATCTTGGTAGGGCTTTCCCTTTGATTTACCAGTGGAGGCGAAATTTGCCTCCGACTCTAGCGCATCTGTCTGAGCATCATACAAGGTGGCAGGCTTTCTTTCTCTCAGAGAGAAACCGAATTCTGAGTCAAAAGATTCTATGAAAACAACTTTAGCGGTAGTTTGATGAGGTTTCATATCAGCAGGAAGGCTCAAATACAATTTGTTAAACCTCTTGATAAACTCTGACCCCCCTTCATTATGTATTTTCTTGAGTGTGTTAAACTCAGTAAGACAATGTCCACGATCTTTCTTCTCCCCCCATTTTCTAAGAAAAGTATCTTCCATTCCTTCCCTAGTGGTGACAGAACGGTCTCCCAATGTCTTAAACCATTTTCTGGCTTCACCATCAAGAGATTGAACAAATAGTCTTAAGACTACATCTAGATGTTCAACATTAAAGTTCTCTGCAAAAGAGCAGAAGACTTCAAGATGCTTTTGAGCTTCAATCTCATTTTCTCCATTGAATCGGGGTAAGATCTTCAGATGTGGCATATCATTCAATACTTGAGGTAATGCCAGGGGGGAATACTTATTCAACAAGAAAACAGGAACATTGGCAATATGACAATAGGAATGAATGAATGACAAAAGGAATGTATTGGACAGCAACTTGAGGTGTTGATGGGAACAATGGGTTGTTAATAGCAGATACTTCCGTGACTTCTTTGACCTCTTCGACTTTAGGAGTAGGGTGAAAGGTGTAATATGTGGTATCCCTTGACTCAACTTTGCCTTTAATTCGAACTCCTCCACGGGGTGGGCTATCTGAGTAGTAGTTGGTATCTCCCACAGTGGAGTCGGGACCTTGCACTTGGGAAACTTGAGAGGAGGAGGACGGAAATTCTTCTAGAGAGAATTCAGGAATCTCAGTATGGACTGATTGTCTTTCCCTCCAACTTCTTCTATGTAGGATCTTCTCTGGATCAGACACAGAAGGTGTCTTTGGCTGAGACGTATCTAACCTTAGGTGTGGCTTACGAGGAGCCAGGACTACAAGTAAATTTGTCTGATAAATGAATGTGGAGTCGCCAAGGTGAGGGATCTACAACTCTCAACTCTCCGTGCTCACCTATTTGAATAGTGAATAAGGTTTTGTCGAGGCCCAGGGATTTAACTTTTCTCAACTTCGCGTCCCCGGCAACGGCGCCAAAAATATGTTGTCAACCCTAGAGACAACCTTGAGTTGTGAAAGACTAGTGCCTAGGACATCTTATACAGCAAGGAGCATATGATATAATATGGGAAGTTATCATAAAAAGGCTCTCATGCTATCTCTTATAAACAGGAAGGTTAATTTGAATGGAACCAAAACTTTCAGAAACTTGACACAGGGAAAGCAATACTACAGAGGCAAGATGTGAAACTCTAATACAAATGTATCAGACAATTCAAAGGCAACTTACTGTAAAGAGGGCTGGGTTCTAAAATACCTCACAGAGATGAATAATCAGAAGGTGTTTACTGCGTATGAAAGATTAAGATGATACTAACTGTCATTGAGATGATATCCAGAAACAAATATCAACATGTAATGGGCTTACAAAATTAAGAATCCATACATGACAATAGAATTTTTAAAAATAACATCCCATAGAAGCTAATATAGTAGAAGTATGGTTGAAGTGGAAAATGAAACAGTATATCACGCCTGAGCCATATTTAAAGCGCTTAACAAGTTCTAGCATAAGTATCAATTAAGATAAATTCATACCAAAAACCAATGAGCCACTCGCATTCCAGCACATGATACCAGAGAAATGGATGAAAACGAGATGAACAATTAAATTATCACATATAAGGGAGAGTTACAAACTGTGAAACACAAAGACCAGAACCCTTATTAAAGTTGGAACTCCTCATCACTGAAACCCGACAGGCTCTTTGCGTTCATATAAAAGTTTGACAAAATGCATACAAAATTATCTTACAGCATATTTTTCTGAAAATCTGGAACCCTATACAATCTGTTTTTGGGGATTCTTATAGGAGAATGAGTAATGGTGGAAGTGGATGTCCATTTAATTTGTTTCATTAAGACAGAATGGCGGAAGCGTTCATGCCCATACTTCTTAATGTTTCTTCGTTGTACTCAGTAGTCTGGTTCAGAGTCTTTGTCAGGTCGAGATTGACCTCGGATGTGTTCTTGAAGTCCTTTCTGGCTGTTTGGAACTCTGCACTACCTTCTGAAATAAATGACATGGATATAAGGTCTGCGGGTCTCCATACTCCATAACTGATGGTTCTGACAGTCTTTAAGAAGCTTCTGTCAGTGTAGTTAACTGTTTCTGGGCTTGAGGAGGCATGGAGGCTTTAGTGGGAAGGTGTACTGTCTGGAGAAGAACGTCCTGCAGATATTCAAACACAGATATGGCTGTTACGTGCTCTTTAGTCTTCCAACTGCATCCTTTCCTTTTGAACAAGGATTAAAGCGTCTAATCTTCCTAATCCGTCTCTGCTGCTACTCTGACTGCTGCTGTAATAACCCTTCTGCATTCCGAATCACAATGACTGTGATTATGGAACCTAGAGTGAACCCATCACTTCTGTAACAACCCTGCATAATATGATAAACTCATTACGAAATGCAAGGAGTGGCGGAAGGGATGCTGTGAAGGCCTGGAGGAATGGTGGCGGGAATGGTGAAAACGAAAGAAGAAATGATAATTAGTGTAAACGCCAAAGTTTAAGTCCTGGGCAAATACAAAGGAAATGGATCGAATGAATGGAATTAGGCCTTTGATGGTGGGACCCAGTTAAGGTGGAGGGCGATTTAATGCAAGTCGTCGAATCTCAGGAGGAGATCGACGGTTGGGATCATCTGATGGAGTTAATGGGGACATCCGATGAAGAAAAATGGTGAAATGCGTGATACATTGTGGGCCATAGATTTGGATCAAACGGACAATCACGATTGGATCGGCGGATCGCAATCGGCAGGGATGGAGGGTAACACCTTTAGGACCTACGATTGGCGATGCACGATTGAGCGCCAGCCGTCCGATCTGGAACAAGATCAACGGCAGAGATTGAATCGGCAGGGAGGGAGGTTGATGCGATGAGCGAGAGCGATGAGATCTAGACCATTGGATCTTTGAGAGGTCAACAGCTGCGATCGGATCGGAGGATCACGATCGGGGGAAATGGGAAGCAGTGCATTAATATTTTCCGATTGCGATTGGAGCGATGCGATAGCCATCAGATCCATAGATAGATCGACGGTTGATATGAAATTGGAGGGGTTGAAGGGTCGAGGCGATGGGCGCGTGCGAGACAAGCGCTAGCCGTCAGATCTTTAAAATAACGACGGTGGAGATTGCTTCAAAGGGCCGACAAACTTAACACAATCGCATCGTAACTTTCATGGTTTATAAAGGAAAAAAATGTTCCGCTCCGATTCTCCGATGCGATTAGCGCCTAGGCCTTAAGCACTTGGTCTCGGGCATGGGGCATATGGGGAAGTGGTTAAGGGGGCTAGCCCAAAAGGGGCTAAGCCTCATATGTAAAAAGAATGGTCTTTGGCCTAATTTAAAGCTTTTTAAGGCCAAAGAAGGTATTCGGTAAGGGGAAAAAGGGATTATTAAACCAAACGAAGGTATTTGAAAGATTTAAAGGGGGTTTGGGATGATTTAAAGGGTAAGTGAGGAATTTAGAAGGGGAGGAAGAATGATGAAAACAGAGGCTTAGAGAGAATGAAATAAGAGGGAGAAGGAGGCCTTTTGGGCATTTTCTTCACAAACAAAGAGGCTTTAAAACTGGGAACAACAGTAAGGATTTGTTAAATGGAAAGGCATAAGGAGGCTTCAAGGATGATGTTTTTTCAGAGGGAATGCATTCCTTGAAAGCTCAAAGACAGTTTGACCCCCTGTTTGCTTGTCAAAAAATTAATAGGGGGCTAACATGATCAACATGACCAATAAATCTGGATTTTGTGATATACGATCTGATATTTGTGAAGACGAACGCAGCTCTGCCTAGCTTACCTACCCTCTCCCAAGGTGCGGAAACCTGGTTCCAGCACCCTCCCATACTACTTCGGGTGAGACTTTGGCCTGCGCAAGCATGTCACTGTTGAAAGGGCTAGTAGTATAGGGATTCGTTGGCAAACCTTAACCTCTAAACCTGGGTCAGGACCCCTCGAGCCAACAAACTCTTTATTTGTATTGTATTGTCATGTAGGAAATCCTATTCATTTTGAAGAAGCAGTAAAATATAAGAAATGGATAGATGCTATGGATGAAGAGATAAATTCCATAGAGAAAAATAAGACATGGGAATTAGTTGATCTCCCAAAAGGTAAAGAAGTAATTGGAGTGAAATGGGTCTATAAGACCAAAAGGAATGCTAAAGGTAAGAATTAAAGGCACAAGGAAAAACTTGTTGTCAAAGGTTACAAGCAGCAACAAGGAATAGATTATGAGGAAACTTTTGCACCAGTTGCAAGAATGGAAATAGTAAGAGCAATGTTGTCCATAGCAGCACAACATAAGTGGAAATTTTGCCCAATGGATGTGAAATCAACATTCCTGAATGGAGTTTTTATGGAAGAGGTATATGTTGAACAACCTCTGGGATATGAGAAAGAAGGCCAAGAGCACTAGGTATGCAAACTAAATAAGGCTTTGTATGGGTTGAAACAAGCACCAAGAGCATGGTACAGTAGGATAGATGCCTATCTACTGGAAAATGGGTTTGAAAAATGTGAAGGAGAACCCATATTATACATCAAATAAAAATATGGTAAGATGCTCATTGTTGTCTTGTATGTTGATGATGTGATATTCACAGGTAATGATGCTTACCTCATTGAGAATTTTAAAACAGTCATGAAGGATGAATTTGAAATGACTGATATGGGATTGCTAAGATACTTCTTAGGAATAGAAGTAGAGAAAAATGAATATAAAATTTTTATTTCTCAAGCAAAGTACGTTAAAGAAGTTTTGGAAAGATTTAACATGTAGGATTGCAAAGCAACAATTACTCCTATAGTGATAGGATTGAAACTGAGCAAAGCAGACAACATCAAGGATTTTCATCCAAGTTTGTAGAAGAGAATAGTTGGCAGCCTCATGTATTTGATTGCAACTATGCCTGATATTATGCATGCTGTGAGTTTAATTTCCAGATTCATGGAAAGGCCAAAGGAGGCACATTGGCAAGCATCAAAGAGAATTCTGAGGTATGTGAAAGGAACAAAGAGATGTGGAATTTTATACACCACTTCAGAAAAATTTGAACTTATTGGATACACTAACAGTGATTAGGCTGAAAGTATAGATGACAGAAAAAGCATCTCTGGATATGTTTTTCATATGGGATCAAGAGCCATCTCATGGTCTTCTAAGAAATAGGCAATTGTAGCTTTATCAATAGCATAGGCAGAGTATGTGGCAGCTACAGCAGCAACATGTCAAGCAGTATGGATGAGGAGAATGTTAAGAAGTTTGTGTCATGAACAGGTAAAAGGCACAACAATTTATTGTGATAATAACTCAGCTATAGATTTATCCAAGAATTCAGTATTTCATAAGAGAACGAAACACATTGATGCAAAGTATCACTACATCAGAGAGCTAGTGAACAATGGGGAAATTGTTTTGCAACATTGCATAACAGAAGAGTAGTTTGCTAATATATTAACAAAACCATTGGGGCAGAAGAGTTTTAATTTTCTCAGAAAATGTCTAGGTATGCAAGAAAATAACAGTTGCAATTAAGGGGGAGTGTTGGAAATTAATTCCAACTGCAACTGAGTAGAAGGACAATGAAATTCAATTCCGATGGGAGCTCTTGAAGGACAATAGCAACAAAAAAAAAAACTTCTAATTTTGTTTGGCACACAACCGTGCAATGAATTCTGGGTTTAATAACCCTGCAAATCCAATTTTTGATTCACAGGCCATATCCCTGTTCTACATTAAAAACCTGTGGTTTACTCCATGAAACCCCGAATCCTTATCCATGCATCTACCACTTTAAACCTTGCACCAACTGCCATTACACCTCCCGCGCATTCGTTTAAGTTTGAACAACCCCATGTCAAGTGTTGTGGTGCCCACGACTCCACGTTGGATAGTCCGCAACCAATCAATGCCCATTCGCATGAACCGAAGCCTCGTCACCACAATCCATTGCTCGCGTGATAAATGGAGGACCCACTGTTCCACGTCAAAAGCTTGTCGAACAATAGGAGTGCTATCACATTGTTTGGGTGCACAGTCAGCCAGCCCTCAAATGGATGCAATAACGCATTGAACTGTCTTTTAATTACATTTGAAATTTGCCAGCGCATTTGCCTCTAACCAATAATAGCCCATCGCACAAGTTCGATGCACAGTCACCGAACACTCAAATAGATGTGATAAATTCATTTGAAAGGTTTTTGAATTCAGTTTGAAATCCGCGATGTAATAAGGTTTTTAAACCTTAGGTTTAAATGTTTTTATGTTTTGTTTTTATAGGCCGTGACAGTGTTAGCATATGTTTCAAACTTTGGTTAAAAGATATGTTATATATATTGTAAACAAGGAATTTTTACTATATATATATATATTATGTAATGACGTAAATGATATATGCAGCTAGATTGTGTAATAGAAAGCGTTGAAGACAGAGAGTAATGTATGCCGAGAGCAGTGAGACTGTAAACTTTGTGCTTAGAAGTGATGGCAAGATAGAGAGACTATGGAGACTGTGTGTTGAAACAGAGTCCGAAGACAGAGTTTGAAGAGCGTTGTGTTTTGTAACAGCCAAAAAGCATCTTTGTATTGTAATCCAGAACAACAGTTCTGAGGCAAATTTTTGTAACAGTCAGTGTTTTGTTTAATGAAAAAGAGTGTTTACTCCACCTTCCTGTGCATAAAATTTTATTGCTATCTCTGTGTTTGTAGAGGGATTTTCTTTCCTCTCTGTTGTTCCGGAATAACAAGAAATTCCAACCATGATTCGAACCAAGTCAGATATGGATCTACAGCTACAAGGGAGGAGAGGTAGATACGCTCTAGGAGTCTCTGTCCTTATCACTGCGTGATAAACCCTTGCTCGTGGAAGTGAGATTCTACTAGGGCAGATCTAGCCCATAACCAAATCCGCAGAATTATTTGGGTGTTACCGCGTCTTTTGATGATGGCAGTCGATTGCAATTGGGTTTGGGGAAGAAAGCCAAATCCACTTGACTTGCATACGAGAACAGGGTCATTTCCAATGACAGGAGTGCGATCTCTCAGGGTTTCCACAACCAAGACTGCTTCGGAGGACCAAACCCTAGCATCGCGCATCTTCATAGCCATCTCATGAGTTTAGAATTTACAAAATTTGTAGAGAATTATAGCCTCTCGAATGAAAAATTGAACCCATTATTGAGAGTTCATATCTTCAATTCTCTATACAACAGAATTACTTCATTGATCATGACATGAAGATATCATGGCATGAAGACGACCGACACTGCAATTTGACCATTTTAGTTGAATATTGTGCAAGACCATTTCAGTTTTAGTTGAATATTGGGCAATCTGGCCCTTTTTCATTTTAGTAGAATATTTCACAATGTGACCATTTTAGTTTTTAGTTGAATATTACCAGAAAAGTTCAATCTCACCATTTTAGTTGAATATTGTGCAATCTGACCCTTTTAGTTTTTAGTTGAATATTGTTCGCAAAATTCACATAAATTTTAGCTGAATATTATGCCATTTGACTATTTTAGTTTTAGGTGAATATTGGGCAATCTGACTATTTTGCATTTTAGTTGAATATTACGCAATTCGACCATTTTAGATTTTAGTTGAATATTTCCAGCAAAATTCACATGAATTCACCAAATCTGGGTGACAATTGGATTTCTAAAGAACTATCGAGCGAATTCGTGTATCACGTAATAAAATCAACTCACACAACGCACATGAATAAGATTATTGTTATTGTATAACAATGTTACTATACAATAAATTGTGCAGCCTTATTTAATATTATTTATATTTAGCATCACTAATTACACCGAAGGTGTAGGTGTTTTATAAGGGAGAGTTGCCCTCGCCCTTTCGTCGTCTGTCCATATCCAATAAAGGAAAAACACGTATTGAGTTTTTCATTGGAAATACACATATTGAGTTTATGTCATTTGTCCATATCTTCCCGGGACATGCATTGAATCGGGTTCAACGTGCGCCTTCGTGGTAGTTGTTTACTTAAGAAGATTTGATATGAGGGTTGAAGTGGCCTGGGAGGTGACCACATGAGGGATGAAGGTTAGACCTCCATCCTCCATCTGACGGAAAGATTAGATGTCTCAACTAACACTCGATCCAAAGGTTTATATATATATATATATATATATATATGTTGTTTAATTTTAAATGAGCATGTGATATGAGTTGGTAAACGTCATTCAAGTTAGGTTATGTTATGACAAAGGAAATGCATATCAATGGTTTATTTTTTAAATCCTTCCATGATTATATTTTTCTTTTAAATATTAAATTATTTTAAAAAGTTATTTTAATAGACTATAATTGAGATATTGATGAATAAGATTTATTTTTCGAAATCTGAATTTTAAGTTTTAGATATATTTAAACTTAATTAACACTGATTAAGTTTAAAACTATTATATTTTATTATATTATATGAAAATGAACAAATTTTAAAATGGTTATTCAAATTTATATTTAAAATAATATAAATTTATTTGAATAATAAAATTAAATTTAAATTTAAAAATAATAATTAGTTTTATGGGTTAGTTTAATTGGTCGAGTTTCTGTCATTAAAAGTACCTTGTTACTAGGAAGTCACAGGGTTAATTGTCCTCAACTCTCCAGGGGTTTGGATATGTAAATAAAGTTATTATTAAATTAATTTATTTATATATAAAATATTTTAACAAATGATGTTAATGATGATTTAGGTCTATTAAAATCTACATGGTTTGTTAGATCTTAAAAAAGTAAGAAAAAAATCAAAATTCTTTAGCATTTTAATTTTATGCTAAAAAATGTAAGAAAAGGTTAGTGTGAGATATATTGAAAATTAGAAAGCATGTGATTATAATATGGGTAATTTAAGACAATGTGTTTTTCATCTTCATCCCCTTTAAGACCTCACATGATAATGAATGGTTTTTTTTTGTGCTTAATGCTGATAAGTATTATTATTATATGTATGAGGTATAGGTACATTGAGGGATTTGATATCTCTTTATGCATCATAGATCTAAAACTAAGATGGAGTTACATTACTTCATATGTATATTTCTCATAAAAAATATCTTTATACTATATATGAGGAATATATAAGTTCTTAGAGAGATTACTTATGCAACAAGGCTTGAAGCCATTACAAGACATTTACTCTAAGTTGAACAAGTCACATGAACTAGGGTGGGGATGAGACCAATGAGTAGATATGGAAATATTTACTAAAAGGGAACATTAAAGAGGACATTAAAATATTTTTTTGTTATTGATATTTTTCGGACATTCTATCTATTAATTATTTATATATAAAATATAGATAAAAATTGAATTGAATAGAAGAGGCAGCTCTCAGGTGAGTATTGCACCTGAAGACTGCACACAAAATGGAGAGTACACTCTACATTCATTAATCAAATGATACAACTATAAGTACATCACAAAGGAGTAGGAAGTTGTAAACAAACTCCTATATCCTAGGAACAACTCCTAACTTAACGAGCTACGTTACAACAATGTAACCATTTCTCTATTAATATAAAATAATATTAATTATTTTCAACTCTCCCCCTTAATGGACAAAGGATTGTCCTAAATTCCTAACATCCCTCGAAACAATTCAAACTTAATTTTCCCAAGAGGCTTAGTAAAAATGTCTTCCATATTGTCACAAATTTTACAATATTCAATAAATATTTCTTTTGACTGGACTTTTTCTCGAACAAAGTGAAACTGATTATCTATGTGTTTCATATTCTTGCAGAACACTGGATTGTATGAAATCTTGATGGTACTTTGGTTGTCACAATTGATGATGGTTGCTTCTGTCTGCTTTTCTCCTGCATCATGGAGAAGCCTTCTCAACTAGATAGGTTCACATGTAGCTCCACACAATGCTTGGTACTCAGCTTCAGTTGAAGATAACGCCGTAGTACTCTGCTTTTTACTGCTCCATGGTATGACCCCGGACCCAATACTAAATGCATAACCTGTTATGGACCTTCGGTCATCCAGATCACCTGCCCAATTTGAGTCTAAAATACCTACTAATATAACATCAGATGCATCAGTGTATAGAATCCCATAATCACTAGTACCACGAAGATACTTCAACACACTTTTTTCTGCCATCCAATGACTTTCGAGTGGATTAGACATGAACTGGCTCAACACACTAACAGAGTATGCTAAGTCTGGTCTAGTTGTAGTTAGATATTTCAAGCTACCAACTATTTGTCTATAAAAAGTGGCATCCACCTCCTTAGAGCCATCGTCACTGCATAACTTCAAATTATACTACAAAGGTGTTGATGTTGCCTTACGTTGCTCCATCTTGAACCTTGTGAGCAGACTTCTGAGGTACTTCCATTGAGTAAGAAAATTTTGTCCAGAGTCTCTCCATACCTCCAAACCCAAGCAATAATGTAGACTTCCGAGATATTTCATTTCAAAAACTTGTGACATCTGCAATTTGATTTCTTTGATCAAAGCATCTGCATTACCTGTTATAATCATATCATCCACATACAAAGAAATAAAAATAATCTGCCTTTGTTTATTATACATGGTATACAGATTTGGATCACTCATGCTCCTATGAAAACCATGTTGTAAGAAGAATGAATGAATCTTCTCATACCAAGACCTGGGTGCTTGTTTTAAACCATATAGTGCCTTTTTCAACCTACACACTAGATGTTCCTGCCCTTCTTTGATAAACCCTTCAGGCTGGACTAAATAAATATCTTCCTTTAAATCACCATTTAGAAATGCAGACTTAACATCTAGCTGGTGTAGCTTCCACTGATATTTTTTTGCTAATGAAATTAACATTCTAATGGTATTTAGTTTGGCTATAGGAGCAAAGGTTTCTTCAAAGTCTATTCCTTCTTGCTGTGAATAACCTTTTGCTACCAGTCTAGCTTTAAGCTTTTCTATATTCCCTTCTGCATTAACTTTAGGTTTGTAAAGCCACTTACAACCTATGGGTGTTTTTTCTTCAGGAAGTTCTACTAGATCCTAAGTATGGTTTCTACTAATTGATTCTATTTCTTCATTCATTGCAGCCCTCTATTCATCAGATTGACTTGCTTCTTTATAGTTTGTGGGCTCTATAATATTTAAAATGTTTGACATTAAAGCATAGTCTTTCAATTTGGATGGTAATTGAGTCTACCTACCTGATCTTCTCGATAGAGGACTCACCTCAAATTTGTCTTCTTCAGACCCGTGCGGGCTTCCCTTGTTGTCTACATCACCTGTTTCTTCATCTTTCTGCTCCTGCTGCTGATTCTCCTCACTGCTTTCTTCCGTCAATAATGGAATGTGCCATTCTTTGTGACTGTCTTCCTTTCTTTCCTCAACTTGCTCATGAAATATCATGAGAAAATAATATGCACCACCTAGCAACCTTGTCTGCATAGGTCTGCATATGTCTGTATGCACCAGCTCTAGAATATCTCTTTCCTTCCTATCAACATGCAAAGGAAATTTTTCTCTATGCATTTTTCCTAATGCACATCCATCACAATCTAACTGAACACTATGAAAAGAAGAGATTCCATCAACCATACATTTTTTTTGAAGTAGCATGAGGTATTGTAAGTTAAGATGACCGAATCTCTGGTGCCAAAGATTTTTGGTTGTCACTCCTGTTGAAACCAAGGCTTGGTGTGGCATGCTCTTGAAATTCAATCTGTATAAGATCCCCACATGCACTCCTGATGCAACTGGTTCCATCTTGTTGTCCTTTATGACACAGTATGTCTTGAAGAATTCAACTTGCAGGTCCTGATCAATTATCATTGATACAGAGATTAAGTTCTTCTTAATCCCGGGCACATACATCACATTCTTAATATGTCTGATGTTACCACTAGGAAACATTACTAGAATATTACCATACCCTTTGATCTCATAACCTCTATCATCTCCTAGATAAATTTTAGATCCGCAAGAGGTTTCTCGAAAAAACTCAAACCAATTTCTCTTACCTGTCATATGCGAGGATGCGCCAGAATCAACATACCATATGTCATCCTCATCCTCCTCATAAGTTGAAAGATCACAATCAGCTACAAACAGTCGAAGATCATGACTGTGACCTTCATCAGCAAAATACCTCATGTGCTTACTCTACTTATTCCTAGCTTCATCTATCTACTTCTTAAAGCAAAACTTAGCTTGATGACCATTTTTCCCATAGTAAAAGAATTTAATGCCAGAAAAATTATTTGCAGACATACCTCTAAATGGTCTCTTTTGAAAAGTGCTTCCACCTCTATGTTGCTACTATGGTTGTTTCCCTTTGTACGACTTTATTTTTTCCATAAATGCAAGATCGACACTCTAAGGTCTCAAATTTTGTCGCCGCTCTTCTTCTTGTAATAAAATTCCTGTCAATTCTTCAAATGCAGGGGCTTTATCTCATGTTGCCAAGCCTGTGATGAACATCTGCTATTCATCCTTCATTTCGTTCAACGTCATTGTGACTAGATTGGAATCAGACACCTTCTCCCTGATGTCACCCAATCTATCCTTCAGATCTTTAACCCTTGCAACAAATCCAGTAGCAGATTCATTCTCCTACATCCTCATCAAAAATAACTTTCCCTTGAGAGATAAGATGCGATTTGTGTTTTGTGTTTAGTATAAGTTCTTGAGAGTCGTCTAGATCTCAGTGGACGATTTGCCATCTCTGATGTGTGGGATAATATTGTATTTAACAAACATCTTCAGCAAGACTTTTGCCTTGTTCTCCCTTTTATCCCAGTATTTTATAAGTTTCGTTGTCCCTGTTACAATATTTGGTTTCTTCTCATCACCGCTGACAATCAACCATGCATTTTCTCCCTCAAGAAGTGTCTGTAGCCTGAATTTCCAATTGGTGTAATTGGACCCATCGAGTTTGCTAGACTCGTTGAGATATGAGTCTGTAAATTTATTCATACTGGATTGATCGGATTTTTGCTCCTCCGATTAATTCTAACCAATTGAATAATTACAAGGTATGATAACAAAAAAAATCAATACATACCAGAACCTAATCACAGATCTGCTATCGATCCGGCACAATCTCTGTGAGTGCAACTCAGATCCACCACCGATCTAAAGAGTTTTTGTGTTTGCGACTCAGATCCACCACAAACGGGTAAATCCCATGTGCAGAACCACCAAGAAATATGTCTGCTACTTAGATCCACCACAAACAGGCAAATCCCATGTCTAGAACTGCCAAAAAATGTGTCTGCGACTCAGATCCACCATAAACGGGAAAATCACATGTCCAGAACCGTCAAAAAATGTGTCTGCAACTCAGATCCACCACAAACGGGAAAATCCATGTCCAGAACCATAAAAAAGGAGGTCAACACTTTTTTGAACCCAAAATCCACGTTGAATTCAAATCGGTGTAAGTGACCAGAAATCAGTGCGGGTATGGCCCTAATAGTCGCGATGATTGTGCCTATCGGCGCGATTGTCAGGCTAAAAATGTGTTGACCCGCCTGTGCTCAGAAAAAATAAAATAAAATTGAGACCCTGTGAGTGAGGTGTTTGCTGCACTCCACCTCCTCCTGTGAGCATTGAAGCTCCTGTGTGTACTGTAGCCACGAAGGCTATGTAGCCGTGAAGGCTCTGTGGCTGCGAGGGCTCTGTAGCTACTTAGGGCTCTAAAGAAAATCAGGCTCACCCAGTCTAAGCTCTGATACTAAGATCAAAACTGAATTGAATAGAAGAGGCAGCTCTCAGGTGAGTACTGCACTTGGAGACTGCACACAAAATGGAGAGTACACTCTACATTCATTAATCAAATGATACAACTATAAGTACATCACAAAGGAGTAGGAAGTTGTAAAAAAACTCCTATATCCTAGGAACTAATCCTAACTTAAAGAGCTACATTACAACAGTGTAACCATTTCTCCATTAATATAAAATAATATTAATTATTTTCAACTAATATTTTATCTATAATTGACATTTAAATATATTTTTGTTATTAAATTTTTAAATATCGCTTGTTAACTCTATATTGAAAAAAAAAGAATTACACACAAACATTTCAACCAATCCATCATAATTTTCATATTAAAGTAATAGTTCTGTAAAAATTTAAAATTTTAATTAAAATAACATGAAAAATAGGTACAAAACATGTTAATTGCTAATGATTATAAATATAGTAATAGTAAAATAGAAGAAAGAAATAACTATATAGAGATTTTGTTTAATTTGTTGTTGTCCATGACACAAGGTAAAGGGAAGAGAATAAGCTAATTTTGTCCATATTTTAAGTTATCTATCATGGTGAAGCATGGAGTTGTGTCCACTTTGAAAATAGGCAACAACATTATTGGCTATTACATAGTTAAAATTAGTTTGAAAGAAAGAAATTTGTGTATTTGTAAATTATTTACAGGACAATCCATGGTGAGAAATTGCTACATTTTTAATTCTTCATTTTTTTTTCTTATTTATCATTATTATATTTTTTTAATTATTTTATTATGTTGATCTTCTCAAAAATTGATGTTTTAATGTAAAAAAAAATGCCATTTTTATTTAAAAATTAAATGGAAATTATACTTTCTATTTGCATACTAAAATGATGGATTTGATATTACATAATAGGCACCTTTCATTTCCTCATTAAAATTTAATCCTGGAACTTATCTTTTTCCTTTTGATGTTACAATTAAATTTTTGATCAAATTGAAAGTTTGTTAGTGTGCTACTTAATTTACTAACATTTAGATTTATTTCTCCATGATGGTAAACCTAAAAGTTAACATCACTTTTCTTTATTTAGAATTTTAAGCAAATTATTTTTATCCATTGAACTTACTTAAAGCTAAGTTGAATAAAAACATGCTAACATGAGTAAAAGTTTTCAATCCATTAATTAGTAAAAAAAATCCCAACAAACATTAAATGACAAAAAAAATTATGCAAACTTCCATTCGTGCTAATGTGGATGCATGTTATAGTATACATTTTATGCTAAACCATTATAAATGTTTGAGATTATTAGGGAAGAGAAGAACAACTGCATCATGGAATTAGGGAATGTTAGGATTGTTAGTTGGTGATATCCCCTATGATGTCTCAACTTCATGTGACACATGCTTTGGCCATTTGTCACATGTTTCTTACTTATAAATTGGCATTTTCAACAAAATAAAATCAAAATAACATTATATTTGGCCAAAGTTTTAGTTTTCTATACAAGACCTCATGTAAGTTAAAATCATTCAAAATAAAAAGCAATTTAGCAAAATATACCCAATTGAAAACAAAATAAGACTTGTGATATTTTTCTATAAAGTTTTTAAAATCTTCATTTAAGATTTATGTTTGCACTTAGAACTTGTAATTCTATTACAAGGAAAGTTTGGAATCCCTTTTGAAGTATATGGGACTATTGTTCTTTGAGGTATATTATGGTATCTACACAAATATTATGCTCTTTTAGGGCCCGCATTAGTGGTCTGCCAATATTTTACATAAGCTTCATGGATTTGGAATTAGTGGTGTGATAATATGTTACTTTAGCATATGGAGTCTTCACAAATTCTATTCTCTTTTATCATTAGCATTTTTGGTATCACAATATGTTAATTGCAACATGCTAGAACTTTCATTTTACTAATTTGAATTCAATGCACTTCTCCTCGACATGTATTATTATAAATTGGTAAGGTCATCAAGAGTGAAGAAAGTGAGTGATAATAATTTCTATTGTGCCCACTTAAAACTCTGCTGGCATGTGGACATCCATATATTACTTCTCAAAAATATGCGTTTGTTGAATAAGATTGGTTTTCATGCATTGATCTATCTTCATCTCCATGTGACCATCAATAATTCTTGTAACAGAGAAAAATTTGGCCAACCCAAGTATAGCCCTTTCACTATTAGATAATGTGATTCTTTGGTATATTCAAAGGATAAGAAATTCCATAAATGTTAATGTGTTAGAATTTGGAAGCACCTATCACTTGTGAGTTTCACAGTTTTGTGGACCTCATAAGATGTATTTAGCCATATTTCTTAAAATTATTGCCACTCTATTAATTTTACATAAGTATCTATATTATTGTCTTTCACGAACTTTATACTATCCATTGAACACATTGACCCATTATCCTAAACTACACTCTACTCTACTCTCCTTTTACAATATACCCACCACTTATTCTCTTTGGTGTCTCCTTCCCTTGCTTAGAGATATGCTAGTATATATATTACACATCATGCTAATGAAAACGATGTTACCTCCTAGCATAATAATTACCATGGATTTTTAAAAGATATTTAGGTAGATCCGTGCTTATCACATTCTTAGTTGTTGTGTAGTAAATGAGTAACAAATAAAAAAATGTTTTTTGGGATGTTAAAGAATTTTCTCAAAGATGTAGGTCAAGGTTTCCATATCTAGCCTATTTTTATTAGTTTGTATTTACAAAATATATTTACAAACCTCAAGACTGAAATCTATTAAAAAAAAAAATGGTTTATAGAATATTTTGGTTTAAGTAATATTTATTTGAAATAACACAAAATTTTAACTTTAAAAAACAAATTAAAATTATATAATTCCAAACATATATAAATAATTACACCATTACTAAAAATTACTATTATTTTCTGAGTTATAAGATAATAAATATGTTGGATAGTATACGTCTACTATAAAATTTAAATTAGTTTAAATTTAAAGATGAACGTATACTACCCAACAACATTTACTATCCAATAACCCAAGAAATATGTATGGTCATCACTAAGCCCAGGTAAAGTCCGAAAGTAGCCCGCTCTGTTTTACTGGATTCAGCTTCGGTAACCGCTCTGTTTTACTGGATTCAGCTTCGGTAATGGTTCTGAAAGCAAGAAGAACGAGCCTGGATTCAGCTTCGGTAATGGTTCTGAAAGCAAGAAGAACGAACGAGAATTGATTGATCAAGAGGCTTGTATCTGGACGTCGTCACATATCAAGCGTCACCCGCGGAAGGGAATATCTATCGGGATTCGAAACCATCCGACAAACGGTTTTTCCGTCGTATTCAGTATATGCTTCTCCAATGCGGCGAAGTTTCAAACCGCGGGCACAGCCCGCAATTTCAATTTTACATTTCCTTTCTAGTGAAAATTTGGTGACCACTGCGGGCGCAGGCCCAGAATTTCAATTTCACATTGCCTCTCAAGCGAAAATCTGGCGACAGTCAATTGTCTAGTCTATATGTCATTTTACATTCCGTACAAGTTAGTTAAAGTTATTTTTTGTTTAGGATATATCATTTTTTTTTATAGTAATTAATAAGTGGATGGTCAAGTCTTACTAACTACACAAATCAAATTTTAATGTGGGTGGTTGTGCCGTGTGGGAAAAGAGACTCTAAAAAGAGAGCTAGCTAAGAATTAGGGCGAGCCTTATTTTCACTGCCATAGGCCCATAAATGCACCTAGGCAGGGAATGGCTGCCGTGGCCACCGCACGATGTTCAACCGCTTTAATCTAACGGCAGGCATTTCCTGCCTGGACGCATTTATGAGCCTATGGCAGTGGAAATAAGGCTCGCCAAGAATTAGTGTGACTCAAGTAAGGTGCGATTCAGGTAACTTTGACCTACTAGATATTTCTAAATTAAAAGCCATAAGTCAAATCCCGAAAATAACAAACAACAAAAAATTAATTAACAATTAGATAGAAAATAATAAATAAGTATCCAAAACCACGATATCGAACTAACTTGATTGCACCGAAAATGTAGTGAAATTAATTGATAAAGCAGTAACAATGGAATAGAAGTACAAGTTCGTTAAAGCTCATTAACTAAGTGGATGGAAAGTAACCATCCGAAACCAATATCTGTCTACAGAAAATGTAGTGAAATTATGTGATACTCAAAAGCCATAATAATTGAATAAAAGAATTTGGTAACTGTTACTTTCATTGAAATTTTTTTTTTTTTATTCCTTTTAATTAGATACCAATTTTTTTTTAATAGTTAACTGATGGGATGGAAAGTATACATCTGAAACCAATATCGGTCAAACTTGGTAGCACCGTAAATATAGTATGATTAAGTGATATTCGGAAGCTTAAACAATTACATAAAATATTTATGAAATAAGTGAAAAGAAGTTGTTTATCTAGCATGTGGAAGTTTATCTAGCATGTGGAATAGTTTAGATGATAGTTTTTTGCTGGAATCTGGTAAAATAAAATTTAAAAAATCAGGTAGTTGAAGTGTTTGGAATCCATTTTTGATAGTGGAAATAGATTCAGCACTATCAAAAACCCTTAAAACACTCACAATACTAAAGTTTAACAACTGTAAACAAAATTCAAATAGAAAATAATAAATAACTATCCAAAACTACAATATCAAACTAACTTGATTGCACGAAAATGTAGTAAAATGTAGTAAAATTAATTGATAAAACAGTGACAATGGAATAGAAATACAAGTTGGTTAAAGCTCATTAACAAGTGGATGGAAAGTAACCATCCGAAACCAGTATCGGTCTACAGAAAATGTAGTGAAATTATGTGATACTCAGAAGCCATAATAATTAAATAAAAGGATTTGGTAACTATTACTTTCATTGAAATTAATTTTTTTTTATTCATTTTAATTATTACCCTTTTTTTCTTTAATAATTAGCTGTTGGGATGGAAAGTATACCTCTGAAACCAATATCGGTCAAACTTGGTAGCACCGAAAATATAGTGTGATTAAGTGATACTCGGAAGCTTAAACAATTACATAAAATATTTATGAAACCAGCAAAAAGAAGTTGTTTATCTAGCATGTGGAATAGTTTAAACGATAATTTTTTGTTAGAATTCAGTAAAATAAAATTCAGAAAATCAGATAGTTGGAGTATTTGGAATTCATTTTTGATAGTAAAAATGGATTCAACACTATCAAAAACCCTTAAAGTGTTGGAAATTAATTCCAACTGCTGAAGTCAATCAGCAGTAAATGCAGAAGTGAAAGAACAGCGGCACATTGAAGCCTTAGCAAAGGCGGTTGCCGTTTAAAATAAAGAAATTACAAAAGGATTGGAAAGCCGCATAGTTGCAGAACAGGACAGAGGAATGAAGACTTTCGTGGCTCCATAGCACGGAAGAACAGATTTAATTAATACAGTCTTTTCGGGCTTTTAAGCCCTCAACAACCAAAATCGAAGTTAATGTTTGAGGCGGTAATCGCAAGTTTCCTTGGCAGTGTCTTGTTGATATGAAGTTTCTCGATGCGATGAGATCACAATCGCAATCGCAAATCGCAAACAACAGAAGTTAAATGTCTTGCAGATGTGGCAAAGTTCTGATGCGATGCGATCATCGCAATCGCAAAGGAACGGAGCATTATCTATATATATATATATATATATATATATATATATATATATATATGACTGCCATTGAAAGCCGCGATGCGATCGCGCAATCGCAACATCGCAAGTCATTGTTATTCCACCCTTTTGTTTGATCGCCGATTTGTGATTGTCACGCCATCGCGTAATCGCAAATCGCAAAGTCACATAATCGCTCTCCGCCCATGCCAGAGTTCCGTTGATTGTTTGTGATGTGCGATCGTCGCGCCATCGCACATCGCACATCGCATATTACAAAGTTGTTATCGCCATATGTTACCGCCGGTTGAAAGTTGTGATGCGATCGCGCCATCGCGCCATCGCAAATCGCAATATCGCACCATCGCACTTTTGTTTGATCCGCCGATCCACCGATCGCCGATGGCCGACTGCGATGTGGTCCCCACTCGTACGTCGCACTTATGTTAAAGTTTTATGTTCGGGAATGCATTTTCTTTGTAATTTGTATTATTTCCTTGTTTTATGTTTTTTATTCCCGCCGCGCCATATAAAGTAAAAAAAAGGCCCGAGAGCCTGTGTAATTTTTGTATTTGCATTGTTTTTTTTTGTTTTGCACAGCAGTGCGTGAGAAAAGAAGAAAACACAGCAGTGTTGGTTTTCAAAGAGACAGAGTGTTATTTTTATGAAAGATAGTGAAGGTTTGTGCATTGCGTCTGTAGCAGTCACTCTTTATGTTATCCCTTTGTGTTAAGAGGAAGATTTTGTAACAGTTTTGAAAGTAATAGAAGTTTGTTTTTCAGTGTGAAACTCTGTCCATTGTCAAAGAATTTTAATTTCTCTGTGTTTAGAGGAGAGGAGTTTACTCTCTCCATTTCTATTGTTCTGGAATTTTCAATATTCCAACATAAAGCACTCAAAATACTAAAATTTAACAACTATAAACAAAATTCGGATAAAAAATAATAAATATCCAAAATCACAATATCAAACTAACTTGATTGCACCGAAAATGTAGTGAAATTAATTGATAAAATAGTAACAATGAAATAGAAGTACAAGTTGGTTAAAGCTCATTAACAAGTGGATGGAAAGTAACCATCCGAAACCAATATCGGTCTACCGCAAACGTAGTGAAATTATGTGATACTCAGAAGCCATAATAATTGAATAAAATAATTTGGTAACTGTTACTTTCAATGAAATTATTTTTTTTTTATTCCTTTTAATTATATACCATTTTTTTTTTTTAATAATTAGCTGTTGGAATGGAAAGTATACACCTGAAAGCAATATCGATCAAACTTGGTAGCACCGAAAATATAGTGTGATTAAGTGATACTCAGAAGCTTAAATAATTACATAAAATATTTATGAAATTAATGAAAAGAAGTTGTCAATTCAGCATGTGGAATAGTCTGGACGACAATTTTTTTGTTGAAATTCGATAAAATAAAATTCAAAAATTTAGGTAGTTGGAGTGTTTGGAATCCATTTTTGATAGTGGAAATGGATTCAGCACTATCAAAAACCTTTAGGACACTCAAAATACTAAAGTTTAACCACTGTAAACAAGATTCTGATAAAATCTTTGCCAATTTTTTTCAAAATCTTTGCCAAATTCTAAGCTATTTCACTACTTTTTTAAACTACGCACATCGAAAATGGGACTACGCATTCGTCATCGAGTGCTAGAAAAAGCAAACGTCACTTTTTCTCCCGTTAAGTAAAACTATATTGACTAACACTATTAAATATGCTCCTTATTTTGTGTAAATTAGACTAATCTAAAACTTTTAGAGTTAATTTTTGTCAAAAGGTATCAATTATATTTTTTGATAGTTTGGAATGACAAGAAGTTACAACACTATTAAAAAAAAATTGAAATTGAGTATAATGAGAGATTAGGTCATTGTGGTAGAGGTATATGCATTACTTTAAGAGTGTTTTTTGTCAAAGAAACAAAGATAAAAGATTTGGTGGTGTTAGGAAGATTAACAATTCGTTATTCATCATATTGTTTATAGATATTTGTTTAAGGATTGCAAGTTGCTAAGCATTATAGATCTAATCGGCAATCTCAAAGAGACAATCTCTACTATTAGCTTCTTTCATGTGTAGCAATTGAGCTAAAGTAAAACTACATTGACTAACACTATTAAATATGCTCCTTATTTAGTCTAAATTAGACTAATCTAAAACTTTTATAGTTAATTTTTGTCAAAAGGTATCAATTATATTTTTTGATATTTTAGAATGACAACGAAATGGCAGCTGAAAGAGTTACAACACTATTAAAAAAAAATGAAATTGAGTATAATGGGAGATTAGGTCATTGCATAACTAATGTGGTAGAGGTATATGTATTACTTTAAGAGTTTTTTTTGGCCAAAGAAACAAAGATTGAAGATTTGGTGGTGTTATGAAGATTAACAACTGGTTATTCATCATATTGTTTATAGATATTTGTCTAAGGATTGCAAGTTGCTAAGCATTATAGATCCAATCGGGAATCTCAAAGAGACATTCTCTACTATTAGCTTCTTTCATGTGTAGCAATTGAGCTAAAGATGATCTTTGTCAATAAAAATTTAAAATTGGAAGCATGAGTCCTAATGAGATATGATATTCCTTCATTAGCAACTATACCTTAACAATTAGTCTACCATGCACTGTAAATTGTCTTTTGGAGAATCTACACCTCTAAAGACAATGTATCCTTTAGGATAGAAAAATTGGGATGGGAATAGATATTAAAAATAAAAACCATTGTGAGGTTATAGATATAAGTAGCATTGAAATATTTTCATTATACTCACCTATTATAAGTAGTGGTGATCTAGTCTTATAATTTAATTATATATATATATATATATATATATCACAAGATTATAATGTTTAATCGCTAACTCTGGACTCTCATGCATTATGTATCCTTGCTATTTTTATTTTGTAATATCAGTAGATTTTTTCATCATTGTCTTGAAGATAAATTATATTAGCATTATTAGTTATGTTTTTAAATTATACAATTGTACTACCTATATATATATAGGTATGAAAAAACCATTGTAATTTATTAGTAAAATTGAGAATAACAACCTGCTGAGTTTTTTCTCTAACTAAATGTCATTCAAATTCCTAGCAACCTAAGTCTAAACATTCATAGCGCAATATTCAAACCATAAACCTTTTTATTAAGGTTCGGATGATGGGTCAAAACCTTATTGCACAAATTATTAAGGTTTGGGTTTTAAAAACCTTATGGTGCAAAAGTCTTATTGCAAGGTTCGGAAGTCAGGTTATAATCCATAGTCGAAAACCTTATTAAAAGGTTTGGGATGGGTTTTATAAACCTTATATTAAAGTTTCGGATGATATGGTTTTAAAAACATTATAAACCATAGTGCAAAGGGGTCGGATGTCGGGCATATACAAATTTCAATGATTCGGGTTATGTTTCTATATAAAAACCTTTGTAATTAAAACACCACAGTGTTAGCTCCTGACCGTAGCGGAAACTTGGATGACTGCAGGATTTAATGTAATAGTTGTCCAACCCCCAGAGGTAAACTGCATCGGGGTTTCATGTGACAGGTTTGCAATTGATAGATGTCAAACCACATCGGATAAACATGTGACCAAAACTGTCGGAGTGACCGCTGGAGTCAGAACCGCCAGTTGTTAAAACCGAAACTGTGTTAGAGTTGGATGAAAATTGTCAGAACATGACCGTCGAAGTTAAGACCGTCGCGCCCGCCACCTGATCACATGCCACAGGCTTCTCCTCCGCCCGGTTAGCTCACTCTGCGGTTAAAATCATATCCAAAGTTTTAAAATGGGTATTTTAATTTAAATACAGTGCTAAGAATTGGGGATTAATTCCTAGGTGTATGTGTAAGATAGGGATTCGATCCCTTATCATAAATGATTGCTCAACCAACTTCTAAAATGAGAAAAACAGAGGTTCGAGGCAGATTTGTGAAGCCATGAATGTATGTACTCTTAATATATAAAGAGAAGAGTTTTCTTTATATGGGGAAGAGGAGAGTGGCGAGAGAAAAGAAAAGAAGGAGTTTATTCAACTTCAAGATGAAGTAAACTCTCTTACATTGTATATCATATAAATTTGGTAGTGAGTTTTGGTTCTTGCAGGTTTATATGAAGGAGGAAAGGCTCATTATAATTGCATAAGTTTCAGCATCAAAGTACATTGATGGTCGACGAGATCTACTTTGATTGTGCTAAACTCTTTTCAGCTACCTTGAAGTCAAAGGTCCATAAGCTTCAGATTTTCAGTGTGCAACTGATCCTATCCTTTTCTTGATTTGTTAAAGGAAAAGAATTTGTATTCAATTAGCATTTTCAAGGGAAGATCCATATCTGCAACATCAGTAGTGCAACTGATGATTCATTGTAGCATTATTTCTCTTGGCTTAAGGAATACAATAGACACACAATTCAGAGGCGGACCCGGAGACGTAGTCCAGGAGGGACGAACTCCGTCAAAAAATTCTTGTCTTATGGTATTTCTTATGTGATTGATGTGAAAGTGTTAAGTCTAAACATTCATAGATTTACATTTTAAAATCATTTCATTTCTAACAGTTAAATCACATAAACAAATAACTGAGTTGTAATATTTGCCATTCACATTTTGTACAAGAACTAGGACAGTTTTTGGGCAAATTCCGCATTTTAGGAACCTGAGTGTTAATCTCTAAAAAAAATTATAGACAGAGTCTGTAAAGGGCCAGGTAGCCTCTGGATCTCATCCTTTCTTTAAGGGTGACATATCCAGTAAATGCCCCTACATTCAATCTCTGAAATAGAACTAAGTAACTCAGTTTCATTTTCAGATCAATTGGTATCAGAGCAGCTAGTTCTTTGTAGGTACAAGATGGGCAAGAACACTCGACAGTTGTCAAAGCTAAGAGAACTCGAAGAGTTCAATCTGCAAATTCGACAGGAGAATACTGCATTGCGTAGAATGGTGGAAGCACTTGAGAGTGACAAGCAAAGTCTGCGATCAGAATTAGAAGACTTAAAGAGAAATAAAAGTGTAAGCAGTCCTCTTATGAAAGATGCAGCTTTCAATGGCGAAAAGCCTACACTTTATCTTCAAAGTAGTTCTTCTCTCTCATCTTCATCAAAGTCAGCAAGGGAAGCCATTGGCTCCTTTTCTCAATCTCAAGCGGAAGACAATGTGGATTCACTTATTTCACCAGAAAGTGATTCCGAATCTGAAGAAGTTTCCAGTCAGAAACTCAATGTGATCCCTAAAAGGAAAGGCTTATTGATGATGAAAGCCATAGGATACCGAGAAGGTGAAGGCTTGGGGAAAAATGGACAAGGGAGACTTCAACCTATCCAGGTACAAGTGAGACCTAAGAATATGGGTCTAGGATTTGATGTGATAAAATGTGACTATTGCAGGAAGCTTGGTCACATCTCTAACTGATGTTGGTTAAAACATCCAGAACTTTTACCAGAAAATCTTCAGGATAGAAAAGGTAAGAAACCTCAGTCCTCTAACAGTAATGATTATGATAGTGATTTCTTTTATCAAAATTGGATAATTGAAATAGTCAAGAGGATCTATCCATGTACCTTTTGCAAGAGTCCTTGGCATTGTGTGGAACAATGTTGGAAGCAAAAGGCTTACAGCGAACAAATTGGAGCGACAAAAAGTCAGCCTTCAGAGAATGATAAGGCATTACAGGTAAAGAAACGTTCAGAATCAGTTTCGTTTCAATCAGCAAGCAACTCCAGAAACTCATCATCAAGTAAGAGGGAGAAAACTTGTCAAAACTGTAAACTGTCAGGGCATGTCAAAGAAAATTGTCCAATGCTTCCAAAGGAAACAGTACCGACACCAGTAGCCCAGGAAGAATCCAAGTCACCTGCTGGAGAAAAAACAAGTGCTGAATGGAATTGGGCAGACTTCATGCCTTATGCTTAAATGATTTTGTAATGATTATCGAGATCTAGTAAAGTTGTAAATAGGTTCTAGAATTGAATTTGTTTTCAAAAGCGATGTAATAAAACTTTTGGAGAACCAAAAGTTCTTAAGTTGGGAGGTGTGATCCAATTTTAGATTATTAAAATTGTATCGAAATTACCCAAATGACCAAGATGGTTATTTGGAATTTGGAAATTATCGATTATGTAATAATTCAGGTATTGATCAAGATGGTCATCAAATTTGTGAGTTCAAATGTTCGACATCGACCGACATCAACTTCAGATTCTACTCCAGCAAATATGTTTCAAAGCGACATTCAAGCAATCCTCATGTCGACCTGTGACAAAAACAACAAAGTTTGTTAAAGACTTGTGTAATCACACTTATCTTAAGTCTTAAAAATGTAAAGGTCTAAATGATTGTAGTTCGCTTTGTAAACCTTATTGGATAAAAAAGATCTTAAGGTAAAAAGGACTAAGTTTAAGTCTTAAGTCCTAGATCTACCCATCAATTAAAATCCTAAGTCCTAGGTTTAAGTCTTAAGGACTAGTGCTAAGTGTCAAATGAAAACACACTTAACATGTTGTAAAGACCCAAGTCTATTCCTAGGACTAAATGTCAATCAAATTCCTAGCAACCTAAGTCTAAACATTCATAGCACAATATTCAAACCATAAACATTTTTATTAAGGTTCGGATGATAGGTCAAAACCTTACTACACAAATTATTAAGGTTTGGGTTTTAAAAACCTTATGGCGCAAAAGTCTTACTGCAAGGTTTGGAAGTTGGGTTATAATCCTTAGTCAAAAACCTTATTAAAAGGTTTGGGATGGGTTTTATAAACCTTATATTAAAGTTTTGGATGATATGGTTTTAAAAACATTATAAACCATAGTGCAAAGGGGTTGGATGCTGGGCATATACAAATTTCAATGATTCGGGTTATGTTTTTATATAAAAACCTTTGTAATTAAAACACCACAGTGTTAGCTCCTGACCGTAGCAGAAAGTTGGATGACCGCAGGATTTAATGTAATAGTTGTCCAAATCCCAGAGGTAAACTGCGTCGGGGTTTCATGTGACAGGTTTTCAGTTGATAGATGTCAAACCGCATCGGATAAACATGTGACCAGAACTGTCGGAGTGACCGCCGGAGTCAGAACCGCCAGTTGTTAAAACCGAAACCGCGTCAGAGTTGGATGACAGTTGTCAGAACATGACCGCTGGAGCTAAGACCTTCGCGCCGCCGCCTAATCACATGCCACAGGCTTCTCCTCCGCCCGGTTAGCTCACTCTGCGGTTAAAATCATATCCAAAGTTTTAAAATGGGTATTTTAATTTAAATACAGCGCTAAGAATTGGGGATTAATTCCTAGGTGTATGTGTAAGATAGGGATTCGATCCCTTATCATAAATGATTGCTCAACCAACTTCTAAAATGAGAAAAACAGAGGTTCGAGGTAGATTTGTGAAGCCATGAATGTATGTACTCTTAATATATAAAGAGAAGAGTTTTCTTTATATGGGGAAGAGGAGAGTGGCGAGAGAGAGGAAAAGAAGGAGTTTATTCAACTTCAAGATGAAGTAAACTCTCTTACATTGTATATCATATAAATTTGGTAGTGAGTTTTGGTTCTTGTAGGTTTATATGAAGGAGGAAAATCTCATTATACTTGCATAAGTTTCAGCATCAAAGTACGTTGATGGTCGACGAGATCTACTTTGATTGTGCCAAACTCTTGTTAGCTACCTTGAAGTCAAAGGTCCATAAGCTTCAGATTTTCAGTGTGCAACTCATCCTATCCTTTTCTTGATTTGTTAAAGGTAAATAATTTGTATTCGATTAGCCTTTTCAAGGGAAGATCCATATCTGCAACATCAGTAGTGCAACTGATGATTCAATGTAGCATTATTTCTCTTGGCTTAAGGAATACAACAGATGCACAATTCAGAGGCGGACCCGGAGACGTAGTCCAAAAGGGACGAACTCTGTCACAAACTTCTTTGTCTTATGGTATTTCTTATGTGATTGATGTGAAAGTGTTCAATCTAAACATTCATAGATTTACATTTTAAAATCATTTCATGTCTAACAGTTAAATCACATAAACAAATAACTGAGTTGTAATATTTTCCATTCACATTTTGTACAAGAACTAGGACAGTTTTTGGGAAAATTCTGTATTTTAAGAACTTGAGTGTTAATCTCTAAAAATTTCTATAGACAGAGTCTATAAAGGTCCAGGTAGCCTCTGGATCTCATCCTTTCTTTAAGGGTGACATATCCAGTAAATGCCCCTATAGTCAATCTCTGAAATAGAACTAAGTAACTCAGTTTCATTTTCAGATCAGGCGGAGAAGGACGTAGTCTGAAAGTTTCATCAGGCACACCCTTCTATTTTTACATCATCGCTCCATGACTCTCCATTGTGTTTCGAACAGAGGGATTTTCCTAGTAACTCTAAAGCAAACCCTCTCGGTACTGAATCACATCCAAAACAGCACTCGGTCAAGCCGTTTAAGTAGAGACCTAGTCTCCGGCTATTGATTTTGGATGGGACGTCATGTGGGAACGAGCGGAGAGTCTTCTGGATAGGGCTCTGGTTGGTAGGTGCAATTTCGAAAAATTCTACAAGGTTTATTTCATTCCATGGCTCATGGAGGCTTGGAATAAGCTCATAGGTTATCAGCCAGTGGTAAGCAAACTTTAAGGGGGCTGGTATAGCTTTCATTTCATGAAAATCGAGGACGTGGGGGAAATTTTCCGTAGGACCTGGGTAAATGGACGTTGTTTTTTAGTGCTCCATCGCTGGCATATCGGCTTTAATCCTATTAGAAATGCATCGTGACATCATCTTGTATGGGTCAAGATGCCAGGTCTTCTGCTCGAATTCTGGATAGTAAGCACCCTTTCATCCATTGGTGATAGTATTGGGACTTGTAGGTTCATTGACCCGAAATGCACGTGGGATTATGATAAAATAATCACATGGATTCTTGTGCAACTGTCCTTTTCTGGGGGGCTCCCGGCAGAGGTCGACCTGGCATGGGAAGGAGTCGTGCATATACAGACACTAGACTACTAGCAAATGCCTTTCCATTGCCACATCTGCCACGAAACTGATCATCTGATGCGCAATTGCAAACAATTTCTAGAGAAATATATTTCTTCGTGGGACGTCGGGGCATCCAAGGAGCAGAAGATGCGGGATGCTCGATCGAAAGAGACCAATTTACTTGCTCTGGGTAAGTTGGTCAATGACCCACCAAATTTTTCTTTTGAATGCAACTCTGTAACCGATCGGATTTTAAATTCAGGTGGAAAGACACTTGTCGGGAACCGGATGGCCCCCATTAAAGGCTCGGTCGAGTCTGTGCAAACCGCACCCCTGTCTGATGCTTTTTTATCTGAAGTGCAAGAGGGTCAAACCCCTTTACTCATCCCTTGTAATATCCCAAAATGGAGAATGTAGCAATACTGAAACACAATATAAGAAATGAAACTAAGTAAACAATAAATCTAAAGACAACTTCAAAATATACAAAGAAGCTGAGCCTTTTGATTATATGGAGATCATTCAGTTACACAATGTACAAAAGATGAATGGATATAGCCAAAGAGATGGCCTAGAATCACCCTGCAAACATGCTACAACTAGCACTGTGTAACTGGTGAGCTTACAGGAAGCAATATTGCATTGTCCCTTTGCTGATGATGTACATGAAGCTTATGCAAAAGGAAATGCAAATCTATGGAGCTCAGGAGCTCTGATGATGCCAATATTCTAGATATAGCCAATGTGATGGGAATCCAAGATAACCCAGAAAGGATTTTCTAGATATACAACTTTGGAAAATCACCCTCCTAGGGTTTGATCCTTTCACTACTGGGTTATGCAGATCTGAAGCTAGATCTGATCCAAATATGGCTGCAATATGTTATACAACTAGATCTAAGCTTTGAGGGTTGATCCCTCCTTCAGATCTACAAGCTAGGAGCTTGAGATCTTGTCTCATATTCTTCCTCCTTCAAGTTGCAGCAACTGAATATGCAGCTACTACAGAAACTACATTGTACAAGAGGGAGAGGCTCTATGACTGTTGAAATGTGCTGCGATAAGCTCCAGGCTGATGGAAATGGTGATGGCAAGGTGAGGGGACGATCCCTCACAGGATTACTAGCTGAAATACTAGTAACTTCCTTCCTCCTTTGGATCTGCAATGATGGACTCCGCAATCCTTGATGGGACTGCTGCTGATAGGAGGTCAATAATATTTGGCCTAATTCTAGATCTGAAATGAAGCCCTGGGAATTTCTATCTTCAAGCCCAAGGTGATAGGAGTAATCCTACACCGATTCTCCATCTAAAATACTGAAGACAACCTCCACCTCCCAAACTGATCTTCAGAAATTGCGTAATTCCTCAAGGTAGATGTTCTGCAGAGAATGGAAATGATATGTGGCACTAATGCCTGATGGTGAATGAAGTACAACCCTCTTTCAAGAGCTACTCAATGAAAGAGGTGGGATTCCCGACTAGGAACACCTAGTGCTAAACAACACTTGCAACCTTAGCTAAACATCCAAAGAAAGCATGGAATGTCAAATGAAAATTCCAGATCTAAAAAAACCTTCAAATGAATAATCAAAAGCATGCCTCTAATTTTTCCTTCATCTCCTTTATATAGTTTATGAGCCTTCCCATGCCTTGTCCCACCTCTAAACTGCATTGTGCAAGTGAACATAATCTTCCATGTTTTACTGCGCTGTCTCTCCAAGTCATCCATCATGTCTACATACAATGTACACCCTCTCCATCATGTGTGCATTAATTTCACTACTCCTCCATCACTTCATCATGAATGCTCTATGATCTTACATTAGATGCCTTCCATGATCTTATTTGACTACTCCATGATCTATCTCATTAATGAGACATGATATCTACTCCATTCACATTAGTAGTTGCTCCACTACCCCATTATGTAGATCTAGGCTTAATTAATCCACATTCACACATAAAAAGTGGATATTTATTCATCTTGCAGATTATGGGTCCCTCCACCCTTTTATTTACTTAATTCATTAAGAAAATTAAGAACTCTAATATTCCAAATATCATGTGAAAATTTGGGAATATTACAGTCCTCCCTGGCAAAATGTTGCTTGTCCTCAAGCAACTGCAAAAGTAGATGCAAAGCCATCTATTCCCCTCCAAATGGAATCCACATAAGGAAGGTCTCCTCCATTTGCTGCAATGTGTCATGAGTGTTTGGTTCCAAATTTTTCTCCCCAAAAATGCATAGAATGACCTCCAACTGTTTGGTTAGATGTCCCCCTAACACCATGAAGTACCAAGTGACAACCGTATGATGTCAAACATCATCATCAATACATGAGATACATAAAATAAAGTGGTTCTTTCCACAAAAGAAAAGCTCCATCTCACAATACATCTCTTCATCCCATGCTTTATGAATTAGATTGAGCATTGATATGCCCTCATCCTTAGGCCTATTGGCCTTGTTGGGTCCAAGCACCATTCCAACATTATGCAAAAGAATAAATAGAGACATATGGGTAGACCAAAGTGTCAAACCATATTCTCCCAATAGCAACCACCGGAGTAAGGCCCTTTGCTACCATCCTCCACCTCCTCCATGTAAAATGGACAAGCCAAACTCCCCCAAAAGCAACCAAAGCAACAAGAGATCTTGCTGCTTTCTCTCCTCCTCATGTGTGTCATGGAGTAAAAACATACTGATACACATGTGGAATGTCACATCAGCCCAATACAAGCAAACACCATCAATACACATCATGAGAGCATCATGCCAAGTTCTACCCAATACAAAACACATAGACATAGGAGATGTCATGTGATGGCTAAACTCTCTCAAGGGAAACCAAAATTAACATGCCTTCTTTTGTTGCATTCTATCATTGATACACAAGGCATGAATCAGAAAAATATGAGCAATTGGGTGGTAACCATACTCACCCAAGAGCAGCCAGCACAGCCATGCCTCCCTCTTCATTTCATGAGTGTTTTTAAAGGCATGGATCAAAGAATTAGGAGCCTTTGGGTAGTAACCAAAATCACCCAAGAGCAACCAATGTAACCAAGCTTCTTGCTGGCCCATGTCATATATAGGCCCTCGAGCCTCATTGTAACATAGTTCAGAGGCCTGTAGCCGCCACATTTCTTCTCAGAGATAAGCTACCAGCACCCTAGCTAGTTTATTTCCATTCTGTCTGTAAAATTTCAGTTCTTTGATATTAATGAAATGAAGTGTTATTTCCACTGCATCTTTGTATTTAAGGTTATATGTGTATTATGTTGTGTTACTGCATAAATCTGGATCAGTGGTATCAGAGCAGTCTGCTTTTTCTTGATCCTTCTTTTCATGTCCCCAATGAGGTCGGGGTATAAGGAGTTAGGGCTCGATCTGGTGGAACCTTTGCAAGATCAGCCTTGCAAACCCCGACAGCTGCCCATGGGGGACGAAAAGAAATATGAGGGAGTAGGAGATCCTATCAAAATATTGCTCAAGGAGGCCCTCGAAAAACAAAGTAACGCGATGATGGATAACTTTGCCCAGATCCTTCAACGACTACCCACCGGCAGCGCATCTGCATCCAGTAGCCACTCTGGAGGCGCGACTCCCTTTAAGGTACAAGTAAACTTTGACATCCCCATATTTGAGGGTCAAATATATGTAGATGCCATAGATATATGGTTGAATCTATTAGAAGGATATTTCTCGGTTCATGACTTTCCCAACCGGGAGAAGATTATTTTTTCACTACTCAAAGCTACCCCCCATGTTAAGGACTGGTGGTAAACCTACTGTGAGAAAAAGGACGAGACAAAACCCTCTCTATTCTTAGCTGTACCCACTTGGAATTATTTCCGAGATGCCATCAAGGAAAAATAATATCCCGTGGGGAGCTATGAGGACAAGTACATATAATGGACCACGCTGCCACAACAAAGGCATCACGATGTGCATGAGCTGATGAATCTGTTCCATACCCTGCACACAAAGTTGGGTATCAAAGACCAGAAAAAAATTTGGTGCTAAAGTATCATAGTTGTCTGCACAGATACATTCAGGAGGAAATGGAGTTCCTCGACATCTCCTCGCTTGGTACGGCATACTGGTATGATGCCAAGATTGAGCAGAAATTCAAACAAAAGAAGCGAGACTTTGGATCTGCGAATCAAAAGCAAGGGAAAGGTGCCCCCAAACCGCAGAACAAAGGACAAAGTCAAGGCACGATGACCCAAGACAACCTATCAAAGCCACATGCAAAGAAAAACATTGTGAATCCAAAGAAGGACACGGGAAAGTGGTGTGAGTTCCATAAGAGCTCCACACACTCCACAAGTGAGTGTCGGTCCAACCAGTCGCTGGTGGCCGAGATGAGGGCCTCTGAGTCAGATGCATGATCTAACTCTAAATTAGAACCTGACAAGGGGAATGAAAAAGGGATATAGATTATTGATGTAGATCCCAACGCTACTGTTGCCATTGCGAAGATCCAAAACGAGGAACTTGAAGATCCAGAGGAGGAGTGTCTCTTCCACTCCCAGATACAGGTAAAGGGTTCCCCATTAAAGTTCATTGTCGACAATGGGAGCCAAAAGAACCTCATTTCAGCAAACGTCATGAAGAGGTTGGGCTTGCCGACCATAGCACACCCACAACCATACACCATTGGATGGCTTCACCAAGGATGGGATCTTTGCGTCAGCCAGCAGTGTCGCCTTCCCTATAACATCAAGCCCTTCACAGATGAGGTATTATGTGACATTACTCCTCTTGATATTTCTGATGTATTATTGGGCCAACCATACTTGTGGAAGCAACATGCTGTGTATGAGTCCCGACCTCGCGTTGTTATTGTTACTTTGGGAAATAAGCTATACAGGATACTAGAGGTACCACCACCTGCCGCTATCTCTTTGGTTACTGCAAAACAATGCAGTAAGCTTATTTCCCAAACCAGGAAATTTTTTTTCCTGATGATCCACCCCTAGGGCAAGAAGAAGACTGTGGCCACGACCTCCAGACAGGGCTCCTCTGCACGACAACAACAAATGGAAAAGGTTGTGGAAGAGTACGAGGACATCTTCACCTCACCCACAGGGGTTCCTCTGCACTGTTAGGTCAAGCACCCCATTGATCTGACCCCAGGTGCACTGCTACCCAATGGACCGATCTATCAATGCTCTGTTCTGGAGAACGATGAAATCAAGATGCAGATTCAGGCATTTCTATAGAAAGGTCACATTTGGCCAAGTTCATTGCCCTGTGGGAGCTCGATCGTGTTAGTACAAAAAAAGGATGGGACTTGGAGACTCTATATTGACTATCGGGTGCTGAACAAGGTCACTGTCCGGAATAGGTACTTGATCCCATGGATTGATGACCTTTTTTACCAACTCAAAGGGGCGAAATATTTCAACAAGATTGACTTGAAGTCTGGGTATCACCATGTACCAATCAAACCCTCTGATGTGTGGAAGACTACCTTCAAAGCCAAGGAGGGCCTTTTCGAATGGCTGGTCATGCCTTTCGGGTTGACGAATGCTCCTGCAACCTTCATGAGGTTGATGGATGACATCTTTCATCCATTCACCAACTCATTTGTAGTGGTGTAATTGGATGACATTCTGATCTTCAGCCAAACTTGGGAAGAGCACCTCCACCACATCCGACAAGTCCTCCAAACACTGCAACAACACAAGTTGTGTGCCAATTTGGAGAAGTGCACTTTTGGCATGACTCAAGTTCAATATTTGGGATACATTATTGATGAAAGGGGGGTGCATGTGGATCCAACCAAGATCCAAGTCATTCGGGATTGGCCATCCCCAATGACTATAACAGAGCTTTGCAACTTTCAGGGTCTTGGTAATTTCTACGGTAGAAATTACCAAGACCCAGAAAGTTGCAAAGCTCTGTTATAGTCATTGGGGATGGCCAATCCTAAATGACTTGGATCTTGGTTGGATCCACATGCACTGCATGTAATGTAATCCCAGATATTGAACCTGGGTCATGCCAAAAGTGCACTTCTCCAAATTGGCACACAACTTGTGTTGCCGCAGTGTTTGGAGGACTTGTCGGATGTGGTGAAGGTGCTCTTCCCAAGGAGCAGGGCAGAGATCAATGTCATCGACCAGCCCACCACAAATGAGTTAGTGAATGGATGAGAGATCCATCAAACTCATGAAGGTTGTGGGAGCATTCATCAACCTGAAAGGCATGACCAGTCATTCGAAAAGGCATTCCTTGGCTTGGAAGGCAGTCTTCCACACATCAGAGGATTCAATTGGTACCTGGTGATACCTAGACTTCAAGTCGATCTTGTTGAAATATTTCTCCCCTTTGAGTTGTCAAAATCCGAGATCAAGTACTATTGACGATGACATATTGGCGCCCCGGCTGCAGTCTATAAGTCTCCCAGTCCATCACTAGCACTGGCTACTAAGCAAGAATCAATTCCACAAAATATTAAATAAATAACCAGTCTGTGACACTTACATAACAACGCCCTAAATAATAAATGGGTTTTTAAATCGTTCTCCCGAAACAATCGATAGTTGGTCCGTGAAATAGCGTACTGGGGAATTCAATGGGAGTATAGCGTCTTAATTTTGTGGGATGTCACATTACTCCTCCGCAACTTGCCAATATCATTTGTTGTTGTTAATGCGGAGAGTAAAGGTACATGTGCATTCTTCTCTTAAGAAATTGAATCGCTCGAAAAAAAATTCCTGGTTTGGGAAATAAGCTTACTGCATTGTTTTGCAGTAACCAAAGAGATAGCGGCAGGTGGTGGTACCTCTGGTATCCTGTATAGCTTATTTCCCAAAGTAACAATAAAAACGCGAGGTCGGGACTCATACACAGCATGTTGCTTCCACAAGTATGGTTGGCCCAATAATACATCAAAAATATCAAGAGGAGTAATGTCACATAATACCTCATCTGTGAAGGGCTTGATGCTATAGGGAAGGCGACACTGTTGGCTGACGCGAAGATCCCGTCCTTGGTGAAGCCATCCAATGGTGTATGGTTGTGGGTGTGTTGTGGTCGGCAAGCCCAACCGCTTCTCGGCGTTTGCTGAAATGAGGTTCTTTTGGCTCCCATTGTCGACAATGAACTTCAATGGGGAACCCTTTACCCGTATCTGGGAGTGGAAGAGACGCTCCTCCTCCTCTGGATCTTCAGGTTCCTCCTTTTGGATCTTCACAATGGCAACAATAGTTGTTAGTATGATTCTTTCGTCAATAAATATCACTTTAGCTATGCATATCAAGTAGCCCTAACATCAAATATGGCTGCAAAATATCCTTAAGTTTGCTGCATAAAAATTAGATCTAAGCATAAAAGATATTAAGCAGATAAGATATAAAATGGCTCCATGCATCCAATGAACAAGACAAGAACAATGTATAAAAAGAATCTTATATTATATTAAAGAATGGGGCACCTGAGAGGAAAAAAAGAAAGGTGTTTTCCAGTTCTCCTCAGTGGGATGGGTTCTTGGAAGTCCTCAGTGTTTCAGATCTAAAATTCCTCTCTTTGGTTAATGTGGAAAACCCTAACAAACATGGAACTCAATGGGAGTTAAAAATGCAAACAAATGGAAATGGTGACCAAGAGTAGATCTAGTGTGATCTAATGCAATGGAGGTGACTAATGAATGGGGAAAACCCTTCTATTTATAACAAAATATTGGGGTGTTCTAGAACTTGGTGCATGAATAAAATATTATTAATCACATTCTAGAATCACCCTTTAGGAATATGTTATTATATTTGTTGGAGGGAAAAGGGTTTTTGACTTGGGTCAATTCCTTTATTTATAAATAATAAATAAATAAATGATTTATTTATCATTTAAGGTAGATGAGGGGAATATAATTAAATAAATAATGGTTTATTTAATTATAAAAAATGATTTAGTCAAATTTAACTAGGAATAGTATTTAAATAGTGATTTAAATAGCTTATTCTTAGGAAATAATTAAATAAATAATGATTTATTTAATTGATTACCTTGTTTTCGGTTAAATATGACCAAGAAATGTAAACAAATGTGGTAAAAGTGATTTTACTTGGGGTAAAATTGGTCTTACATGGTGTACTTGGGTTCATCTAACGATAATGGGTTAGATGACCAAAAAATGGTGTAACAGTAGCGTTGGGATCTGCATCAATAATCTATTTCCCTTTGTCATTCCCCTTGTCAAGTTCCCTTGCAAAGCTCTGTTATAGTCATTGGGGATGGCCAATCCCGAATGACTTGGATCTTGGTTGGATCCACATGCACCCCCCTTTCATCAATAATGTATCCCAGATATAGAACCTGAGTCATGCCAAAAGTGCACTTCTCCAAATTGGCACACAACTTGTGTTGCCGCAGTGTTTGGAGGACTTGTCGCATGTGGTGGGATTCTCTCATATCACTTGGCCCTTGAGTCAAGTCACCAAGGGAGGAGCGAAAGCAAAGTTCTTTTGGTTGGAATCTCAACAGAAGGCATTCATAGAATTGAAACATTGCCTCTGTTCTACCCCAGTGCTCACATTACCAGTCTTGCAGCAACCATTTGAGATCAAGACAGATGCCTCTGACTATGCTATTAGGGCAGTTCTTACTCAACAGGGGCATCTAGTGGCATATCACAGTGAGACATTGTTCGACACATTTCGCAAGTATCCCACTTATGAAAAATAAATGTATTCCATTGTGCAGGCTTGTTGACAATGGAAGCATTACATTTTGGGCAAGGAAACAATCATCCACACAGGTCATTGGCCCCTGCAGTTCATACAGACACAAGAGAAGTTGCAGAACGATCGCCATCAGAAGTGGTCCACATATATGCAACAGTTTCATTTGAATATCAAGTACAAGAAGGGTAGCACCAATAATGTTGCAGACTTCCTCAGCCGACCACCGATCGTGGCGCCAACCACCATTCTCAACTCTTGTGGGCACAAGACTTCTGATTGGTCGCTTCTCTACGAGAGAAAACTAGAATTCGGCCACACATACAAGGCACTCTTGGGGGGTACGCAACTTCCAAAATTTCACCTCCAAGATGCACTGTTATGTCACCTGGGACACCTTTGTGTTCCTGTAAGCAAGCATGCCAAGATGATATGGGAAGCAAACTACAGTTGAGTCGCTGGTCATTTCGGGGTCGAGAAAACAGTGGCAGTATTGTAGAATTATTTCTATTGGCTGAACCTTCGACAGGATGTCGGGAAGTACATCAGATCCTGCACTGCTTGCGCCATTGCCAAACTGACCATTAAGAAGCAAGGCCTCTATACTCCACTATGTACCCCTAGTCGACCTTGGGAATCCATCTCTATGGATTACATATCGAGCCTTCCTTCTACTAAGCATGGAAACGACTGTGTTTTCGTGGTCGTCAACAGATTCTTGAAGATGGCAATTATGGCGGCCTGCAAGAAGAATATCACAGCAGAAACCACTGCTAAAATCTTCTTTGAACGAGTGTGGGTGCACTTTGGGATCCCACAATATATCATATCAAATCAGGGCAACAGGTTCCTCAGCACATTTTGGTCCAGCCTTTGGTCAATGCTGGACACCAAGCTCACCAAGTCCACAGCTTTCCATCCCCAAACTGATGGCCAGACATAGGTCTTCAACAGGATGGTTGTATAAATTCTACACATGTACAATTCAAAGCATCCACGCACATGGGATGAGAGCCTCCCCTATGTACAACACATTTATAACCGGGCTCTCCACATCCACTTTCAGGTGGGCTTGGGATTCTAGCCACTATGTCCCATTGACGTAGCCATGTCATTTGCAGCTACTCAGGCCGATTCGGCTCATGTCCAATCTGAAGCTGACAAGGCGAACAGCTTCATCGAGCACATTCAACATGTATGACAATAGGTTCATGACATATTGGACAGAGCCAATGCTAAGTACAAGCAACAACATGATCAACATCGAGGGCCACACAACTTCTAGGTGGGCGACAAAGTGTGGCTACATTTACAAAAGGAGCGCCTCACTGGACCCCACCGCAAGCTTCACCCGCTCTAATATGGGTTGTACACCATCACCAAGGCTGTAGGGAACAATGCCTTCAAGCTTTGTATTACACCATTCCTTGGTCTACACCCAATATTCAATGTGGACCACCTTCATCCCTACTTCCCACCTCTACTGGACACCTCTGATTTTGCAGAACAACTCACACCAACAGAGGTAAACCCAGACTGCATGGAACATGCCACCACAGATTTTTTCATGGACATGCAAATCAAGCACACTCACCAATAGAATATCCAACTGTATCGGTTGTAAAAGCTGGCCAACTCCTGCACCAAGGCAAGTGGTTCACCAGGGACCAAGTTCAGCAGAAGTTTCCTCATCTCATGGAGGAACTCAATGCAATGGGGACCATTGCTTCCTAAGGGGGGAGGATTGATCCAGGTGGATATTAGTGGCCACCCGCCTATTCCACTTGGGGCCCCACCATTGTCTCTTTCAGTTTTTCAGTTTTGGCACGACTTACTATTTTCAGCAGTTTTTCGGGTCCTGAACTTCTGGAGCCATTTTGAGGCCCTAAATGACACTTTTTGGAAAAACCAGGAGAAAATTAATTTCATGGACTGATGTTTCTCACACAAAAAGTTGTAGTCCTCAGATAGATATTTCTAACGAGGTATGGTGCACGTAAAACGAAGATCATATGCCAAAGTTACGTCCTTGGGAAGTTGAAACACTAGTTTACCCAAATGGGGCCCATAGTTTTGGCGCTTCATCTCCTATGGTTTGGGTTTTAGATGTTTAGGGTTTTCAATTGTTTCTAAATAATAAATAGTCCCTCGAGCCTCATTTTAACATAGTTCAGAGACCTATAGCCACCACATCTCTTCTCAGAGATAAGCTACCAATGCCCTAGCTAGTTTATTTCCATTCTGTCTGTAAGCAAATTTCAGTTCTTTGATATTAATGAAATGAAGTGTTATTTCCACTGCATCTTTGTATTTATGGTTATATTTTTATTCTGTTGTGTTCCTGCATAAATTCGGATCAATCCATCGAGAGAGAGATAGTTGTAGCTGAATAATATGGTGAGAAAGAACCCATTCCATAAAGGGGGATATTGTAGATCAATGTCTTCTTACTCTCCTCACTAGGTGCAATCCACTTCATTTTAATAATACAATCTATTTATTTAAATTTCCATTGGGTTTCTATTACATTATTCAATATTGTATGCAGATATTCCATTAGCAGGTTCTTCCATGTGGTTCCGAGACGGATGAGAGCCATTGCTTTCAATCAATGATGTATAACCATTATGCCTCCCCCCCTTTCTGCTTAAATCATAATGGAATCCCCCCTATTTTTCACGATATTCATTTATTCAATTAATGGTTTATGATCATTGATCCCATTGTAGATACCCCCTCCTCTGCTAACATTAGGGGTCAACCCCCCTAACAGTTCATTGTTTCCATTTATTTTAGTCAAGTGATCATGGTCATTGATTGGGATCCACATTGACAAGTGAGATATAGTGGTGAGCCAGGAGGAAGGAGTTAGGTCCCATGGGAGAAAGGGTGGGATCATGGGTTAAATGGGTTGGGTTTGAAGTATAGCCACAAGTGGAGAAACATTGGGTTGTGAGGTATATACATGAGGAAGAGGACTATTAGTGGGCCCAATGCACATTTTGATCATGGGTCTTAAGAAATACATACTTGTGGGGTTAGTAAGTGAGTCTAGTTGGGTTGTAACCAAGGAATGAGGCCCCACGACTAGTGCTCTTAACACAAAGAAACTAGGAGGGCCGAGAATAACCTAGTTTTGAACAGAGAGGCACTAGGGAGGTTGCATCAAGCTATAGGACTTTAGGAAGATGCAAATCTAGCATGAATTCATTTGTTTCTTATTATATATGATACGATGTCTATAATGTGGAAGCATAATCCCTATTGCATAATTATAAGGATAACATGCATTATGTTACCTTGTCCATCTCTTACTTAAGAATACCACTTGGGCATGAAAAATGTTGATCCAAGCATTAAGGTTGTAAATTATACATTTTTGTTGTTCTTGGGCTTGTAATGTTGGAAAGATATCAAAGGATAATTCTCAAATATTTTGCATTTAAAGTATTGTCATGATGGTGTCAACGTTTATAGAAATAAGGAATGTTATAAATAAAGTTACATAAAATTGAGGAAAGGGGAATGGTTATATGAGTGAAAAATTGATGATCTATAAATTGAATCATTATTCTTATTGTTTTCATTTCAATTTCATTTTTCTTGATATTGACAAGGTCTATTTTGCATGGGTTTATACATAAAACTAATCAAGAACATACAAGTTATCATTGACCTTAATGCATATATTTATCCCAAACAAAAGCATCCACAAAATTTCATGTGAAACAAAGAAAACTATATTACCTTTTACAATGAATTGAAAAAACCTATACAAGATGTGAACTATTAAAATTTTTATATTCATTTATTAATTATTATTTTCTTAATTATATATTTCAATAATAGGGATGTCATGAACAATAACAAACGTTCGCAAATAATAATAATATTAGATACCAAAGTTATAACCATGCTAAATTTGTAAACATGTTAGATTCTTTTAGAGAGGTGGACAATGTGAACATAAATAAAGAGATATAACCTCATTTTATTTGGTTCGGTTAATTGGTATTGTGTTCTTTTCAAAATTTGAATTCAATTTCACATTTTTAGTGGACCTTGCTAATAAGTTTTTAGTGTCATTACAACTTACACCCATAACCTATGACTAGTTGTTTTTTTTTTTATAAAGCCAATAGTAGAGGAAAAAAATAACAAAGAAATGACATTATTGCAAGTGAAAAAATCTACCACATTAAGTATAGATATTAAATGTCATGCCAATCATCAAATCAACCAAGATAATAAAAAATGCACTTAATGTGTGAACTCAAGTGAGGATTTAGAAAGATAGGTTGTCCAAACTTCTCTTGAAAACTTATGTTAAGTGACACTCAAGATGTGAAATAAAAAATACAATGATAAGATTATATAAGCATGAGTTTTATGATAGAATTTATGGTATGCCAGGGTACACCATATTTAAAGAATAAATGAAAGCCAACGATAATAAAAATGGTTTTAGTTTTCAAATGCTAAAAGCAAGTAATTAGTGTTGAATCACTAATATTTTTACTGATTCATATTCATCCTCATATAATATTAGTAATTGGGCATACAAATTTGGAAATGAAATTGATAAATTAGTGAAAATGCTATTAAAAAAAAATTGTATTTATTATCCTTGATTTACCAAAATTAATCGTATTTTTAATGATTAAAATAATTTTAAATTATCTTTTTGAAATAGATTTAAAGCTATGTTGCAAGAGAATGACTAGAAGTTTGGCTAACTATATATATAAAATACAATGATATATTTTAAATTTATATAAAATACAATAATATATTTTAAATTTTATTTTAAACAAACTGAAAGCTAATTCAATTTTGAAAATATAAAAAATTAAAAATATATAAAAATATTTTGAAACTACAATGTATTTAAAAAAAAGAGATATTTTTAAAATTTTATTTTAAGTAAAATGGAGGGTAATCCAATACAATTATGTTTTTTGAAATTGCTATATGGTATTTATATTATGGTATATTGGACTTTATTACGTTAATATATTATAGTTTTATTTTAATATTAGTCAATATTAATTTCAAGGTGTATTAAAATCTTTAAAATAAATATATTATTCATGTGTGTTAATAAATATATTCCTAACTTCAAAATAATAAATAAATTAATTAAATATTCCAAGTTAGGAATATGTGTCTAACTCTTGGGTTGTTCCTCAAATATTGGAGTTTGTTTAGTAACTCCTATATTGGTGGGTTTTTGGTGAAAAATTATCTCAACCAAAGGAGTCTAAGATAGCACGGACTATCTTAGACATTTTCTCTCATCTATTTAAATTGTGAACTAAATTCTTTTAATAAGAGAGAATGATGAGAATGCCATGAGGCTGAAGTCTCGTTTCCGCGATTGTTTTGTCTGGTTCTGAATCTGTGTTTTCTGCAATCTGTTTCTGAGTTATTTCATTTCTAATATGTGGTATCAGAGCCATATGGGCGAGAGTATATTGTGTTTTTAATTTGGTATTCGTTTGGCGAGGGTGTATTAGAACACGGTACGCCCATCCTTTGACATGGCGAGAGCTGGACTACAAAAGCAAGAGTTGATTTCATTTTGAACCTGCACCTAAGCCACCAATAATGTAGTTGACATGAAGGTGGAGATTTCAGCTATGCAGGCTTTCGAAAATATCTGCGCAATATTTATTAGGGTCGCTACTGCAAACTGAAGATTCACCGAACAGAACAAGAGAAAATGCAAGCTGGATGGGAGTTGCGTGAATTAGTGTAGAAGGTCTGAAGCTAATTGATGTGAGTGGAGAACCAAGAGAAAAGTTGAAGAGATGAGCAACCTTGCGCAGTGTGTTTTATAGAACTATCTGAAAGAGGTAATACTGTCGAGACAAGTAGATCTTTATGACGCGGAAAGCAAATTATCTCTGCATGCTAAAATTGAAATTAGATCAACTAGAAAGTAGGTTAAATGACCTGCATATGCCATTTAATTAATCATCCATTAAGCATCCCATGGATTTTCTTTCTTAATTTTCAATTGTTGAACTACTGGATTTCCCTGTTATCATCCACCGCTTGTTAAAGTCCTGCACTGATGTATTGTGGTTTATCATAAACATCAAACATGAAATGGTTTGTATACATATATATTGGTACTTTGTGATGTAGAGGTATGCACATCTTTATTTTATGAGGTGGAGCTACTATTTGATATGCATCTCCCTCAACATTTTTGTTAGTATCCATGTATTTTGAGTTAGTTTCCTCAGTCTATACAGATCCGTTACACGAGAACCAGCGTATGGATCATTGCCCAATCTAAATGCAAAGAATTGTTGTGAATTGAAAACGTGGATAACTGTTTGAATTGAATGCAGAAGCCGTTGAACACCGAGAAGGAAAGCTACAGCTTTTCAGACTGTGTATGCCATTCATTGGCAATACGTTACAGTTGCAATGTCCTTTCATGATGCTGCTTGGTGGTTTCTTTTGGAGCGTTTGAAGTATCAAATCTCAGATCAGCACCAATAATGTGAAGGCGCTCCCTCACGTTTCAAGAATTTTGTCAACTACTGCTTGAACTCCTAAATTGCTGCTGGGAACTGTGCTACCACCGCTATTCATCGCTCTCTCTCTCGCACAGGCAGTTGAGTGCCCCTATACTCCTAAAGGCCATCATCAAAATCAGATGGTACTGAAGTTGCAATGGCACCTATCTCTGGTATCAGCTCTGCGTAGATAGGGCCAAATTGGTCACTACATGACTGTTTAACAGACCGCATCACTAAGTCAGACCGCATCGTTGAGATCTCAGGGACAGCAGAACAGACACATGTAGCTCAGAGCTTGCTTTAGGCATTTGCAATGTTTGGTCAAAATACACGAACAACACATGCTTTATAAAACATAATGTCCTACCTATCAGCTATGATATATGAAGCCTGGAGCCAGTCCCTGCTTCTCTGCCTCAGCCTAAACTGAAGACCAGATGTGAAGAGTTGTGGAAGCTTTATGGCCTATGTTTTTGCAGCTTTACTTTTAAGCAGACCAACTTTTCTTTACTTATTTCCTATTATATACCAAGCATATTTTAAAGCTTATGCACCCCTTGACCTGGTGCCTGACTTGAGCTATTTACAATGAAAATTTGATACATATGAGGAAGTCTCCAAGATAGCAAGGGCATCTCTTCGGATTCCTTCGAATCCCAGCCAAGATTCCTTTTCGTAGTTTAAAGCCAGGTGGACCCATGGTATTGATTTTTCTCAAAGTTTGTTGTAGCCTTTCGTTAGATCAGTAGATCTTTAGGTAGCCTATAGGGGAGTTGGAAGTGTTAGTTTATGAAGGCTTGAAGTTTTTCGTATAGGATAAAATGGTCAGACAAATTTAAAAATAAAAATAAAAATAAAAATTTGTAATGATAAGGTTATGTTTTGTAATGGAGTGATAAGTTGAATTTTGAAGTGATTTTGTAAAGTGTAAATTTGAAAATTGTAAACAAAAAGTGTTTTTGAATACATAAGGAGTATTTGGAGAGATAAGTGTGCTTCTTTTAAGTGGAGTACTAAGTTGTAACTTGGAGAAATAAGGTGTGAGCGACCAGTGCACACAGTTTTGAAGACATTTGTTTCCAAAATTTGCGAGCGTCAAATTCTCATTGTTTGAGAAAGCTTCAGTGGCAATGTTGTAAAAGATGAAAGGTTGATGATCTCAATACTCTATAAAGACATATTATTTGTGGTGTTCAAGTGTCCTAGATCCGCCTGAAATTGAATAAGGGGATCTTAGGTACACCATGTGTGTTTGATGGCGCATGTTTTTTTATGGCTTCATGTTGTTGTTTTTGATTTGTGTCTAGTTCTGACACATCAATAATTTCATTTAATATCGCATACATAAAGTTCAATATCAGCAAGCACAACACATGTAACGAAATAGCTGCAAGATCAACACATGCATTTGCGCCACTACAACATATAATCAAAGATTGTCTACATCAGTATTCTACATCAACAATCAAATTCAGTTAGTCAATTTAATGCATTTCAAAGCAAAGTCTACATCAGCATTCTTGCAAATCCATTTCAGAACTTGTAATCAAATTCATTGTTTTAAGTGAATCATTAAAAATTCATTGTTAATGAATTTTTAAGAGGACAAGGGAATTCATTGTTTTAAGTGAATCATTAAAATCATTGTAAGCTTTCTTGGGTGCATTGTCGACAGTGTTTGACACCCTTCCTTTACGCAAAATCAAGTGAGTGCATGAGTTTTTAAATCAAACAAGCAACAAGTTCACATCTCTTGCAAGCGAGCGTGATTCATTCAAGCAATTTGTGTCAGGACAGTACAAAGTTCAAACCTTCAAGTGAGCCAGAGTGAAGTTCATTGCAGCAACCATCAAAGCAACCAAACAAGTTAAAACAATCAAGAAAGTTGAGATTGACATCAAGCGAGTGTGGCTATTCATTCAAGTGAGCGTGAAGTCATCAAGTAAGTCAAGTGAGCACTTAAACAAACACGATCGTCATCAAGCAAGCGTGAATTCCAGAGTTTAAGTAAGAAAATTCTACAATTCTAGCAAGTGTTCCAAGCAACCGCAATAAGCAACAAATCAAGCGAGGATGCCATTCAAGCCACATCGAAAGCGAGCCTGTGATTCAAGTACCGAAACAAGTGAAATAGTTCAAAGCATGAAATATCTAACAAGAGAGCCTGATTTCAATTGAGTAAGTTCAGATGGTGCAACATATTCAGTTGTTAAACATTCTTCACAGTTTGATCATCTCCAATGATGAAGACATGGTGCACATTAGCAAAGAAACTCTTGCTGATCTTTCACGGCATCTACAACAAACACATGAAACTATTGAGTTTCTTCAACTAGAGTCGGAACTTCAAAGGATTGAATTGCAAGAAAAAAGTGATATTTCAAGTTTTTGAACCATCCAGATGATAAGTCATTTATCCAAACAGCTTCAAGTGTCGAAGTTTTTCCAGTTCCAATTTCTTCCAAGCCCATCATCAAGCCATGGGAATAAATTCAAAATAACAAGAATCGACGAGGCTTAGGATATGTCAATGATGACACCAACTTGCATATCCCAGATTATTCCAAGTCCATTAAGTTCGTCAGTGCAGGATTTCTTGCACAACTCACCTCAGCAGGTTTTGAGAAAGTTGCAGATGACCAGCAATGCACACAACCCAAAGTTGCAGACAAACAGAATTGCACGCAACCTGAAGTTGAAGTCCAATCGAAATGTTCTCATTGTCAAAGAACCGGTCATATGGAAGATCAGTGTTTTGATCTCCATCCTTGTCGCCATTGTGGCAAGCCCAATCATTCCTTAGAAAAATGTTGCAACCAACAACAATCAGCGAGATTGAAGATACATTATGAATGGATCGATCCTTGGAAATGGTCATCCACAGTCAAAATATTGTCTTAGTTCTACAACCGACTACAATCAAACATAGTGCAACCAACAGTGAAAAGATGATGGTACTCTCATGTAGTTGAACAGGGGAGTACACTAGTGTAAAAATCCTACACCTGAAGGGGGGGAGTTCAAGAATACTTTCCAAGAGAAGTGTCTCTCCTTTCAGCTGACAAAGGGGGGAAAATGTCAATGAAATTGTCAAACTGAAAGTCTCGACAAAACCAGCAAAAGCAGCCAGTGGGCATCTTCAATAGCCAGTGGGCATCAACAAATTTGCCAGTGGGCAGTCGACAACAAAGAAGCAGTGAACAGTTTTCAACATAGCAAAAGCAACAGTGAGTTGTTTTTTGACATAATCAGCCAGTGGGAAAAGCCAAAGGGCATTCAACAAATTTTGTCAGAGGACAAGAGATAATGATTTCATGCAAAGGACAGATGGATCCTTTTGCAACTTGGCACTTGATGGAGTTGTCAAGAAAAATTCAGAGATGAATCATACATACAGCTGACTCATGGTGTCTTCAGATTGCAGTTTTTCAGCATCTAGCTTTGGCGGTTTTTCAGGCAATGTTTTTTGAGGATCAACATGAGAACTTGGAAGATGGTTCCTCGTTCTTCTTTTGGATTTGTCATTGAAGGGGGGAATGTTAGCCTCTCTCAAATAACAATAATAAATCCAAAACGATAAATAAATAAATTAAATATTCCAAGTTAGGAATATGTGCCTAACTCTTGGGTTGTTCCTCAAATATTGGAGTTTGTTTAGTAACTCCTATCTTGGTGGGTTTTTGGTGAGAAATTGTCTCAACCAAAGGAGTCTAAGATAGCACAGACTATCTTAGACATTTTCTCTCATCTATTTAAATGGTAAACTAAATTCTTTTAATAAGAGAGAATGATTAGAATGCCATGAGGCTGAAGTCTCGTTTCCGCCATTTTTTTGTCTGGTTCTAGATCTGTGTTTTCTGCAATATGTTTCTGAGTTATTTCATTTCTAATAATATATTTAAGAATATAGTACAATTTTATTTTAATATTAGCAAATATTAATTTCATGGTGTATTAAAATATTCAAAATAAATATATTATTCATGTATGTTAATAAATATATTGATATATTTAGGTAAACATTGAAACTTTAATATATAATATTAAATTTCACATATATAAATTTTAGACACTACTTTTTTAATAAAAAATACAATAAAAATCAATACTATTTATAATGTTGATTTATTATATTTTCACATTAATTTACAAGGAAGATTGAAATGATTCAAAAGCAATTCATAACTTATCTCCTTAAGATCAAGGGAAATACTCCCTATCTTATCCTCTTGATCGAATGTGGTTTGTCCCTCATTGAAAGCATGACTATGTTTAGATATCTGAAGTATAAGAAGAAGCTTGACAACATGGAATAAAAAAGGCTCCCTAAAATTGCTTCTAATTGTAGTCAAAACGTCTCTCACCGTAACCTCAATCGCGGGTGGCATAAGGATGCCCGGTCCTGGCTCAACCATTGGGGAATTAAGGAGGAGCTCAGTATGGGAAGCAAAGATAATATCAAAAATATTATTACCTCCAAGTTTAAGGACAAGTTGTGAGAGGATCACGAGATGGAGGGTAAAAGGAAGCTAAGGTACTATAAGGAAGTGATCAACCCCACCCTTGATAATCAGAATTATCTCTCTGTGTTGTCCAGCAATAAGAAAAAAATGAACATTGCTAAGATAAGAACTAATTCCCATGAGTTTCGGAGTGAGACCAAGTGGTGGTCTATTCCCAAGTGCCCTTAGTGTTAAACACCATGTTGAACACACACGTGGTGTATGAGAAGGATAAACACACACACACAAGAGACTCAACACACAATGAAAGATAAGCGTGAGGCTTTTTTATTTTCCATTATACATGATGTACATTTATAGTACAATGGTGTGACTCTTGGTTTCATATTCCAAGGTCACTTGGACTCCATTGTGACTTTTCGCATTCCACACCTACCCATGTAGGATTAGGTGTTCCAACATCCCCCCTTAATCTGAAGGGGTATGTATGAGTCCAAGAAAAGAGTTGTAATACAAATATGCAAAGTATGCATGGCAACACTTGGGCTGAATCAACTCTCTTAAATGTTGGAAAAAAGAGGTGGTTTAAGGATGACCACCAACACTGGAATGCAAAACTTGTTGCAGTTCCCGGAACTCTTCCAAAACTGGCAAGAAGCTGAAAGCTTCTGCTAGAGGAATTGTCCCTCATAAAAAAGGGAGACCTTCAACCTAAAAGAAGGGAGGTCTGCTACCTGTGAAGGTTTTAGGATTACCAACAACTCTGGAATGCTTAAAGCATTTCTTGGAACTCAACCAAAGTTGGCAAGAAGCTAAAGGCTTCTGCTAGAGGAAGTGTTCCTCATATATGAAAGGGAGACCTTCGACCTAAAAGAAGGGAGGTCTACTACCTGTGATGGTTTTAGGTTATCCACCAACGAAAAATGATGGTTTAAGGTTGTCCACCAACCAAAGGCATGATCATGGGCATCCGTGTCTCTGGCTACATCTCTGAATCTGGAATGGAGAATTGTGGCTCAGGCTCGCTTGAAATGTTGTGTCTCTGGCTACAAATCTTAACATGGAATGAGAGATTGTGGCTCAGGCTCGCTTGATCTGTTGTCGAAGCTTGTACATGACCACCATTTTCCCCCCTGTTAGGGACAAGGTGAGATGATGGCGAAAACTCAACTGCAAGTTTGCTCAATATCTGAGAACAAGTTCTGACATGTGTTTTAAACATCTTCTTGGCTGCTGATGCCCATTGCCAAGAAGCGATCCATCCAAGATGAATCTTTGTTCTTGCAGGAGGCTTGTTTCTGAAGCATTTGTTTGAAGAATGAGTGTTTCGACCACAGTGCTTGCATGGATGAAGATCAAAACAATGATCTTTCATATGGCCAACTCGATCACAGTGTTGGCATTTTACAATCTGTTGTTGTGGAAGCGGAACAGGATCTGGAACAGCTACAGGTGAACTGTCATACATGAATCCGGCACTCTGAAATATGATGGGCTTGGTGTAGCTGGAATATGAAAGGTCACATCCTTGTCATATCCAAGACCAGTTCGGTGCTTGTTGTGGACAAGCTTTTCCCAAGGTCTGATGATGGGCTTGAGAAGTGCAGGCTGAGATGTTGCATCTGCATGTACATCTGCTCTAGTACAAGGAACTGAATGGGAATCAACTGCAACTTTGCTGACTTACTGCTGATGGGAGTCTTTCACAATGTTCTAAACAGAAACAGGTTCAGAATGGTGACTCTTTTGCTGAAGTTCGTCTTGTTGGAGCTGAGATTCCAACTGCAAAAAATCAATCTTTTCATGTGCATCTTGCAAACAACTTTGAATGTTACAAAGAGCATCCTTGCTCATTTTTATCACATCATCAACATTTGAATGAATTAGGTTATTCAACAACACTAATGCCTCATTGATTTTAGCCATTTTCAACAATTTAGGCTCAAAAAAATGAAAGGGTGTCGGCTTCAACCGAAAATGCACTCGTTTACAATGTGATTCAACAACAAATACAAATGACTCCAAAGAATTCTCAAAGTACAAAATGTGCTCCTCAAATGATGGAGGGCAATCAACAATTTTTCAACAACTCAAGTACTGATTGCAATTATGGAGAAGCAATGTCTACTCACAATACAATGTCAATGCAATACAATATTTCTGCAAAAATATTTTGTAAATGTGCAGCTGAAAACACTTGTGCAAGAGGCCTTTAAGGCAGCTGAATTTTCCTTCAAAGAGTTGTTTTTCACTAATAACAACTCGTCTTCAAATGTCAATTCTTTCAGAAAAATCGCCCTTCAAATCAATGCCACAAATCACAATGCAAATCCGCAATTTTATCTATGTATTTAGTCCATTTGCTCACATATCATTTTCTCTTCTTCTGCTGTTGGTTTTCTTTCCTTCCTCTCTCTCTCTGCTATTTTTTTTTTTTTAATTAATTAAAAATTAATTGAAAATGGAAAGGGAAATTTATTTAAAAGGGAGGAGGGAATTTATTTATATGGAAGGGTGGTTTGTTAATGGGGAGGAGGTGGGGCTATTATATGAGAAGGTATTTGGAAGGGAATTTTATTTAAAAAAGGAATTAATTAAAAGGAATGGAATTAATAAAAAAATGGGAGGGATTTTAATTGGGAGGGGGAGATTTTTTAAAAAAATTAAAAAGTCGAAATTTTAAATGGGAATCGAAATTTTTTTGATGGCGGCCTTGATGGCCGAGGGAGGGAGAGGGCGGATAGTGTGGGAGGGTGTTGAGTAGTGTATAATGGAGAGGGGGAGCCGCAGATAGGGGAAGGGGAAGCGTGTTAAACGCAGAGAGGGGCGTGTAATGTGTTTATGGAGTGCGTGTGGGCCGTGAGGTAGGGCGGGTAGGTATGCCGCAGGGATGGGGCTGTGTGGTGAAGAGAGCAGGCCAAGAGGAGCGTTGGCTATTGTCTGCGCAGTGAGAGCGGCAGGGGGCACGTGGTGTTAAGCGTTTGACGCAGAGGGAAGAGTCGGGTATGAGAGGGTTGGGAGAGGTCGGGTATGAGAGGTGGATTAGTGTGAGACAACAGCAGGCGTGGGATTGCAGATATTAGGGAGCCGGCGGGGCTAGTGCTACCGAGCGCGGGTTTAAGGAGGGAGTGAGATAAGGGAGGGGGACGGGCCGGTGTTGCTGTGGGGTGATGAGTGAATGGGATGTGTGCAGAGTTGAGTGGTGAGGTGCGAGTTAGGGTGATGAGTGAGGCGCGTTTGCAGGTATTGTGAGACAATGGGTAGGGATGCAGGTTAAGGGGGTGCGTGTGGAGTAAGGGTATAGCAGGTGTAAGTTGTATGTGAGTTTGAATGTAAAAGTGAAGGTGTAGGTCGATGTGGGGAGCGCTGTGATAGCATAGGTATGGGGGAGCGGATTAGGGAGATAGGACCGTAGGATGTGTGGAGAGTGTGCAGGTGTAGAGAATTGCAGGTTGCAGGGGTAAAGAGGGGGGCCGAAAGGCCAAAAATTGATTTTTATTTTTATTTTATTTTATTTTATTTTATTTTATTTTTTAATTAAAACAGCAGAGAGGAGACCGACTTTAAAACAGCAGTAGAGAAATGCAGGTCCATAAGCTCAAAAATTTTCACAAAAAAGCCCAGAATTTTTCAGAATATTACAGAGGACGATATAGCAGCAGAAAATTGGAGAATTTGCAGAAAACTTAGAAATCTCAGAAATTTTCCAATGAAAACTCAGAAATATTTCCAGTAAAAACCCAAAAATTTCTTCAAAAACCCTCTTTAAACTATTTTCCAGCAGCTCTCCAAAATGGTGCAGAATTTAAAATGCAGAAATTGCAAGAAGAAATCAACCTTCAGATGTGCAGTGCTGCTTTTCTCCAAACCAATGTCTGAATGCTGGGATTTTGAATGCTGCTCCTTCTCAAAACCAATGCTGCCAATTTCTGAATGCTTCTTCTTTTCAAAGAAGATTTCTGAATGCTGCAAAAACTTTGAGTGCTGCAAAAATGCCAAATTTTTTTGCAGATATGCACAGGCCATAAACACAAATGCCTCACTCAAATTGGAGCAGGGTCGGCAATCGCCCGCTCTGATACCAAGTTAAACACCATGTTGAACACACACATGGTGTATGAGAAGGATAAACACACACACACAAGAGACTCAACACACAATGAAAGATAAGCGTGACGCTTTTATATTTTCCGTTATACATGATGTACATTTATAGTACAATGGTGTGACTCTTGGTTTCATATTCCAAGGTCACTTGGACTCCATTGTGACTTTTCGCATTCCACACCTACCCATGTAGGATTAGGTGTTCCAACACTTAGAACGATAGAATTTGTCAGATTTTTTATTAAGCAGGTGGAAGATGAAAAGCACTTTCTTAATTTTAGAGTGCCCAAGCCTTACTCAAATTTTCTGTAACATCTGCCATATTTCCAATCTTCTTGACCTATTTAGCTAGCCCACCTATAGCGATCTTGGAGCATTTATTTCTCTTCTCTTTGACCATAGAAACAAGATTTTGAATAATCAAACTTAGATTCTTTCTCCTCTCTTAAGGTCCAATAGACCGCATTGGTCTTAATAGACAACAACCATCATCATAATCGTAATCTCTACATAAAAACAAATATATATACATTAAAATTGTTTATATTAACAGTTATAAAGTGAATATTATTATGAATTTTATTTAAATAATTATTAAAACAAGATTTAGTTAAATAATATGAAAAATGGTATTTAATAATATTAAAAATAAAATTTTAATTTAAAACCTTAAAATTCATTTTCAAATTTTAATTGGTTTAAAAATAAATAAAAACATTGAATTCTTAAAATCAGTTCTAATCAATTTAAACTGTTTCATTCCCATTTTTAAACTGCTAAAAATTTCGAATCAAAGATAACAAGTTTAAGAAAATGCGAGGATGCTTTTATCTCATATTGAATTATGATCAATTTACATAACACCTTGAAGCAATAGAACTAAATGTCAAAGGGCAAACATAACTCATCATACACACCAAATTAAACCATGAATTACAAGTTCCGAAATTACCATTACCAACTACCCTACATTTAACTGCTAAAATCTATAGTAAAGTTAACCTATAAAATATATAGTACTCCCAAAGTTCCAATTAACATACTCGTGCGCACGAGGGTTTGTCAATGCTTGAGGAGATTACTCCCCAACTTCAAATGAACATGCTCGTGGGAAAGAGAGTTTGACAATGGACCGACCGTCGAGGAGTGTTCCCAACAAAATATATTGTTACGGGATTAACGCCGAAAACAAATAATTACTCTGCCATCTATGTATGCTTCGATTCCTTTATTTTTCAATGGCCCGACAAGGTTGACAGGATCCATAGGGCGATACTTATTTCCCAGTTTATAGACTTATTAATGCGGTCCGGGTATATATATATATACTGTTTGATTTAAACAAATACATTATCTTATCGGGACTATGACCCGTTAAATACATTATCTAGCGATACAGCTGGACCGCAGGCCTATGACCCATTAAATATGGGTTGCCGTGAGCACTAGTGGATGCATTGCCAGATCGGTGTGGCGATAAGATCGGTGAGCATTATCGGCACGTTAGAAATGTGTTGACTCTCGTTTACAGTATATTAATTAACTTATTAATAAACTTAAGTTTCGATTGCAGATTCCTGGATATTTCCCGGAATCTAGGATTACGATAGAGGGATATGAGAGGTCATTGTTTGACCTCTCTGCAATTATCACATTTCATTAATATTGAGTGTTCACACCGATCTGGCGTCATACTCGCAGAGAAATATTTTTATGACTTTTCAATAGGATTGAAGCCAGCATTTATAATCTCATCCTGTCTTCTCACAATTTCAGTTCTCAATTTCTCTTAGGCATAGCGTTCTCTTGGTCTTCGATCCAAGTAGAAAAAAGTATCAAGTGATAGGTATGGAGCACGTTAGAGAGGCAGAGGCAGAGGCAGGGCCATACCAGGTTTTCATCAACCATAGGGGACCCGACACCAAGAGAAATATTGCAAGCCTCATCTACCATCGTCTAACAAATTGTCATGGCCTCCGCGTCTTTCTCGATATGGAGGAACTTCGGACGGGAAATACCTTGTACCCTGCAATCAAGAGAGCCATTGACAGTGCCACCGTTCATATTGCCCTCTTTTCTCAGCGTTACGCCGAGTCGCGCCCCTGCTTGGATGAGCTGTGCTGGATGTTGAGATCATCTCACCACCGCACCCTTATTCCCGTGTTTTGCGACGTTGAGCCGCGTCAGCTTAAAGGCATTGGTAGGCCACCTTATGCGGATGCCTTTGCAAAACACCAACTCAAAGTGGATGCAGGCAAAGTCGAGATGCAAGTCATGCAAGGATGGAAGAAAGCACTTAGAGAGGCCGCAGATATTTCTGGTTTAGTTTTCAAAAGGGATGAAAGGTTTGTATATATATATATATATATATATATATATTTATGTTCCATTTGAAACTTATGTAATTTGTCTCGTTCATATTGTTAAACACACTCATGGCACTTATGGTTTATATTGTTAAACATATTCATGGTGAATGGAATGGAAAATACACATAAGAGGAAATATAAGCATTGATTGCATTTTTATTATTTATAGATGTATATTTATATTACATTGATGTGATTTTTGGATTCTGCATTTCAAGGTCACTTGAGCTCCTCTTTGACTGTTAGGCTTTCACACCTACCCATAGATTATTAGGTGTCCAACATTCCTCCTAATCTGAAGGGGTATATGTGAGTCCAAGAAGAAAGTTGTAATACAAATCTGTAAAGTATGCATGGCAGCACTTAGGCTAAATCAACTCTCTGAAATGTTGGCATAAAGAGGTGGTTTAAGGATGACCACCAACACTGGAACGATTAGTGTAGTTTCTGGAACTCTTCCAAATGTGGCAAGAAGCCGAAGGTTTCTGCTAGAGGAAGTGTCTCTCATATTTGAAGAGGGAGACCTTCAACCTAGAAGAAGGGAGGTCTACAACTTGTGATGGTTTAAGGATGACCACCAACACTGGAATGCTTAATGCTTAAGCTGGCAAGAAGCTGAAGTCTTTGCTAGAGGAAGTGCTCCAAATTCTTTGAAGAGGAAGAATATCAACCTCACATAGATGTTTAAGGTTGTCCATCAACCAAAGGCACGGTATCACGTTACAACTCTTGAAATTTTGGCATCAATATAATATAAATATACATCTATGAGTAATAGAAATGCAATCAATGTTTATCTTTCTCTTTGTATGTGTTTTACGGTGCATTGTTTAACCCATATTCTCACTTTCTCCCTTTTTTTTTGACCTTTTGATCAGTGATCATGGGAAGTTTTTGGAGGATATTGTGAACAAAGTATTGAAAGCCATAAAATGGGATCCCTTAGATGTCGCTACATACCCAGTTGGACTGGACGAAGCAACGGTGGATTTCCAAAATAAAGTTATGATGAAAGAAAACGAGTTAAATGCCACAAAGATAGTTGTGATTGCTGGCATGGGCGGCATAGGGAAGTCAACTCTAGCTAAACATCTCTACAATGTGAAACGTTCGTGTTTTAGCCGATCTTGTTTTGTCTCTGACTCCAGACAAAAGGATTTATCATCTTTGCAACAGGAGCTAGTTCGCGATCTGCTTGGCTATGATGTGCGCATTCCCAACAACAGTGAAGGGAAGCGAATTTTGAAAGATGGTTTGAGAGGTCTTCAAGTTCTTGTTATTTTTGATGATGTGGAGGACAAGAAGAATTTAATAAAATGTCTAGAAGGTATGCATGCGGTGAAACGTGGGAGTCTCACCCTCATAACCTCTCGTGATAAGTATATACTCGGAAGCTTTTCTGAAAATACTATTTTATATGATGTAAAGCCATTGAAGAGAAAGCACGCCCAGGAGCTCTTCTGCCGTCACACTTTCCGTCAATCAATACCATTACATGGATATGAAACATTGGTGAAGCAGTTCTTGAAATTTTGTGGGGGTTTGCCTTTATGCTTACAATATTTTGGGGAACAACTTTCTGCCAAACGTAACATAGAGTACTGGATGAAGCATCTGGACGCGTACTTTAATGAAGGGTGGCCACTGATAGAGGCAGGCCCTCTACTAGAGAGACTAATATGGAGTTACAATGCTCTTAGTACAGAGCAGAAGGAAATATTTTTGGATGTGGGTTGTTTCTTGGTGGGAGAAGACAAAGAACTAGCTATTCGAGTCCTAGAGGGATTAGGTTGGCACAACGGCCGGGGTTGCCTTGAGAGTCTCCATCAAAAAAGCTTTCTGGATTTTTGTTCCAATGTGGAGTTTGAGCATTATGTAAGAAGCATTTTCTTTACATAAGTCATTTTGGTGTTAATCATTTGTATTGAGGTTATTTTTTCTTTACATAAATCATTTTGGTGTTAATCATTTGTATTTGTTAGAAATTAATGGAGAATAGGTTAGGTAGTTATGATTTGCACTTTATTTGACATTCAGTTCCTATTAATTAGGAATCTGTTTTGCCTATGTATCTATTTAATTCCTGATGCTTAATGAATAATCCCAAGCGAATACATTTGCTGGTGGGAGCTCCTGGTGATCTGCACCTGTGAGCTCCCGTGTGTTTGTCAACTTCTGTCTTCCGCATTTCTTATCCTGGTATCAGAGCTGGGAAGAGCTGCGTTCTCTGTTGAATGCGTGAGGGAGATTGTATTGCCGTGAAGGTGCTTTCAAGGCCGAGAAGGCGATTTTGTTTGGTGTTGCCTGAAAGTGGATCGAGCTGTGTGCAGAGTGCAGTAGGGGCTGAGAGAAGACCTCGTTGTTTGTCCGAGCTGCGGTCCTGTCGCTGGAGAAAGAGAGCCGCCAGCCACCACGGAAATCTGTTTACCACTGAAGCTGTGACCGCCGTTTTTTTTCTTTGGAGTTGGAATCGTAACTCTGTGAATTAAAATTGCCGTAAGCGAGTTTTTTTTTGTGATTCTTTGTGAACGCCAAAACAAGGGAAATTTTTTTCTGAATCTGTGATTTAATTTGCTGGTACACAGAAATTATATCAATTTGTTTATTTAATACACAAACTTCCGACTTGAATCCTTGCGTAGTCATTGTGCCGTTCATGTCAATTTTTTGAGGCCCGCACAAATTTTGAAGACTGTGTATGTGGCCGCTGTCAATTTCTGTCAATTTTTTTTTAGCCAGCGGTCGAATTGAATGCAAATTTGAATGTAAAGGTGTGAAGCAGGCCCGGTAAAGGCGTTACAAAGAAGAAATAGGAAAAGAGCGTTACAAAGAAGAAACGGGTGAAGGCGTGAAGCAGGCCCGGTAATTCGTGAGGTTGAACAGTAACAAACTGGTTTGATTGACATCATCGGCACTCATGTCCAGTTAATATCAGTGAGTGGTTTATTGTTGTGAGAAAAGTTCCGTGAAAGTAATATCCATTTCCCGGATGATTGTTTTTGATTCACAGTACAATTGATCATTTTCAGCCCGAGACTTGCGTTTTGTTATTTTGATGAGCTTCCATACGTTCTGCCAGTACTTGTCATTTATTTTGATGAGATAACGCTGCTGGAACGATGAATTCTTATGATTCTTGAAGCTGAAATGATCTAGCCTTTGTGTGAAATACTTGGTCTCATACTCATACTGTGTTGTAAAATTGACCTTCTCTCGGTTAATAATTGAAAATTCGCCCAGAGTTCTGGGCCTCTAGAAGGAAGGACGCCCTACATTTCAAATTCTTGTCTTCCAAAGGCTGTGGATATTAGTTGGAAACGAAAGGGTTATGGAGATGTCGTAGATGATCTTAAAACACCGCAGGGGACCATTGTGCAGATTACGGCATTTTTTTTATGGCCTTCATTATGAGCATACTTGTCTGCTAAACACACAGGAAAATAGATTTTTTTTTCAATAGGCTGCAGTCAGATTTTTATTCATAATTTGTGTTTCACAACTGTTGTAATTCAACCATATTCAATTTGTTGTGATAATCGAGAGTTGTTCATTTTTTTTAAGTTGCCGGAGTAGCCTTTTTTTTTTCTTTTCAAGATGAATGCTCAGATGGCAGATTATTTAAATGAAAGCAGCAAATTGGATGGTTCCAATTACACAAATTGGAAATTTAAGCTTCAGACTTTGCTTGAAGGTCAGAATACCTATAGTATTTTCATCGGCGATGAAGGTAAGCCGACGGTTGCAAATGGTGGAACGAATGCAACAATTCAAGAATGGGAGAAAAGGGAGCTGAAGGCAAAGGTCCTACTAAAATTGTCAGTTAAAGATTGCATCATCCCTCATATTCGGGATTGCAAGATAGCGACTGAAATCTGGACAACTCTCAAAGACATGTATGAAATCAAGAACACCAGCCGAACCTTGTTCCTCAGGAAGAAGATCCTCTCAATCAAGATGGAGGAGAATGAGTCTGTTTCGTCATTCTTATCCCGAATAAAGGAAGTTAAAGATAAACTATCTGATATCGGTCAAACCATGGCAAATGATGATCTGGTGACAATCACCATGAATGGTATGACAGATGACTATCAGATGTTTATAACTGGATTGAATGCAAGGGAAAAGCCTCCGGGTTTTGAAGAGCTTACTGGAATTTTGCTACATGAAGAGGAAAGGAGGTCGTCTCTCAAGCCTCAAGATCCAGATCTTGCATTGATAACAAAGTTCAAGCCAAAAGGGAGAGCGATGGCTAATCAGAGGAGGGGCAACACATCAAAAATGACACCACAAGGTATGACCTCGTATAGAAATGACTCTGCTCCTGAATGTTTTTATTGTGGTAAGATAGGCCATATTGCTAAATTTTGTCGCAAAAAGAAGGCAAATCAAGAGAGGTACAATCAGAGAAGGCATGCAGGTCATTTGGCGGATGCAGATGCAGATACAGACCCAGATCAGAATCTGGATGTTAGACTATTTATGGCCGAGGCTGACACTGCTACTGAGGAGGATGAATAAGATATTTGGTTCGTGGATTCTGGAGCCTCCTCGCATATGTCAGGTAAAAAGAAATGGTTCAGAAATTTTAAAGAATCCAACTCTGGAGTAAAAGTCTATCTTGGAGATAATAGTGGGTACGAGATCAAGGGACATGGAGATGTCCTTGTTACTCTGCCCGATGGTAAGATCAGGAATATATCTGATGTGTGGTATGTTCCCGGCATTAAGAAGAACATGATTTCTGTGTCCAAGATTACAGATCAGGACCTCAAGGTAGAATTTTTTAAATCTTATTGCATTATTAAAGATTTGTTGGATCAGATGAAGCCCATTGCTACAGGTATTCGCATAGGAGGACTCTACAAGTTGGATGTGAAAAGTACGCCTCAGAAAGCCTTGATGGCATCAAATAAGTCTGCTGAAAATTTGTGGCATCAGCGACTTGGGCATATTAACTTTGGTGATCTCTTTCTGCTGCAAAACAAAGGTATGGTAGAGGGTCTTCCTGTTTTGAAAAAGTTGCATATTGATTGTGAGGCATGTGCGTTCGGTAAACAACATACAGATGAATTTCCTGCTGTTAAAGATAGAAAACAGAGGAATATACTTGAACTTGTACATACTGACTTATGTGGCCCAATGCAGACGAGATCGTTAGGGGGGGCATATTATTTTTTAATCTTTGTTGATGAATGTACAAGATTCACATGGGTGTATTTTCTTAAACAGAAAAGTCATGCTTTTGAATATTTCAAGCAATTCAGAAACATGATTGAGAAGCAAACAGGAAAGTTCATCAGGATTCTTCGATCAGATCAAGGGGGGGAATTCAAGAAAGGAGTCTTCACCAAATATTGCAATGAGCATGGGATACAACAGCAATTCACAACACCTTACACTCCTCAGCAGAATGGAGTTGCTGAGAGGAAAAACAGAACACTGGTGGAGTGTGCTCGCAGTATGTTGAAAGGTAAGAATCTAACCAATGGTTTTTGGGCAGAAGTTGTTAATACTGCAGTGTATTTAAAGAATAGGAGTCCTACTAAAAGTCTTGAGTATAAAACTCCTTTTGAAGCATTGTTTGGCTTCAAGCCTGCAGTAAGTCATCTTAGAGTATTTGGTTGTAAAGCTTTTGCACATGTTCCTAAAGAGAATAGGAAGAAGTTAGATTCAAAGGCCATTAAATGCACGTTCATTGGATACTGCAGTGAGTATAAGGCTTATAAATTGTTTGACCCTGCTACTCACAAGGTGTTTGTTAGTAGAGATGTATTATTCCATGAACAGATTGATGATGAAAATCCTGTCCAAAACAATGAAGAATGGCATGTGCCCTTACTCTCAGAAGAGGATATTGAAACAAGAGTCAGTCAGCAGCAGGAACAGAAGCAGGAACAGCAGTAGGTACAGCATCAGCAGGATAATGTGGAGTTCAGTCCACAAAGGGAAGAAATAAGCAGAATAATTGAACCCCCACCACTTAGAAGATCAAACAGGCCAAGACAGTTACCAGCTCGATATAGGGATTATGCGCTTATGACTGGTATGTTAAACATTGCAGAACCTTCTAACTTTTATGAAGCTAGTAAAAGTCTTGAATGGAAGAAAGCAATGAATGAGGAATATGAATCCATCATTAAGAACAGTACTTGGGATCTAGTAAAACTTCCTGATGATAAACAACCCATAGGTTGCAAATGGTTATTTAAGTTGAAATTTAGAGCAGATGGGTCTATTGATAAACATAAAGCAAGGTTGGTGGCAAAGGGATATTCCCAGATAGAAGGTATTGATTTTGAGGAGACATTTGCCCCTGTTACAAAATTAAATACCATCAGAATGATCATTGCTTTAGCCACTAAACATCATTGGAAAATACATCAATTAGATGTTAAGTCTGCTTTCTTAAACGGTGATTTAAAAGAAGAAGTATACTTAGTACAGCCTGAAGGATTTGTTAAGAAGGGAGAAGAACATCTAGTGTGTAGATTAAAGAAAGCTTTATATGGTTTAAAGCAGGCACCTAGATCCTGGTATGAAAAAATTGATTCTTTTTTCCTCATGAATGGTTATGAAAGGAGCAAAAATGATCCCAATTTATATACCATGTTTAATAATGAAGGGCAGATAGTGGTGATTTCTTTGTATGTAGATGATTTGATAATAACAGGAAGTGCAGACAATCTCATTGAAGAAATCAAGCAGCAATTATCACAGAAATTTGAGATGAAGGACCTTGGAGAAATGTAATACTATTTGGGTCTAGAAGTTTGGAGAGATTCAAGTCAAACTTTCTTGTCCCAGGGTAAGTATGCAAAGAGTCCGTTATCCAGGTTTAAGATGGATGAGTGTAAGCCTTCATGCATACCTTTACAGCAGAATAGCAAACTTCAGATGGATGATGGTTCGAAATATGCAGATGCAACATTGTACAGACAATTGGTTGGTAGTCTTATTTATTTGACTACAACAAGACCTGACATAGCCTATGCAGCAAGTGTTTTGAGTCAGTTTATGACTCAACCTCATGACAGTCACTGGAGTGCAGCGAAAGGAGTATTAAGGTATCTGCAAGGAACATCAGATTTTGGTATTTTGTATTCTGACTCATTTGATGTTAAGTTGACAGGTTATACAGACTCTGATTGGGTGGGAAATCTAGATGACAGAAGATCAATTACAGGTTACGCCTTCAACATTGGTTCCAGGGTCATCTCTTGGTGCAGCAAGAAGCAGCATACTGTTGCTTTATCCTCGGCAGAAGCTGAATATCAAGCTATGTGTGCAGCGACATGTGAACCAGTTTGGTTGCGTAGACTTCTCCAAGATGCAGGGGAAGAACAGACAGAAGCTACGATCATCAATTGTGACAATCAAAGTTCCATCAAACTGGCTTACAATCCTGTGTTTCATAAAAACACTAAGCACATAGACACTCAATTTCATTTTGTTAGGGAGAAAGTGCAGTCTAAAGAGATTTCTGTAGACTATTGTAATTCTTGTGATAATATGGCTGACATATTCACTAAGCCACTAGGAAGACTGAAGTTTGATTTGTTTAGGGACACTTTAGGTGTGTTTAAAAATCCCTTTCTCCATTAAGGGGGGGTGTTAGAAATTAATGGAGAATAGGTTAGGTAGTTATGATTTGCACTTTATTTGACATTCAGTTCCTATTAATTAGGAATCTGTTTTGCCTATGTATCTATTTAATTCCTGATGCTTAATGAATAATCCCAAGCGAATACATTTGCTGGTGGGAGCTCCTGGTGATCTGCACCTGTGAGCTCCCGTGTGTTTGTCAACTTCTGTCTTCCGCATTTCTTATCCGTATTGAGGTTGATTTTATTGGTTGATAATTTGGTTTTCAGAGCTGCGTCCCTAATGTAGTATCAAAGGGGTATTCCAAAATTATAATGCACCACCAACTTAGGGAGCTAGCAAGGCATATTGCCAGAAAATATTTTAATAAGGAAAGTAAGCCTCTACGCGTTAGTTGCTCATCTGATATACAACAAATATTGGAGCTGCAGGTATGCGTATCTCTGGATTTTGTATTACCATTTATTATAGAAAAATATAGTTGGTTCATAACAATGTAGTGTATACTTGTCAGGCCACATTAAATCAGTGTACAATACGAGGAATTCGGATCCCTAAAGGTCAGGAGCCGCCCCCACTCGACAAAAACGTTAGCGGTCTACGTCTTCTGGTTGTTGAGCACCCCATCAACTTCTCCACGCTCACGTTTTTGAGTTGGTCGTTCGTTGCTGTCACTATCGTGGATGCGGTTTTGGGTTCGTCGTATTTTGGAGTGTCTGGCGATTTGGTGTGGCTTCGCTTAGGAAATTGCAGCCTAAGCTCCATTCCTCTTCCTATTTCACTGAAAAATTTAAGAGTTTTGGAAGTTGGAGAGGGTTCTGATTCAAACCTCTCCTATGCCGAAGGAAGACGTCGGAAAGAAGGGGTAAGTAGATGGAGATTTTAGTGAGCATCTTGTGCCATTTATAATCAAAACTTATTACACATGATAATTAACCACTTATGTTTTTGGATTAATATTTCTTGCAGTACCCTCAAAAATTGCAAGAGTTGAAGATTCAATTTCCTACGGGCACATCCCAATCTTTCCTGCCGAAAGTGGTGGTGGAGAGGACCATAAAACAAAGCACAAACTTGAATAAACTAGAGTTAAAAAACAACACAGCTCTGCAATCATTTCCATTTGAATTTGATAGTCTTACTAACCTAGTACATTTAGATCTATCTGGCTCCACTAATCTGACCAAACTGCCCAAATCCTTCTCTAAATGTGTGCATCTCCAATACCTAGCATTGAGGGACTGCAAGAATTTGTCCATCCCCACGGATATTCTGGGGCCAATATCGACGCTTGAGTATGTCGACTTCAGTGGGTGTGTTAAATTGGTGGAACTGCCAAGTGGAATGGCATATCAAACGTCTTTAAAATGCCTCGATCTACGGGATACTCGTGTATCGCGATTACCTGAGAATTTAGAACTGCTTGGCAAATTAGAAGAACTCAGATTAGGGAGTCCACTATTGACAGAGTTACCACTTCCCCTTGGCCAGAGGTTAGTCATTTATAACCAGGGAGTTCCGTCATCACATATGCTGCGCCAGGTGGAAGCCTTCCCATCATCACAGCTAGTAAAACTGATGCTGGTGAATTGCACCAATTTGAAGGAACTGACAAGTCTTTCAAATCTTGTAAATCTTAAATTTCTCAGTATCTTTTCGTGTGAAGAGCTGGAAATCGTAAATGTTGAAGGTCTGATGCAACTGGAAGAGATTATTGTGTACGGCTGTTGGAAGCTGCAGAGAATAGAAGCATTGAGTCAGCCGGAACGGTTGAATTGTCTGGGGATTTCAACATACAACGAAAATGAAATCATTCGCAATGACTTTCTCCAATTTTTGGTGAGTATGTTAATTTACTGTAAAATCATTTATCTAGTTTTGTTGAGTATGTTTATGGTAAGAATTTGAAAGCGATAAGTCCAAGTTGTGAAATGATCAAGTCGAGTTTGGGAAATGTGTGCAGGCATCTCGTTCTCAAATATCAACGGCTATCTTTACCACAGCAACTTCCAATCAAGGGGTAGGTTTTGCGGAGATTTTAAATAATAATCAATGAGATTGAATTTCATTTAAGCAACTGAATTGACTTTATGGGATTGTGCAGATCGAGTTCGAGGAAGTGGTGCGACGTACTCTGAGTAACATTGAAAATGTTACCATGATCGATGTCCCTGTCACAACTACCTCTGAATCATCTGTGAAGGTAGAAAATCTCCACTCATTCGGTGCAATATTGATGTGCTTTATCCCTTGCAGAGTAAGTTTCCATGTAAGATTTGAAGCTGGTGATAGTCCTGACAAATACCTGGAATATCGAAGCGAAAATAGTACGGGATGGCATATGCTAGACATATTCATGTGGACAGAAGATTCGAAATTGTTTGACTACGAAAATTTCCACAACAATGTCACCGTGTATTGCCCTTCACATGATTGTGCTTCTGCTTCTGAAAGGGATCCGGGTAAGGGGTGGATAGTGACTGTGCCAAAGAAAGAGAAGGGTTTAGAAATTTTCAAACAATTCATGGTTGAGTTAGGAGCAATGGATTGTTTTCCGAGGGTGTAAACCAGGCACATGGGTTGTCGTAGATATTTCTTTAATGAGGGCTTTTCTAATCATGTTATTCAATAATTTAGAGGGCACATGAAAATTCCGAAATTTTGATGTTGGTTCTATTTTATTTAAAGGTGTAAAAGGTATTATCATTTATTATTTCTTATAATTTAGATTGGATTGGACATGAAAATTCCAAAATTTTGATGTTGGTTTTGTTCTGATGTTGGTTCTGTTTTATTTAAAGGTGCTAAAAGTATTATCCTTGGTTATTTGTGAAAGTAAGTTAATTTATAACAACTATTTAATGAAAATGGTGGTGTTTCATGTAGATGTATGATGTTTTTAAATTTGGACTATTGAGGAACATTTAGCCAATAATAACATTTTTATTTTAATATTCAATATATTAAACAAGTTTCATGAGATATTGAGTGGAATTTATTTTGGTTTTTTCTTTCATTATATTGTTTATGTTTTTTATGCTGATTTGGTTGCTTCAAAATATTGTTTTTTTCTTGGTGTTTTTTTTTGTAAATTATGTGGAGCTATTCACATTAATCAAAAAGACATATATTAGAAAAAGAGCCATCTTGGCTTACATCCGCGGCTCTGAAAAGAGCGCATAAACAAACCTACTCTTAGGGAACTTGAAACAGGGGGGAGGGGGACTGAGAGGGGAGTTCCGAAACAGAGCTAAAAGAAGACAGAGAGCACGCAGGCTCAGCGCTACAAAAAACTTGAGAAACAGGCAAAGACAGAGAAAAACAAACAGGTTAAAGCACCGGGTCTTCGTAGTAGAAGAAATCATCTATGTTGATTGGCCGTTCAGGAGTCCCTTCCTCAAGGTTAAAACGGGGGAGGTGAGAGGGTCCAACAGCCAGAGGAGAGCCCTTTGAAGGAGTCTCGACTTTAACCCGGAGGTTAGGATCCCCAACTTTCTGTTGAAGCCCTGATTGCCGCTTCAACAATTCATAATGAGGTGACGAACTGTCAACAAATCTTAAATGGTGAACCATTTTGACATACGTCTCGAACTTGTTCGAGAGGGTCTGAATATTCTTATCCATCTGCTTTGCTCTTGGACAGCCATAGAGAGGAGAGTTTTAGTATGCCAGTGAAGATCAATTGCGCGCGTGAACAAGTTTTCCCGGCTTCTCGTCAAACCAGGGTCCGGAATCCATTGTAATTCGAGGTCCACCGTCTTTATCGGGGTGGCCCGATGCCGAGCCGTCGCAGCATTCTCCAATTCCTCCATGAATTCCCTCGCGGGGGCCGGAGCGTTGTCTCTGTAAAAGCGAGCAGCATTGCGAGCCTGGGTCTCGGCCCGAGTAACAGGGTGGCGGGAAGGGTTCTCCCACTGGGAGGAGCGGCTACGTCGGATGGGAGGAGGGGGGTTCCTACGTCGGGGGGCCATGGATGGAGAGCGAGGCTGCGAAAGGAAGAGGGCCTGTAGGAGAGAGCGGGCCTAGGGAGCAGAAGGCTTGAGGGAGAGCAAAGCCAGGAAACAGAAGGCCAAAAGGCCGCAATGAAACTTATCAAAAGGGAAATTGGGCCTAAGAGCGAAGTGAGGAAATAAAGCCGGGATAAGAGAATTTAAAGGCTTGAGGTTAGGCTGGCTGGCCGCAGGAGAGTGCTTGTGACGCATCCAAACATTTATCATGGAGTCATGCGGAGAGTTAAGACATAGCATGCGAATATGCCAGGACGAGTAGATCAAGGACATGCCCTCGCTCGAAGCAATCATCAGAGCGTCAATTGAGTACAGTGTCATGATGAATTGGAGGTTCGGGCTGCTGCGACATGACGCCTGCCCTGTGCAGGTCATTGTGATTGATTACCGTACATTCCTTCTTGATATCAAGTGAGCCAAAATCGTTCCATCCGTGGGAGACGAGACGCGCTTGGGTGGTTACTCCCTGATTGGCCATGTAGTCGGCCAGCTTGTTGGCCTTTCTTCTGACAGCATGGAACGCAAGCCTTCTGGCTGCTATGATGCTGGTTTTGATGCGAAGGAGTATACGGTTGAGGCGCTAGCTGTCGAAGACCTTGGCCACACTTCTGCCATGCTGAAGTTTTCTACAAGCTTGGGTAGCGACGTTTGAGTCTCCTTCGACCTGAAGGGGCCAATAGTTGTTCTTATTGGCAATGACCAGACCCATCGCCATCACCTGAAGCTCCACTACATTGTTGGTAGTATGCCCCAGATTTCCATAGTATAGCCATAGGATGGAACCCTGAGAATTGCGAAAAACACCGCCAAAGCCAGCCCTGCCAGGGTTGTTTTTAGACGCCCCGTCATAATTGAGCTTGAAAAAAGGTTGGTCAGGGGGCTGCCAAAGAGTCAAGGGATCGGGATTGATAGAGTCAGGTCGGGAAGAGGAATCAATGAGGGGGGTGGGAAGATTGAGGAGAGAGAGGATGCGGCAGTCATCTGAAGAAGGAAGGTGTGGGGAATCAGGGAGATTGGCAATGGAGGCCGATTCTCTCAGGGTGGCCTTGATATTGGTAAGAATATGTTCTTCTTTAAACGAGTGGTTTCTAAAAATTCTCGAATTTCGCTCTTTCTAGAGAGCCCAACAGATGATTCCCAGGAGGAGGTTCCAAGCAAGATTGATAAGTGGATGGCCTGAGAAGGCAGGGCGCCAATTTTCCAGGGTGCTGTGAATGGATTCCCAAGAACGATCGGAGGTTTTGAAAACCAGCAGGAACCAAGACCATATATTGGAGGCAAAAGGGCAGGTGTTGAGGAGGTGTTTGATCATTTCAGAGTCAGAGAGGCATAGAATACAAACCGATGGGCCTTTGAAACCTTTTTTTTGGAGATTGTCCCACGTCAGAATTTTCCTATACGCAATGAGCCAGAGAAAGAGAGTGATCTTTGGCCAGTGCTTCCTGCTCCATAATATTTTCCATCTGCTGTCCCCTTGAGTATAGGTGGGATTTTGCAGGATGTTGTATGCTTCTTTAATGTTAAAATTCCCTGCAGGGTTGGAACCCCAACGAAGGATGTCTGAACCGTCTTCTTTTTGAATTTTCCTTTTGTGGATCTCCTTAGCAAGAGAGTTTATGGAATGATGGAGGTGAGTAGGAAGAGAGTCTTGGAGATTCTCCCAGTCCCTCCATTCCGAATTTTCGGTAGGTTTCCAGTAATATTTTACTTTTATTTTGTTTTGCGCTTCCAAATATTCTTTTGTTGGCCTGTAAATCTCTTTGTCTAGTCTGGGGCCCTGCTCCCAAGCATCATCCCAAAAAAGAGCTTGCTGACCATTGCCTATCTCCCAGAAGCTGTGTTCCTGAATCAACTTTCTGTTTTCCCAAGATTTATTCCACATGGGAGAACCTTTAAGGTTGCCCGAGAGCCTAATGAGGGAGGCCCAAGGGGTTGTGGGAGCATATTTGGCTTTCCAAAGCATTGACCAATTAGTAGAAGGGTTGGAAATCCAACGCCACCATGTTTTAGCCCCCATGGCCTTACCTAAGAGATCTGGGTCTCTAAGGCCAAGCCCGCCTTCAAATAAGGGAGTACACACTTTATCCCAGGCAACCAGAGCCCATTTACCCTTGAGGGATTTTCCTCTCTAGAGGAAATCCCTTTGAATAGTTCTGATCTGGCTTGAAATAGAGCGGGGAGCCGCCATGGCCAAAAAGAGGTAAAGGGGCATGGCTTGAAGGACTAATCGAACCAGGATTAATCTACCCGCAAAATTGAGGGCTCTGAATGTCCAACTGGAGATTTTATTCTTGAGCTTCAAGATGAGAGGTTCTCAATTCGAACATGCCAGAGGTTTGTCAGTGAGGGGAATTCCTAGATATTTAGAGGGGAAGAAGCTTTTATAGAAGCCTAGGACGCGGGCAATATGAGTTTGAATGGCAGCAGGGGTATTGAGGAAGAAGATTTTGGATTTAGCATGATTCACATCTAATCTCGAGGCTAGAGAGAAATCTTCCAGAATGTTTTTGAAAGCAAGGGCTTCTTTAACCGAAGGGCAGCCCATTAGGAGTGTATCGTCGACAAACTACTGGTGAGTTGAGGGTGGGAGCTGAGGGTAGAGTTGAAGGCCTGAGATGAGACCACTGGAGGAAGCAGCCGAAAGGGATCTACCTAGCCCTTCCGCGAGAATGATAAAGAGGAAAGGAGAAAGAGGATCCCCCTGGTGGATGCCTCTCGATGGATTGATGATAGAGGTGGGGGACTCGTTAAGGAGGATGGAAAAGAAAGCTCCAGAAACAAGGGGCATAATCCATTTAATGATCTCTGTGTTGAAACCAAAAGCTGCAAGCATAAGTGTGATATACCTCCAATTGATCTTAACAAAAGCTTTTGACATATCCAGTTGGATAAGCATACCTGGTTTGGTTTGATCTTTTAGTGTGTGGATAATTTCCTAAGAGAGAATGATGCTATCCATGATCTGTCGGCCTTCCACATAACCTGTTTAGTGTGCCGAGATAAGGAGAGGCAGAAGAGGCTTCATACGGTTGGCCAGCACTTTTGAAATAATCTTGTAGATGAAATTACAAAGAGAAATGGGCCTAAATTGCTCTGAGGAGTTAGCTCTGTCCGATTTAGGGATGAGAGCCAGGAAAGTTGCGTTGAGAGAGGGAAAAATGGATTTTTTTCATTCTAGATTCCTCCACCAGATCATAGACCGAATCCTTTATGGTATTCCAGTAGGAGTTGTAGAAGTCGATGGTGAATCCATTAGGCCTAGGGGCTTTACAATTTAGCATTGACTGAACCGCTTCTTCCAATTCCTCCATGGTTATATTTTTAACAGCATTTGATTATGATCCTTGGTTAGAATGGTTGGGATGTGACTGGTAATTTTCCTTATCTGCTCTTCATTGTTCGGGTTACTTTCAGTGAGGATGCTTGTGAAGTACTGATGAAGTTCTTCCTCGATCTATTGATGAGTGTCAAGCATCTGTCCTTGGTTGTTTCTGAGATTGAGGATCCTGTTATGTTTCCTGTGTTGGATCATGGATTTATGGAAGAAGGAAGTATTTATTTCTCCCTCCTTGAGCCATTGGATCTTAGATTTCTTTCGCTAGAGGATCTCTTCCTGAGTAGCCCGGGCTTCCCATTATTTCTGGAGCTCCATTTCTATTTGTTTGGTTTCCTCCGTAGTCCCATTTTGAATGATTGTTTATTGTAATGATTTTAACTTTGACTCTATGATCTTTTTTTCCGTAGTGATATCTCCAAAGTTTTCTTGATTCCATTTTTTCAGTTCTTGCTTGACAAATTTAAGTTTTTGGTGGAAACCATTCATTTTGCTTCCCTGAGGAGGAAAATATTTGGTCCACCACTCTTTTATTTTGTCTTGGAATTCTGGATGAGAAAGCCAAAAGGCTTCAAATTGGAAGGGAGCATTTTTTGGGCGCTCAGAGATCTGGAAGGTTAGGACAATCGGCCAATGATCAGATCCAACCTGCTGAGCAATAACAACCTCTGTTTCCAAAGAGGAGAGGAAAAGATCTTCAAAGAGGAGGAAACGGTCCAGTCTGGATGCTATTTGACGCGTTCCCCATCTTCTATTGTTCCAAGTGTGGATACAATTTTTGGTGGGAATGACAATGAAGTTAAGGTTCTCAATCATGCTTTGGAATGCCTGAGAGTCTGAATCTAGACGTCTGATGCCACCCTTTTTTTCATCTAGATTTAGGATCATGTTGAAATATCCTGCTAGGATCTGGAGCTTGAAATTCAAAGGCCGGAGAAAATTTTCAACTTGGTTGAGCCAAGCTAGACGCTCTCTGACTGTATGAGGACCATAGATATTGGTGATGCAGATTTTCTCTTTGGTGCCGATGATTTGGAGAATTGTGGTGAGGGCCTTCTTGGAAGCAAAGGAATCAATCAAATGAAACCGTGATTCTTTCCAGAAAGTGGCAATGCCCCCTGCTGTGCTCATTGCAGCTATGGCCACGTGACTGTACTGCTTCCTGAAGCAGGCTTGCTGAATATTCATCATTTCTGGTAGGCTGCTCTTTGTTTCTTGTAACATTAGAATGTCTGTTTTTCCTGAGATTATTTTGGATTTGAGAATCCTTTTTTTTGAAGGGCTATTGAGTCCCCTGATATTCCAAGATGTGCAATTCATAATAACAAGTTGGGAGGGAAAGAAAGAACTTTTACCTTTCCTACATTGACTAAGCTGAGTCCTAGCTCTTGGAGGTTTTGTACAATTGTTTTTCTGCCTCTTCTTTTGGGTCATCCCATTGTAATCTGGTGATTGGCTTTGAGATTCGTTTTGATGCCCCCAGTTTGATTTTTCCCTCTTGTGCTTTGGTGCTCTCTTTGCTTTTGAAAATTCTGTTGCAGAGAGTATGCCTGTTCTATTCGCTTTAGATGGTCTTCTGGTATATTTTCAAATCCTTTAGAGTTCCACTCCTTTGAAATCTTCTGAAGATCCATGCCCATTAGAATTTCTTCAATAGCTTTTTCCTCTGAGGTGGGGCGATCCTGAGTGTAGTCCATTTTTGTTTCTTCTTGTGATGCTTGGGCTGCTGATGAAGGGATGTTGTTGTTCTCCATTTCAGTGTCCATTTCCTTGTGCTGTTTCTGGATCTGTTCTGTGAAGTTACTTGTCTGACCCTTTTCCTCTGTGGTTTTTGAGAGTATTTCATACCTATTTTGTGTTGCTTGCCTAGGGGTTTCTCATCCTCCATTGTTTATTCTTCCTTGCCTGTTTTTGTGTGTTACTTTGGTGAAACCCTGTTCATCCTTAGCTCCTGTGGGCCTTTCTTGCTGGGGCGGTTTATTTTGAGGGAAGTCTCTGAAGAGGTGACCGTGCTCGTGGCATTTGCAACATCTAAAATGAATGTGCTCGTAGTCAACCGCCTGCGTCCATGTTTCATCCCTGAAATTCATTATGATGTCTTCGGGTAAAGCTCCGGAGACATCAATATAGGCACATATGCGAGCATATGAGATGTAGTGGCCATTCCTGGTGCCTTCTGACATTTTGATGTATTCTCCCAGACCATTTCCAATGGCCTGAAGCACTGGGGGTGCCAAATAGTCCGTAGGGAGAGAGTATAGTGTAATCCAAACAGGAACACGAGTGAAGTCTTCCTTTTCAGGCACGAAGTTCTCCTTCCAGAATCTCATGTATAGCCCTGCCGCATTGAAGAAGTACGACCCTCCTTCGAATATACGGTCCTTATCTTCCAGAAGAGCAAAAACAACTGTAAAGAAACCTTTCGAACCTAGTTGTAGTTCGATGGCTCCTCTAGGATTCCATTTGGCTTGTATCCAACCTTTTAGAGCCCCTTCAGAGGACCAGATTCCCATAAACTTACATATAAGCGCATGTTCCTTCATGTACTCTCTGTAGACCTCTATGTCTGGTTCCTGAATGATTATTTCTGGGACTTTTGCTACTTTTGGATGACAAGCCTTTGCTGATTGAAACTTATCCTAATCTGTCGCAGTGTCTTCCGAGCCTGGGCTGTCAAGGTTTTTTGACAGAGGTTGGGTGCAGGCTGTATCCCCCGACTTATTTTTGCCCCCATTGTCAAAGGCATTCCGCTAAGAGCTTTTGACAAATTTGTCTTTAGCAGGATTAGGAGAGCGAGGACAAAGATATTGATCAGACCTCGGAACAGCTGAAGAAGAGATAAGGCGCGTGAAAAAATATGAGTTGGGCGCGAGGGAGGATCCCACGACCTGATCCCTGAATGATGGTCTTGCAGGAGGGACCGCCTGCTCCACGGCGTTCAGGGGAGCGCATTGGTGAGGCAGAATATGAGGGCAGAGCGTGTAGAAGCCCACAGCGAGAACAGGGGACCTAGGGTTAGGTCAAGCAGAGCCCGCAAAGCTGACCGATCCACCTCTCGTCTTTTTCTTGGTGTTAGTTTGGTTGATTTAGAGTATATTTTCCATTAAAGTTCTTATAACCTTAATCTTGTATATAATATTGTTTATTTTTCATTGTATTATATATTTTTGTTTTTTAATTTCTATGCATGTAGAGAGTTTATATAGATAATGTTGAGATTGACATTTTTTTGTGTTCCAACTATATATTTTTTATCAATTTATGGTTCTTAAACAGTAGAACTATGAGTTAAAACTTCCTAATCAACTAGATTCCAGCAATAATAATCTTCCACATGTCACAACTCTAACCATAACAAACTCCTAACTATCTAGTGAGCTTTCTTTAACAAGGTCCCATTACATTTTATAAAGCACTTACTATAATTGTGGGTCTTATTTAATAGTATAGTAGACCTAGTCCAACTTAAATTGAATGGCCTTAGCTATTATTATTATACTATTATTCCCTTTGAGTACTTCCCTAGGTACCCCTTGTTAACCCCTTTAGTACAGTACACTATGATTTCTCGATTCACCAATATATATTTTTTGCATAATAAAATTAATAAGATCAAGACAATTAAAAATACTCTTAGACCGTGCTTCATCAACTACTGTTTGTTAACTAGTTACAATGCTTAGTACAAAAACAAAACCAACATAATTTGGATGAGTTGAAATCCAACAAATATAAAATAATTCTACTCTATTTCAAATTTGGTTCATTAGTTAGTTGCTTGCAATTACAATTTTACACAACATTCTACAACTCTAACAATGCCAAAATGAAGTATGATTTTGTGGTCTTCTTTTAATGTGAAAACACAAAAATAGATTAACAACAATTTCACCTAGAAAAATAAAATAAAAATTGTTCATAAAAGAGGGGAATGATCTAGGAAAAAAGAAAAATGCCCAAAAATGCTAAAAATGCCCAAAACTCCACCAAACCGAATTAAACAAATTTGGAAATCTCCTATGAAAGTGCAAAGACTCTAATATGGCAACTATAAATCTTCAATCTCTTGAGTATAATGGTTAGAGGATAATAGAAAGTTGTTGGCATTCATTAAACACTAATGCAATATAGAACTTTCATCATAACCATGTGTGCTTACATTTAGTGTGCACTTGGATTTAGTTAGTTAACTCTAGTGCTTGCATGTGGTGCATGGGCACATTAGCAGAACATAATGCACACTTAGCTTCATTTAGCTTTAATTATCCATAGTTATTGCATGTACAACTAAGCTTTACTTAGTTGTTTTTTGTATTGATTCTCAAACTAATATTGAGTAATCAAATTCATTCTCAATTCCAATTTTTCTTTTTCAATTCTCTCAAGTTTGTGCAATTATTATTCAACTAGAGCCGTATTTGTGCTCTAATAATTTTACATAGTATTAGAGCTATAGTGGTTTGGAGAATCTGCATGGACAATATTTTGCAGGTTTGAAGAACAAAGAATTGGAAATTGTTCGAAGATTTGATTTGCAGATCAAAATATTATAGAACTGTTGCAATTGTTGCTACAACTACAAGGTGAAAAAATTGTTCTCATCTTCAGCAATTCTTACTCTGTATAACTACTTCCAATGGTATCCAAAGATTTTTCTTCACCTTAGATGCAAAGGCTTGTATCAGATAGTTATGAATACGGAAGTTGAACCCAATTCCGCCATTGAAAAATCCAAATACTTCAACAGGATGGGTGAGGATTTTGGTCTTCTATCGTTGTTCATATCTCCAACATTGTTTTTCCATGTGGACACATGCAACACTCCGAATGAGGTCTAGGCGACCTTGGGAATTTATTTGGAAATCAAGATGACATGTGGGCTCATATTCTCGAAAATGAGCTATTTTCCTTAGATATGAAGAGCTTTGAGAACATTCAAGATTTATTTATGAAATTAAAATCATTACTTCTCCAATTACATGATTGTGGGATCGATAAATCCAAATAGGAAGGTCAATTGACCCTTTCTATTTTGTCTAAATTAGGCTCTAAATATGTTGTTTTCATTTCTACATTTCATACAATTATACTTGCAACTTGAGATAAATTGAAAATTTCCAAACTTGATGCATTTATTGAGTCTCTCATTCATGAGCATGATAAGCTCATCAAAATGGGTTCATTAAAGTCTCCAAATTCACATGCACTTTTCATGCATGAGAAAAGAAAGTCCAACTCGAAACCAAATCAACAATCCAAAGGCAAAGGAAAAGCAAGAGACCTTGATCTAAGAAAAGGAGGAAATCCAAAACCTCTAGATGATTCTTCCAGCTCCAAGGGTAAGAAGGGAAAGAAATGAAACTCCAAGTGTCCTTATTGTAGTAGATGTTATGATCCTGAATCCTCTTGCATGCATAAGACTATTGATATGATGGCAAAGACTCTTCAACAAAATAATCTTGGTCATCACATTCTAGAAAGTGCCAAGAAGAAGACAGAGGAAAAACCATCAGAAACAAGGGGTAATGGTCATGCTTTTATTTCTCTTCATTCTACATTGCAAGAATGGATCATCGATTCAGGAGCTTCGCATCATATGGCTTCTTCAAAGGAATCATTTTCTCTACATGCATACTTGGCACCTCCTATTCTCATGGGGGACAATTCTACGGTGAAGGAACTCGACAAGGAAGAGTGAAATTCGAAGATGGAAGTTTTGAGAATGTCTTGCATATTCCAAGGCTTTCTTTGAATCTTCTTTCAGTGTATCACATGACACACACAGGCATTGGAAGGAAAGTGGAATTTACCCTGGATTCTGTGAGCATTTATGACATGCAAACCAAATTGAATATTTAATCTGGCAAGGTAAATGATCAATCTCGTCTGTATACATTTTTTGATTTTTTTCCTCAATCAGATTCTATTTTTCTACTTACACATGCAAATGAAGAAAGCAAGATTTGTCACGAGAGATTTGGGCACTTGAATTTCAGATATATGCAACAAATAGCAAGCAAGGGATTGTTAAGGGATTGTCGGCCATTGAATTTTCAAATGGTGTTTGTAATGGATGTGCTCTTAGAAAGAATCCATAAGACAAATTCGAGAAGAGGTATGCATGGAGAGCCTCTTCACCTTTCAAAATTGTACAGAGTGATCTCATGGGTCCATTTCTAGTACTTTAAATGAGCAAAGAAAGATGTGTTGTCTTTTATAGATGATTACACGAGATTCACTTGGGTTTACTTCTTGAAACTCAAGTCTGAATTTTTTCAACATCTAAATATTTTCAAAGTGTATGTGGAAAATCAGTCTGGAAAATTTATCTGAAAATGGAACTATTTGTAATGCTATGCAAAGTATCCATTTCCATTTAATTAAGTGTGCAAAGTATTCTTCATTTCTTGCAGGTTAAACAAAATGTTTTTGGTAATTATTTCTAAGTTTTTGTGTGAGGAAATGTTAATTAAATTTTACTGTTTAACATATTATATCATAAATAAACAGCAAGAGAAATTCACCATAGCATAACACTGCAAAATGATGAGCCAGTTCACCCCTCTTGGGCTACATCTGTCGGGTCCAAGACTCCCAATGGGCATGTCCTTGCTCTATTAAGTTGCTCAAATTGGTTATACAGTGAAATATATGCCTAAACAGGCAAAAAAAGCCGTGAATTTGACTTTAGAAGACATAAATAAGCTAAAAATGGCTTTTTTTCACCTCAAACAGTGAAGTACAACCCAAGACAGCTCCATCTCCTTGATGGCCCTAGTGGCTCTTTCCTCTTCTCTGAAGAAAAAATGGTTGAAGAACACCTCTGTTTGCTCTGTAACCTATCCCAAACACTCCGGAATTCTCAAGAAACCCAAAATTGACTAAACTTTCGTCCAATTTGGCTCAATATTGTGAAAGTTATGACCAAAACAAATTTCTGCCCAATGTTACTTGAAAAACCCCACTAAATGTGGGCTAACTCCAGTTAAACGTGCTAAAATTGGCAGAATTTTGGATTTGGTGGAACGCGCCCAAAATAGGCGGAACCCACTAGCAGTTAAGTTAAATGCTAATTATTGTGGTCACATGGACCAACCAAACCGCTGGCGGAGAAATCGTAACAACTTAACATGGCAATAAATTTTTGCTTGAAGTGCGGCCACATGTAATGGTTTTCCTGCGCGGTTAAGTTTGGCGGTTAGGGCTTATGCCCTTGGGCCACGGTCATGGGCTGTCGGCCATGTGGTGTTCGGGGCTGGCCCCTTTTTTCATCTGCCCATCATAATTTTAAACTTTATAATAAACCCATTGCCATATGAAGTTAAGTTGTAACGGGTAGCCCGATTGGTCGGGTCACATTGCTGGCAGGTGGGAGAAGAGGGTTCGAATCCGTGAACTTACAAAGGTTCAAAAATTTACACAGTCAACCAATCAACAAATAAAGAGAAGCCACTTGTCGAATTCTGGTACGTCCCCATGGAATATTCTTTGGAATATTCCAAAGAATATTCTCTTTTAAATTTTTCCAAATTCAGAATGTCAACTTTGGTCAACTGATTTTTTGAAGAATACTGGAGATTTCAAACCTGCTTAACTTTCACATACGATGTCAGATTTGAGTCCTGTTCACGGCACCATAATCACAGCAATGAGGCCTATCCGGTCATTCAGATTGCAACCAATTCTGAGCAGTTCCATTTTTGAGCATTTTTTCAAGATCTCTTGATCACAAGTTTGGCGGTTAAGTACAACCCAATACAACTCCATCTTCCTGATGGCCCTGGTGGCCCTTTCCTCTTTTCGCCTCAAATAGTGAAGTGCAACCCAATACAACTCCATCTTCCTAATGGTCTTGGTGTCCCTTTCTTCTTTCCTAAAGTAAAAATGGCTGAAGAACACCCCTGTTCACTCTGAAACCTATCCCAAACACTCCAGAATGCTCAAGAAACCCAAAATTGCCTAGCATTTCATCCAAATTGGTTAAATATCATGAAAGTTATGACCAAAACAAATTTCTGCCCAATGTCACTTGAAAACCCCACTAAATGTGGGCTAACTTTAGTTAAACTGACCAAAAATGGCGGTCAGCCCTGAAATGGCAGAACCGCTCCAAATTTGGAAATAACAGTTAATTTGCATTTAATGTTAAGTGGGGCGGGGTCACATGTGACCGTCGCCCTGACTGCTTTGGAAGTCGCTTCATAACCATGGCTTATAACTGTCACATCGTGACATTTAATTTTATGTGACATGGTCACATGTGTTGTAACCATCACCGACCATTTCCAATCTGCTGCTGCCAGCCCCTTGGTTCCCATCTGCTGGTCACGTGAAGTGTGGGGGTTGGCCCTTAGGGGTTGGTCCCCATTTGCCGCCAATCGAACTTTGTTTAAAATTCAAATAGCAATGCGATTCTTATAGGTTAAGAACCAACCCATAGGCAGGCTGGTCAAGCATTGGCTTTGCAGATGAGAGGTCGGGTGTTAAAATCCCTGGACCTCCATAATAATTTTGGTCGACTATTCATGGGCCACGTGGCGGCCTCCGGGCCTACCACATGGCGAGCTACTATTGGTCCATTTAAACAATGTCAAACCAACCTCCAATCCAAAGTTGCCACTTGTCACAAAACGATTCGCCCCTATGGAATATTCTAGGGGAATATTCTTTGGAATATTCTTTTTTTATAAATTTTTCCAAAATTGAAAAGTCAACTTTGGTCAACTGATTTTAGAAGGTTACTGTAGACTTCAAACCTGCATAAATCTCACATACGACGTCGGATTTTAGTTCCATCCATGGCACCATAATTGCAGTGAGGAGGCCTTTCCATTCGTTCAGATTTCAACCAATTCTGAGAAGTTCCATTTTTGAGAATTTTTTTCAACTTAGACATGATCTCTTGATCACACCTCCCAAATGGGAAGCTTTTGGACCCCAAAAGCTCTCTAAATTACAGAAATTGAAGATGAGAAGACTGATTCTCCACTCTTTCAACCTTGAAACACTGAAATCTTCCTGACTTCATAAAATTGAGCTTCTCATAAAAAGATAAATTCTTCCTTGAATCCGCTGACCAACTGTTGCTAACCTTGACTGACTCATGATGAAAATTTTTGAAATTTGCAGAACAACAAGTATAATTTGCAGAAATCATACTGCTCCTACAATGGTCTACCTTCAAAGGAAACTGAAATTGAGATTCACCTTTCCAACTGTCCTTATGGTGAATTTTTTCCGAATGAGCTATGTACTTGTGTTGATTCCCGACCAAGCTTTCTCGCCATACCAATCTGCCATTCTGAAACTAGCAATGACCCATGCTGAACTTTGTGTCCTCTTTGCTTGAATGCTTTACTCTCTCTTGGATTTTTTCACCACCTTGCACCAACACTTTGTTCTCTACACCGGTCGACACCAAAGACGCTTTCTGCAACATCTTGTCATCTTCCAAAGACGACCTTCTTTCAGACTGAAACATATCATCATTTATATCAGCAATAACATGAAAAGGAATAAGTACAAAATATTTTTACTTAATCATCAATAAAGTCAAATTTTGACTTGCATTGACAAGCCTTTTCAAGTGCCCTGCATTAACTAAAGAAGATTCTAGCTTCTTCCGATGTGCTCTCACAATAAACTCCTTGCCATCCTTGAATAGATGATACCTGTTCTCATGGCGATGGAAGATCGCTTTTATATCATATAAATATGGACTACCCAACACCACACTTGTAATGTCAAGCGGTACGACATCTAGTTCAACCATGTCAACATAATGAGCTGTTATGGCGAAGCGCAACATGCACTTTCTTGAGACTTGTAAATTAGCATCCTTGCAAATCCAACCAAGTGGATATGGCTTTGGATGTGGAATGGTCTCAAGTTTCAGCTTCTTAACTAAGTATTATGAGATGAGATTCGCTTGTGACCCACTGCCAAATAGCATGTCTATCTTTGTGTGTTTGGCTATTATCCTCACATGAAACAACTCTATCCTCCTCTCTTCATTTGGAGATTTTATGTGACAGTTTAAAGTGCTAGAACTGGGATTTGTTTCCTTTACAACCTCTTTCCCCTTTATGTTCTTTAGTACCATGGCTATGCTTTTAGTTTCATCATCTGATTCAGACCCTAAGTCTTGTTCAGCAGTTGCAACCTTTTTTCTCTTTTCTTTGGCCTTATCTTTGGTTTTAAATTTTTCTGGTTTCAGCTCCGGATGAAGTTTCCAGCAATGGTCTTCATCATGGCTTGTTTTGGAACAGTTTTTACAAAAAAAACTTTCCTTTTTCTTTCCTAGAGTTTGCATTTCTTTTTCTACCTTTGCCTTTAAATTCACTACCCTCATTCCCATCAAAAGATTGTTTACCTCTAGCCTCTAAATGCGTGGCTTGGACACAAACCTCGTCTAGACTAGTAGGATTGAACATAAGGATAGTATGTATAAGATAGCTGTGTAAACCACCTATATATTTCAGCAAAGTATCTTGGCTTTGAAAATCAATTCCAAGTAATAAATCCCTTTGTCTAAACTCTTGAGTGTAATCTTGAACACTTTGTCCCTTAAGTTGTCTAAAACTTTGCCAATTCATGAGAGCCTTTTGTAAATGAGCTAATGGATAAAATTGATGCTTAATTGCGGAAATAAATTCAGACCATGATAAAGTGATCTTACCATTTTTTTAATTTCATCCTTGGTCTTGGCTTCCCACCATACCAATGCTGCTCCTTCCCTTCTCAAAGAGGCTAACTGAATCTTGGTGTAGTCTTCATGAAGGTTTTGTATCCTCAAGTAAACTTCCAAATGTCTTATCCAATTGTCAAGTTTTTCTGCATTGACCTCACCATTAAACATAGGCAACTCAAATTTAACATCAAGCTTTAAAAATGGACTTTTACCAGTGGTTTTAGACTTGTGAGATTGATTCATCGAAGTTGAGGTTGACGATGTAGAGGAAGAGGATGAAGATGGGGATGGTGAATCACCATTTCCTCCATGTCCTTTCTTTGACTTGTCATCACTTTTCTTTCCTCCTGAAGAACCCTCTTCTTCTTTTTGGTGTCTAGACCCTTCCTCAACAAGCCTATCATTCCTTTCTTGGTAGAGTATCCTTACCATCTCTGTCATGTTTAGGAAAGCTTTTCGGAATACCCGTTCCTCTTCTTTGGGATCAATATCTTCAGGAGCTTCTCCTTCTCTTGAAGACATGCTTGAGGCTTCTTCTATGGCTCTTGGAGGTGGCTCTCTGGCCCTTATTGGTTGTGGATTACTTTGTGCACTAACCAAGTGTCCTTCACCTCTCTTGAGTTTAAGCCTAGTAAGCATCAAAAATTGCAAACAATCAACTATATCTTTGCAAAAGAACAAATGTTGAGCAAAAATCTAGCTCCTAATATTCAAATCCTGAACTCTGATACCATCTAATATGAAAATGGAACTATTTTTAATGCTATGCAAAGTATCCATTTCCATAAAATTAAGTGTGCAAAGTATTCTCCATGTCTTGCAGGTTAAACAAAGTGTTTTTGGTAATTGTTTCTGAGTTTATGTGTGAGGAAATGTTAATTAAGTTTTGTTTAACATATTATATTAGAAATACACAACAAGAGACATTCACCATAGCATAATACAACAAACTGATGAGGCAGTTCACCCCTCTTGGGCTACATCTGTCGGGTCCAAGGCTCCCAATGGGCATGTCCTTCCTCTATTAAGTTGCTCAAAATGGTTATATAGTGAGAAATATTCCTAAACAGGCAAAACCAACTATGAAATTGACTTTAGAAGACATAAATAAGCTAAAAATAGCTTTTTTTTCACCTCAAATAGTGAAGTACAACCCAATACAGCCCCATCTTCCTGATGACCCTAATGGCCCTTTCCTCTTTCCTGAAGATAAAATGGCTGAAGAACACCTCTGTTTGCTCTGCAACCTGTCCCAAATACTCCAGAATGCTCAAGAAACCCAAAATTGATTAAACTTTCATCCAAATTGGTTCAATATTGTGAAAGTTATGACCAAAACAAATTTCTTCCCAATGTGACTTGAAAACCCCACTAAATGTGGGCTAACTTCAGTTAAACTGACCAAAAATGGCCGTCAGCCCTGAAATGGCGGAACCGCTCCAAATCCGGTGCTAATAGTTAAGTTGCACTTAATGTTAAGTGGGGCGGGGTCACATGTGACCACCTCCCTGACTGCTGGGGAAGCCGCTTCATAACCGTGGCTTATAACCGTCACATCATGACATTTAATTTTATGTGACATGGTCACATGTGCCATAACCACCGCCGACCATTGCCAGTCTGTTGCTGCTAGCCCCTTGGTTCCTGTCTGCTGGTCACGTGAAGTGTGGGGGTTGGCCCTTAGGGGTTGGCCCCCATTTTCCACCAACCGAACTTTGTTTAAAATTCAAATAGCAATGTGATTCTTATAGGTTAAGAACCAACCCACAGGCGGGTCGGTCGGGCGCTGACTTTGCAGACGAGAGGTCGGGTGTTCAAATCCTTGGACCTCCATAATAATTTGGGTCGACTGTTCATGGGCCACGTGGCAGCCTCTGAGCCTGCCACATGGCGAGCTACTATTGGTCCATTTAAACAATTTCAAACCAACCTCCAATCCAAAATTGCCACTTGTCACAAAATGATTCGTCCTTGTGGAATATTCCAAAGAATATTATTTTTTAAATTTTTCCAAAATTGAAAATTCAACTTTGGTCAACTGATTTTAGAAGGTTACTGTAGACTTTAAACCTGCATAAATTTCGCATACGATGTTGGATTTGAGTCCCATTCGTGGTGCCAGAATCGCAACAACGAGGCCTTTCCGGCCGTTCAGATTTCAACCAATTCTAACAAGTTCCATTTTGAGCATTTTTTTCAACTTGGACATGATCTCTTGATCATAAAATGCATCAAGATACTCCACACAGATAATGGGAAGGAATATGTTAACAAATATATCTAGAATATTTGTAATGAAGCAGAGATACAGTTGTAACATACAGTTCCTTACACTCCACAAAAAAATGGGGTGGTTGAAAGGAAGAGTGCCAATTGCATGTTGCATGCAAGATCTCTTTCATCAAAATTGTGGGCTGAAGCTATCAATTGTGCTTCATTCATCTAGAATAGATCTCCTCATAAATCTATTACTGGAAAAACACCTTTTGAGGCTTGGACTGACATGCAACCCGAACTCAACCATTTCCACATTTTTGGATCTCTAGCATGGGCCTGCATTCCTACAGAGAAGAGAAAGGCTTTGGAGTCTCAAAGTAAAGCATGCATGTTTGTTGGATATTCTCATGAAGTCAAGGGGTACATATTGCTTGATATCAACACTAAAGATATCTTTATTGAAATGAGTGTAAAGTTTGACGAATATATTTTGCATGTACCTCCAGATGAACTTGTTACCAAGTTTCCCTCACTACTCATTGATGAGTATGCAGATGATACTTTAGATCAAAATTCTGATCTAGATGAGCGTTTTCCTGTGACACCTATTGGACCACCAGTTGTTGAGCATCAAGATCATACTTCCTGATGTAGTTATGAATATTCTCGACCACCTTCAACAAAAAAAATGATGTAGCGAGTGATCTCCTAGATGATCTTGCCACTATACCTCAGCTTGAGGAATATCCACAAGCACTCTTAGCTATGGAGCCATGCATTCCCATGCACGCTTATATGACGCATCCATCTTATCCACATACTTATGCATAAGCAGCTGGGAATCCTGAATGGGAAGCAATAATGGATGAGGAATATAACTCTCTCATTGAGAACTAGACTTGGGATTTGGTTCCACTACCTTCCAATCATAAACTTGTGAGGTGTAGGTGGGTTTACCAAGCCAAGAAAGTAGCAGATGGCCAAATTAGTTGATAAAGGCATGGTTGGTAGCAAATTTTTTTCTGCAGGTACATGGTGTTGACTATTATGAGACTTTTTCTCCAGTGGAAAAAATGGATTCCATTCAGCTAGCTCTCTCCATTGCAATAGCAAGAGGATGGGAGGTGCATCATATGGAGGTGAAGAATGCCTTTCTTCACGGTGATCTCGAGGAGGAAATCCACATGGAACAACCACAAAGATACATGCAAAATTCATCTCTAGTATGAAAAATAAAGAAGTCTCTCTATGGCCTCAAGGAGACACCTAGAGTGTGGTAAGCAAAGATGGATTCCTATTTGTTATCTCAAAATTTTGTACGCTGCAAATATGATTCCAAAGTTTAATTTTTGAAGAAAATTGACTCCTTGTCGATCATAGTACTCTATGTAGATGATCTTTTGATAACAAGTATTTCAACTTCTGCCATTACTGAGATTAAAACTGCATTGCATAAGCATTTTTCTATGACAGACATGGTTTTTCTAAATCCCTTCCTTGGACCAGAGATCAATCAGAGTAGTTCTAGGATAACCATTTCTCAACCAAAGTATGATAGAGATATTTTGGCACGATTTCACATGAGTGACTGCAATCCAACAGCCACACCTTTCTTATTAGGGATAAATCTTGAGAATGAAAAAAACATAACATTGGTTGATTTCACATTGTACCGTTAGCGTGTGAAAAGTCTTTTTTATCTCACTCACTCTTGTCCTGATCTCTCATATGTCGTAGGAGTAGTTTCTAGATACATGCAGGAGCCACATGAGTTACACTGGAAAGCTGCAAAGCACATTCTTCGATATGTTTAGGGGAAAATCACCTATGGGATTCATTATGCAACAAACTGTTCTTTGGATCCCATTGGGTTCACATATTCAGATTGGGTTGGTGAAAAAATTGATCACAAGTCCACCTTTGGTTATGTACTTAGTTTGAGATCCGGCCCAATTTGTTGGTCAAGCAAGAAACACGCTTCCATTGCTTTATCATCAGCAGAGGCCAAGTACAGAGGAGTAGCCAATGCCACTATTTAGGCCATTTGGCTACAACATTTCCTAAGTTTGGTATCAGTGTCCATTGTCCAACTGTCATCTAGTGTGATAATCAAAGTACGCTAAATTTTTGCAGAGATCTAGTGCAGCGGCAATAGAGAAACACATCGAGATCCACATGCACTTCATTAGAGAACTAATTCATGATGGGATCATCGATCTTCAGTACTGTACCCATTCTAAGCAGACTGTCGATATCTTCACCAATACTTTCATTGAGAAGAAGTTTTGATTTCTGCGAGATCATCTTGGGGTGAACGACACGACTGCCTAGTAGTTGTCTTTTCTCTACTTTTTGCATTATATTTTGAGGGGGGGTTTTCTTCCCACTAGGTTGTCCCTCTTTCCTCTTTTCATGCATTGTATATGGGTATAACCTAAAATGGCCTTTTTTTTGGGACTCATTCATTTTGCATCACACTCACCTAAGTTATGCTTAAAGGGGGGTACTGGTGTACATGCAGATAGTTAGCCTTAATTAGCTTAAGTTCAACTCTGTTATTGCATGTGATGTGCACTTGGATTTAGCTAGTTAACTCGAGTGCTTACATGTAGTTTGCACTTGGTTTTAGCTAGTTAACTCGAGTGCTTACATGTAATGTGCACTTGGCTTTAGTTAGTTAACTCTAGTGCTTGCATGTGGTGCATGTGCACATTAACCGAACACAAAGCACACTTAGCTTGAGTTAGCTTTAATTATCCATAGTTATTACATGTACAACTAAGCTTCATTAGTTTCTAGATCAGTATTTATGCTCTAATAATTTTACTGTAATATCCCAAATAAGGGATTTCTACAAAAATAAGAATACCTTAAGGTATGCTAAAGTTGGAGATGCAACAATGTAAGAACACATGTGGTGTAGCAGCATTATATTAATGCATAAAATGTCAGAAGACCTCAATAGCCATCATATCAGATCATAGCAGCAAAAATGTATACAAGATCTTGAGGAAAGAGTCACTCAAGATAGGCAATACAAGCCTCAATAGATCATGTACATGAAATGTGAAATACACTGCTATACTAAAAATGCCCTAGGCTATGACTGCGCAGTTTACATGAGGCACTGCTACAGAAATAATATCAATGCAAATATGTGGCAATATATGGCTCAAATAAGTGGGGGAGAAAAGCTCTAAACCCCTGAAAATAATAATACATCAATCCTAGAAGGATTGGCTGAAATATACAAAAATGGAAAAATGCCGGAGTTGCAGTCCAAAGACTGAATAACAGCTGCAACTCATGAATTGGATGGAGATGGTTGTAGATGATGCATAATGCTGAATAGACCTCCTCCAATGGATCTTCTAAGCGAAACGCTGATCCTAACACTGAATATCTAACCCTCCGAACAATACTACAAACCCTCACTACAGATGCACACTGAAAATAATGCAGTCACTGAGGGATACTGCACTGTAGGTGGAATAGAATGTGATGGCCAAGTGCCAAGATCTGAAATATGCTCTGAATCCTTCCTCACTTATCTCCCAAAGGAAAGAAGGCTTCCTCCTTTGAAAAAAATGCCAAGGAATGGTGTTGTGTAACCTCCACTGCAACACCCTGCAGCACAACGTTATACTTGAGCAGAAATAACGCTGTAGCCGAAGGAGGTGGCTTGGCCTTGAGCCTGAATGTGGAGAAATGAAGTGCAATACCTCAATAGGCCTCTCAAGAAAGAGAAGGAATCCTAAATAGGAATTCCTTGTGTTAAACAACACTGCAACTCTGCTAAATAGCAAGAAGATGCTCCAAGTCTAAACAGACATGAAAATCAATAATCATAAACATGAGTAACAATGGCTGCCTTGCCCTCCTTTTAAACAAATGTAAGCTCCCTCTCCATGGGTCCCACTCATTAGGGTTTCCTTCATCAAGGAATCTTCCCTCCTTTTTTACTGCGCTGTCCCACAAGATGATCTCCACCTCCTATCACTGCGCTATTTGACTTGGTCAAACTTGACCTTGTCCTCATGCAAATGTCCCTTTTCACACATGAGGGTGTGAAATCCAACTCCAATGATGATCCCCTTTCATACTAAGAGGGATTTTATTCCTATTTCTGAAATGTATGGGCCTCCTTACCCATTTATTCATCTCATAAGTTCAAATAACAAAAATTAATATTCCATTTAACAGTATGCTAAAAGTGGAATATTACATTTACATAGAGTTTTATAATCTGGATGGATAGATGTTAGAGCATGACACATATTAAAATAAGCCTATCATAGTTGCAATTTGAAAGCGATATGCTCTACAACTTGTGCTGTGAAATGAGTTCCGTAAATGTGTGCAGTCATCACACTCTCAAATATCAACTGCTATCTTTAGTACAACAACTGCTAATAAGGTCGATGTGAGTGTCTAAGTTTTTTCGCAAAGAATCGACCAGAGATTTGAAGTAATAATCAGTGACGTTGAATTTCAATTAAGTGAAATGACTTCATGGAATTTGTGCAGATTGAGTTCAAGAAAGTGGCGCGACGTATTCTGAGTAACTTTGAAAATCTTACCATGTTCGATGTCCCTACAACTACGACATCTGACTCTCCAGTGAAGCTAGAAAATATCCATTCGTAATTTTTTCATAAAAAATTTAAATCTGATTTTTTAAAGGCTACAACAGTGAATTCCATTAAGGATGTTATCCGGAATTACAGGTTAGATTCTGGGCCCCCGGGACTTGGATTTCAAATCGAATTTGAAAAATCAGAGTATCAAGTCTCTTGAGATCTCATGATTTCCAAATCTCTCTTTTGTAAAGGCAAAAATTAAAGCTACTTTTTTCCAAAGAAAGCAAAGCAGATTCCCATTGAAGAGGATCGTGTGAAACTTGTGTTAGTCATCATTGATTCAAAGCCTCACTAAATATGGTTAAGATTTACTGTCTTGTCTATAGCATAAAGCATATGTTCTTGCTTGTCAATTTGGTTATTGAAATTTTAAAAAGTGTATATATTTTAAAAATTATATATTTTTAAATTTTAGATTTATTTAAATTATATACATTAACATAATTATATCTATATTAGTTAATGTATTTGATATAAGTTGATTGTCATTTTGTTTTCAACTTTTTTGTGAACGTATATATTTTGCAATCTAATATGAGGGGATGTGTGTTTTCATTGGTGTTCTAGTTAGAATTGACGCATGTACTTTTAAAATTAAAAATAAATAAATATTCAATTAATAAGAAAATAACATTTTTTTTATTTGAAATAAATATTTAATAATTAGATTATGAAAATAAAATTTAAAATTATTATATATTTTTTAATAATTATTTTCCATAATTAATTATTTGAAATTTACATGATTTTAATTCTTTAAAAACAAGGTTATTTTATTTTTATCTTTAAATCTTGATCCCTCAATCATATTATTATTGATCAAATAACATTATCATTATAATTTAAAATAATTATTAACTTTATTATTATTAATAACATTAATTAAAAAAATAATTGTTTTTATATTGATTAATTTATAATATTTTAATATTAATTAATTTATTATAATTAATTAATATAAATACTAATTTAATAATATTATCATAAATAAGATATATTATAAATAATTTAATTTATCAGTTATATTTTCTACATCAAAAAAATAATTGCACCTTGAGGGATTTGATCTTTCTCTATGTATGATACATTAAGAGATAGATGGATCTAGGTTGGTTTACATACCAATCAACATATGAAAATGACATTGATTGACTTATATCAACTACATTTCTTAATGTGGTTTCCCTAGTTTATGGTTCACTTGTGTAAAGAGGATTACTATACCATGGTTGACTATAGTTAAACATATTCAAGTTATGGTTAAGGAGGTTTTTTTATGGTTAGCATATAGTTGAAAATGGATGACCATGGTTCTCCACAACCTTTGTTGACTATGATAGGTTATGATCGACTGTGGTTGACATTGGTTCACTATGCTTGGGCATGTTAACCATTGTTTGACCAATTTAACCATGGTTGATCATAACTTTCTATCAAAGTTAATGGTCATCCATGCTAATAATGGATGGCCATGGTTGAGCATCGAAGGATTGTTTGGGATCCATGTATTCATTTAGCATGGAGGCATGGGATGTCACACTCATTCATATGGGATCCTAGTATCAATGTACATATGATTTTATTGTGGATAAAATTGGATTGCGTGAGGGCAAGCAATCTTTGGGCGAGAGGATTTGTAATATTCCATTTTTTGATATGGTCAAAGTGGACAGAATCTACCCATGGTTTTCAGCGTAGTATTTTCCCATGGTATCGACCAATGGTATTTTCTTTCATTTTTCGAGGGAAAATGATAAAATAAAGTTTCTAGAGAATACATCAAGCTTATAACAGGGGATATGATCTTGATAGTGGGATCATCTTGAGTTTGTATATCTTATTATGTTTTTGTTGGAAACTTCACTTGGAAAGGTCTACCTTGATCCCGGGACGAAAACCCCGTGGTGAATTTGTCTAGTGGACCATTATTTTAGATTAGTCTTTTAATGAGAATTCGTTGCTCCAGCGATGAACCTATCCTCCTCCAGTGCAAGCAATTGATCCAATCTCTACTCCGTAATGTAATTGTCTGTCATATCTATAACTGCTGCGATGCGAAGACAAGGTACAATGTATTCCATCAACATTACTTCTTCCTATCCATACACTAGTCGAAATGGAGTCCGACCCGTCAACTTCTTACACGTGGTCCTGTAGGCCCATAAAACCGCAGGAATGCGTAGATCCCAGTCATCCCTGTTGACGTTGCACAAATTTCTCAGCGCATTCTCGATAATTTTATTAAAGGCTTCTACTATTCCATTCACCTTAGGGTGATACAACATACTCTTTTGATGATGCAAGCATAACTCTACAGTCAATGGTTCAATGGTACTGTTCAAGAAATGTGTACCTATGTCACTCATCAGGATCTTCGGACAACCAAACCTTGAAAAAATGTGCTCAAAAATAAACTTTGTTGCTGTTTCTGCACTATAATTTTCACCGGATGTGCCTTGGCCCATCTAGTGAGGTAATCGGTCATAGTGATAATGTATCTTGCACCCGTTTTATTTCCTGGCAGATTAATTGGTCCTACGAAGTTGATCACCCATTTATCGAATTCCTGCAAAGTAACTTTCGGGTGTAGTTCCATTTCATCCCTTTGTGAAGGTCTACCAATCCTCTGATAAACATTGTAAGCACTACAATACTCCTTTGAATCTTTGTGTATTGTAGGCCACCAAAGTCTAGCTTGCAGAATCTTCTACGCAATGGCCTTTCCTGCATAGTGACCTCTGGCAACTCCACCATGTGCTTCAACCAAGATGTTGTGTCATTCATGCTCAGGAACATATCTTCGAAGGATCTCATTAGCCCCCATATTATATAGGTGTCCAGCGATCAGAGTAAGGTCTGCTGCCTTTACGACCAAATATTTCTTCTGCTGCGTAGTGTACTTTGCAGGTGCGACTCCTGTACTAAAAAATTGAATGATATCCAAGAAATGCTTGCCTGCCACCCGAATAGAAAATAATTGTACATCAGGTAATCCTTCCTCGATATTTGTGGGATCTTCACCTATCTTGATCCTAGACAAGTGATCTGGTCCTGTGTTCAACCGACCTAGCTTTACGATCACTACGAAGTCATAATCTTGAAAGAGCAGTAGCCACTGACAAATATTCCCCCCCAGCACAGGAATTTTGACTAGGTATTTCAAAGCAGAGTGATCCGTGAACATTTTGAAGTGCGCACCTAAGATATAGTGTCAGAATTTTTGTAGTGCATATACCATGGCCAACCCTTTGCGCTCTGTGGTGGAGTAGTTCTGTTCTGCCTTGGACAACTTCTTTCTTGCAAAAGAAACAAGATGAACTAGATCGCCTTCCCCTTGCTGCGCCAAGACAACTCTCAAATCTACGTAGGACGCATCGACATGTACATGAAATTAATTCTTCGATTCTAGAAAGACTAGAATAGGCACAATTACCATCTTTTCTTCTACTACATCGAGGCTCTTCTAACAATCATCATCCCAACAGAACTTGGCATATTTCTTCAATAGTTTCTCCATCGGTGCAGTGATCTGTGCATAGGCCTTAATGAATTTTCGATAATACCTTATATTTCCAAGCGTCATGCGTAGTTGCTTCACATTTTTCGGAGGCTCCAAATTCATAATCACAGCTATCTCCGCAGGGTCTACTATCAACCTATTGTAACATTATTTGTTTTTGATAAGTTAGCATGGTAGTTCAAAAAATAAAAAATAAAATGCTAAGTCAGCACATGGATGAAAAAGAAAATTTTGAAAAATGTTAGGAAAAGTATATTTTATTACATTTATGTTAGAAAAAATGATAGGATAAGTTTTCTCTAAATGAAGGAGGCAAGAAAAAAAATGTTAGGGAAGCATGAAATAAGAAATGTTAAATGCTTTAGTGTTCAAAATAATAATGGTTGCCTGTTTAAAAGCGCTAGTAAATGTAAAGTTTAATTCATCTATGTTTAAGCCTTTGAAAAGTGGGTTTTATATATTCATTTATTAAATTAATATATTTGCACGCATATGGATTTTATTGTAAAGTCGCTAAATGAAAAATGGTCAAATCATAAGGAGATAAATCCCTTGCAGATTCTGACGGTAGATCTTGAGCTTCCCTCAGATCTACGGCAGAGATCAACTTTGCGCCCCCTCCGCCTGTTTCTTGTTAACATGAGGGGGGGGGGGGTGGGGCGTCTGAACTCTGTTTTCAATGGCCACCCATTTTTGCGAGGTGGCAACACCAGGTGACTTCACACCCCCTCCGCCTAAAACCGGAAACCGGGAGGTACCCCCCCCGAAGTCCACCTCTGATTTTCAATTCTCACTTCCATTTGCCCGCGCCACAATCGTTTATTCACCCATCGCTCATGTCCCTCCACGTGACTTATATGTTGACAGTGTTGCATAGGTCATATCCGAGGTAGCTCATCCAACTGCCGAGGTCATTCTTGAAGCTGCCAAAGTCGTTGCAGAAGACTTTCCTGCAACTCCAAAAATCAATCTCGACCTCACACCCCTAGTCAATACTTATTTTAAAATTACTGACTGTCACTGTTAATTTGATTTCTACGAGCTACATTTGTGGCTGAAACATAAGCACCTAGATAACCAAGACCTTATCAAGTTTTGGGAGTCTATGTTGCCTTTGTTTGCATTCCCTCAAACTTACCCATTTCCGGATTTAATTGCCTAGTGTCAGAAGCAGTATGACCCCATAACCAGGTCAGTAGTGGCTGAGAATGGGAACATTTCGATCACCATATCCACTAAAACCATTAGCCAGATGCTTCTCATTCCTCCTTCTAACTCCTTATCTTATTTCTCTCTTGCTGCACTCTTGGATCTTTATCATAAATTATCCTTCCCTTAAAGAGCTCAGATTTTCGACATATTCTGTTAGGTCCCTATATCACTATTATAGTCCCTTATTACTGTTAGTGTAACCCCGTTATTGTTATTATTGAACCCTTGTAACCCCCATTTTGTTATTATTGTGCCCTTAAATTATTATTGTTAGGTCGGCTAGGATTACATTGTGGCCCACTAGGATTACATTATGGCCCCATGGACTCCTATATATAGAAAGGAGGTTTTTTGAATTGTATCATCCAAGAATTGTTCATTTATGTAATGTATTGGAGGTTGCCCCCTCTAAGTGGCTCATTTATAAGGCGTTGACATTTGTTCTTCTATTTTTGGAGCTGGTTACACAACATTTGGTATCAGAGCTTTGGATTCTAGGGTTTCGCTGCTCCAAACAGGTCATCGTGGAATTTTCGCTATAACGTTTTTTCTACGAAGTTTCAAAAGCTGAAATTTTTAGGGTGCGAAGCTGAAATCCTGAGGAAGATGTTCTAAAAATTTCAGAGCCTGGTTCGCAATATTTTCAGAGATATGATCTGTGTAAGTTAGGTCTTTGTTCAGGCTCCTAAACAGGTCATCGTGGAATTTGTGCTATAACTTTGTTTCTACGAAGGTTCAGAATCTGAAATTTGTATGGTGTGAAGCTGAAATCCTGAGGACATTCGTCAAAAAATTTCAGAGCTTGGTTCGCAATATTTTTGGAGATATGATCTGTGGAAGGTAGTGCGTTTTCAGGCTCCTGAATTGCATTTCAAAGAGGTGATCGTGGGAAAAGTTCAATAACTCTCTCTCTGGGCATCGGATTGGAGTGCCATAAAAAGTGGTCACAAGCACACAGACTTTAGTTTCTTGGCTATCAATTTCAGAGAGAAAGGACGAAACAGTGACACGTGGCAAGTCGTACAAGTTCGCTCTACTGAACCAATCCATAATTAGGTCATTGTGGGAGATTGGACACAACTTTGTCTTGGAGAATCCAAATCAGGTCAGACCTGTGGCATTCAAAAGAGAATTCAGAGGGCTACTTCAGTGCTGAATTTTAGATATTTAAGATCCTCAATCACAGAGATAATACAATTTCAATATCGAGCTCCTCAAAGCAAGTAAAAGGTGTGTATTTTTTTTCCGAATTGCATAAGTCTTGAAGAATCAAGTTGAATTGATTGCAAGGGCCTATTGTAGAATAGATATAATTATTGGAGTCTAAAATGGACCCTAAAAAGAATTCAACACCCATTAAGCCTTTAGAAGGCTCTACTATGACTCATGAAGACGAAGCATGGCAACATGACATATCAAAATTACAAGAGCAAGTGCAACAAATTTCGCTCTCGCAAAGAACAACAAAAAATGAAATGGAAGTTTTGAAGAAAGGCGTGGAAGCTAAGATGAGTGGTTTGGAAGCTAATATGGATGGCATGGAAGTGGGCATGGAAGCTAAGATGGATGACATGGAAGCTAAGATCGATGAAAAAATGAAAGACAGCATGGAAAACATGAAGAAAGATCTAAAAGTAGACATCGAAGGTTTGGGAAAGTTGATACAAGAAATGTTTCCTAATGGTGAAAAGATAGTAGAGGAAACTCATGATGAGAACAAAATAAATGTTAATCGTGATTTCATAAACTCTAATGTTGGCGGGAAGAACCACCATATTCCAAAATGGATATGAGGAAGTTTGATGGAAAGGATCCTGTAACATGGATACTACAGATGGAGCAATATTTTGATCTCCATAATGTGCAAAACACACAAAAGGCACGCATTGCAACTTTACATTTAGAACAAAATACATTTGTATGGTATCGATGGCTTTGCTCCCATAAAAAAATTGTCACTTGGTCAATTTTTACGGAGGAAATGATAGCACATTATGAGGGTACAAAGAGCAACACCTTCTTTAGCCAATTGATAAATCTAAAACAAAAGGGTTTAGTGGGGCAGCACATTGAGAACTTCCAAATTGAATATAAGGGTAACTAATATTCCGAAGGAACACAGGATCGATCTCTTCATAGACACTTTAAAGGATAACATCCAACATGAAGTTCGCGTTTTGGAACCGCATTCATTGGAGAAGGCATTCAGGTTGGCAAGAAAAGTTGAATGTAAAATAATGGCGACAAGGAAGCCTACCACTCAATTCTATAAAGAAGGAAGTGTTGCTACGCCTAGATTTCCACAACCTACAAGGCTGACACCACAACAATTGGAAGAAAAAAGAGCAAAAGGGATTTGCTATAGTTGTGATAGAAAATACACTAAAGGTCATAAGTGTGCTGAGAAGAAATTATTTTACATAGATTGTGAAGAGGAAGAAGAAAATGAACAAGAAGAGGATATACTCCAGGAACCAACCCTAGAAGAGGAAGAAATGAATCCGACCATATCATGTAATGCACTGGCAGGAATTACCACTCCTCAAACTCTGAAGATACAAGGACAAATCAAGAAGAAAAAGGTAATAGTGTTGATTGATTCAGGTAGCACCCATAATTTTATTCATTGTAAGGTAGCCAAGGAATTAAATTGTTTCCTATACCCAGCGCCAGAATGTCAAGTGATGGCTGCAAATGGAGGAACTATAAATTGCTCTGGGAAATGCCATAATATCAAGCTAAACATGGGGGAATATGTATTGACTAGTCCAATGCTTTCCATTCCTATGGGAGGTGCTGATGTTGTACTAGGAGTACAATTCTTACAATCTTTTGGGACGGTAGCTTTTAATTTTCAAGAACTTTTCTTGAAATTTTTTTCAGAAGGAAAGGAAGTCGAATTACGGGGTATTGCGGGGAAGCCAGGAAGGATAATAAGCTCTAATGTCATGACAAAGCTTCTAAAGAAAGAACAGCGAGGCATAATTGCACAATTATGCTCACTAGAAGTTCGAACATCAAAATCATCTATTTCTACAGATCTCCAACAAGTCTTTGACAATCATTCCAAGGTGTTTGAAACTCCCAAAGGACTCCCACCTATTCGTGATCATGATCATGCTATTCATTTGATTCCAGGAAGTGTTCCTCCAAACATCAGGCCTTATAGATATCCTTACTTCTAAAAGAGCGAAATTGAACGTATGATTGCAGAAATGTTAGAGGCGGGTATAATTCAACCTAGTCAAAGTTCTTTCTCTGCTCCTGTAGTATTGGTACACAAGAAGGATGGATCATGGCGAATGTGTCCGTATTATAGGGAGCTCAATAAGCTCACCATTAAAGACAAATTTCCCATTCCTGTGATTGATGAATTATTGGATGAATTACATGGAGAAATTTATTTTACCAATTTGGATCTTCGTTCAGGATATCATCAAATTAGAATGAAGACTGAAGATATTCCAAAAACAAAATTTCAAACTCATGAGGGTCATTATGAATTTTTGTTCATGCATTTTGGCCTTAACAATGAACCTTCTACATTTCAAGGGTTGATGAATTCCATTTTCAAACCCTTCCTTAGAAAATTTGTGCTAGTATTTTTTGATGATATACTAATCTACAGCAGGTCTTGGAAGGATCATGTTGAACATGTTGACAGGGTGCTCAAAATATTGCAGGAGAAACAATTATATGCAAAAAAAAAAATCCAAATGTTTCTTTGGAGTACAAGAGGTGGAATATCTGGGTCATATTGTATCTCACGAGGGTGTTAAAGTAGACCCTAACAAAATTAAAGCCATTAAGGAATGGAAAGTCCCCACAACCATAAAGCAGTTGCGAGGATTTCTCGGGTTAACAGGGTATTATCGCAAGTTTGTTAAGAATTATGGGAGAATAGCAGTACCTCTAACAACATTATTGAAGAAATATGCATTTTCATGGACTCCTGAAGCAACTAAGGCCTTTGAACATCTTAAAGAGGCAATGTGCCTAGCACCGGTCTTAGCTACGCCAGACTTCACAAAACCTTTATTGTGGAATGTGATGCCTCAGGAAATGGAATTGGTGCAGTTTTAATGCAGGAAGGAAGACCCATTGCTTTTGAAAGTCGTCCAATCAAAGGAAAGTATTTGCAGAAACCTATTTATGAGAAGGAAATGTTAGCAATACTACATGCACTAAAGAAATGGCGAACTTACCTAATGGGAAGACACTTCAAGGTAAAAACTGATCATGATAGTCCTAAACACTTTTTGGAACAAAGACTATCGTCAGAAGAACAACAAAAATGGGTCACAAAGATGTTGGGTTACGACTTTGAAATAATCTACAAAAAAGGAAAGCTGAATGTTGTTGCAGATGCACTCTCAAGAAAGAATGAAGAGGTGGAAGGATTGCTTTGTGCCATTTCTATTATCCAACCAGATTGGATAACTGAAGCAAGAGATGAATGGAAGAAGGACAAAGATGTATGGACACTCATTCAAAAGTTGCAGCAAGATCCTAGTACATCTGATACATTTAGTTGGAAAAATGATTCCTTATGGTACAAAGATCACTTATATCTTTGCAAGAAGTCCCAACTAAAACAAAAGATTCTTCTGGAATTGCACACTTCTCCTTTAGGAGGACACTCAGGATTTTTAAAAACTTACCACAGGGTGAAGAAAGAATTTTTTTGGGATGGCCTTAAATCTGATATTTAAAAGTTTGTGGCGGAATGTTTGGTTTACCAGCAGAATAAAGTGGAAACAATTAAGACCCCGAGACTTTTACAACCTTTATCCATTCCAAGTCAACGTTGGGAGGAGATTTCAATGGATTTTATCACAGGTTTACCTAAGTCCGAAGGAAAGAGTGTCATCATGGTGGTAGTTGATAGACTTACCAAGTATGCACACTTTTGTGCATTATCTCATCCATTTAAAGCAATTATAGTTGCTACTACATTTATGGACAGAATTCAAAAGCTACATGGAAGCCCAAGGGTTATTGTGAGCGACAGAGATCCCATTTTTACTGGAAATTTTTGGACGAAGTTATTTTCTTGTTTGGGTACTCAATTAGCTCATAGCTCATCTTATCATCCTCAATCTGATGGTCAAACTGAGATAGTAAATAAATGTTTGGAAGGATATCTTCGTTGTTTTGTATCCGATAAACAAACACAATGGGTCAAGTGGTTACCTCTCGCTGAATGGTGGTATAACACTTCCTTCCATACCGCAGCAAAAATGACCCCATTTATGGCACTTTATGGATATCATCCACCATCCATCACATCATCTTTAAGGGAAAATTCGAAGGTTCAAGCAGTGGAAGATCACATTGAGCATCAGCAGGAAGTTCTCCAACTCTTAAAGGATAACCTGAATTTGGCACAAAATCGAATGAAACAACAGGCAGATCAACATCGCAGCGAGAGAAGTTTTGATGTAGGAGATTGGGTATTTTTACGGCTACAACCATATAAACAAATGTCCCTCAAGCAAGCTATGAAGGATAATAAATTATCGCCAAAGTACTATGGTCCTTACAAGGTGTTGCAAAAGATTGGTACTATGGCATACAAATTGGAGCTTCCTGCTTCTTCACGAGTGCATCCAGTTTTCCATGTTTCATGCTTAAAGAAGGTTATAGGTGAAAATCTTCCAGTTCAAACAATATTGCCAGAACTTGATGAGGAAGGAAAATCATATTGGAACCTGAAGCGGTCATGGAAACAAGAACTCGACAGCTACGAAATCGATCAATTTCAGAGTATCTCATCAAGTGGAAGAACTTACCCATTGAAGATTCTACATGGGAGGATGAGAATTTTATACAGAAGCACCCAAAGCTACTCAAGCATTGAGGACAACACTTTTTGAAGGAGAGGGGCATGTTAGGTCCCTATATTACTAGTATAGTCCCTTATTGTTGTTAGTGTAACCCCCTTATTGTTATTATTGTACCCTTGTAACCCCCATTTTGTTATTATTGTGCCCTTAAATTATTATTGTTAGGTCGGCCAGGATTACATTGTGGCCCACTAGGATTACATTATGGCCCCATGGACTCCTATATATAGAAAGGAGGTTTTGTAAATTGTATCATCCAAGAATTGTTCATTTATGTAATGTATTAGAGGTTACCCCCTCAAAGTGGCTCATTTCTAAGGCGTTGATATCTCTTTTCTTCTCTTTTTGGAGCTGGTTACACAACATATTCCTACCTGAGGATGCAGATTTATCAAAAATAAATCCCCCATATACATCCTCCATTTTTCTTATAGCTACCAAACACTGCATATCCCTCCTTTCTTATCTGTTAGGATACCCAAACGATGAAACTGTTGATGAACCCATCCTAGGTTTCTTATCTATCTTCAGCCTTGAAAAATCACCATTGTTTATGTACAATTACAACCATTTATAGGCTGTTATTATACATGAAAAATTCATGAAATTCACCACACAAGGATCATTTAATTATTCTTCTGTGATTATTCATATGATTTTGTTTCAGCAAGCAGATATATTACCCATTCACTTCAACAAGCATGGCGCGCATGGAGTGAATCAATCAATGAATCACTGGACATAATTGGTTAGAGCTTCATCAACAACCACTTCTTTCTCAAAATTCATAGACTCATTAATTCATCCAGTAAGACAACTCCTTACCAGTTCATCAGAGCCTAGAATTGGAGAAGACACTAAAAGAATTTTGAATCTCAGTGAACAAGCAAATACAGGTGATTGGTATCTGTACAAGAATTACATAGAGATTAGGGTGTATGGCTGCCATCTTCCACCATACAAACTTCCCAAATATGTGCCTATGAGAATTTTCTCCTAATAGTACATAAGAAAAATGTTAAATATGGATGAATTTCATTTTGTTTCAGGAAAGAGGAAAGCACAGTTTAAAATCAAGGCCAATGTTGGATCATTCATTTGTAATACCAGAGAAGTTGGTATTGATGCAGATGCACTATTAAAGAATATGGTTTTTCAGTCAAGTTTTATTTGGTCATAAAACCCCCATCACATTATTTCTACTCTGAGGGTTGAACTCAAGAAAACCTCTTACGCTCATACTTCTAGAGCAGAAATAGAGAAGTACATGAACCATGATGAATGGGTAGAAGGTAGTTTACAAGAAGTAGATGAACAAGTCATTTCTACTTCAAACATACAAACACCAGTGCCTGACAGCAAACAAGAAAAGAGGGTCAGAGAAGAGACACCACATTCCAAGGAAATTATGAAAGAATTCATCTTACAACATAAGAAACCAAGGCTTGATTCTTCCTTGATTTCAGAAGATAAACAGCCAGAGATCATAGATTTGGGAGATACTGAAGTCTCCACATCCACAAATATTCCTTAGACTCCTCCATCATCATCACCTACAAGAGAGCCACTGGAGATCATCCAGCATTTAGATGCCAGCTCTTCATAAGAGAATAATATTTTCTCCAAATTTCTAGAAATCAAGAAAAAGAATAAAGCACTGAAATCGGATGTTTACAGCCAATTTTGGAAACATACATCTACATCACAACGCAGGCTTCTCACTGCCTTTGACAGTGAGAAAGGAAGGATGCAGATGGCCTTCTTGCAAGCAACAATGTCATTTCTGAAGACACATGCTGATTATAAGAAGACTGTCTTCTCATTTGATGCAAGACACATAAATCCAATTGACCAGATGGATATGCACATGTAGTTAGAAGAAATGCTATTTTCAACCATGACTAGAATAGCTATGTCTCTTTCAAATTCAAAAGTAGCATTGTCAAATATGAATCCTAGTTAAATATTGAGAAATTGTCTTGTTTGGCTAAAGACAACAGGATAAAGACATTGGAAGAACTTGTAGTAAAAGTGGGATATGATCCTAATAACTACAAAGTAGCTGAAGAAATAATCAAGAAGAAAAATGAAAACGATGTTTATCTGTGAAAGAAACTCAAGCTACCCTCGACTGAAGACCCACAAACTAAAGAGATGGCACAAAATGAATCTAACAAGGAGAAAATGCTTAAGTTAATTATTGATAAAAATCTGCGATCAAAAAATGGAAGAACAAATTGAAGAATTGTTGAAAGAGAAATCAACACTCCAGGTGAATATTGATCCTACTTTAGCAACTCAAACATCCTATGTAGGTGCAAAAACTTCAGCAACCTTGAACACAAATGATGCAGCACAACTGGCCCAAGATTTGGCCACTCAGAAGCAAGCACATGAAAAGATAAATCAGAAGTTTCAACTTCTTGATTCACAAAATATTAGAAATGATACTTGGTATCTAGAGGAAATGCAGAAGACTCATCAGTTGGAACTTAGAATTAAAGAACTGGAAAGTGAAACTCTGATGGCATGAACTTTGGGAGAAGCTAAGCATATTATCTGTGAAAACATCAGCGAGTCCATTACTGAAATATGGCCATCTATTCAGATCATCTTCGAGCAACAGGAACTCATCAAAAAATGCATAACATCAATTCAAGAGGAGAAGGATTAAATCCAAAAGAAGCCAAGTGAAGCTTCTGATATGATCAAGGTTCTCAATTGAAAGAACAGAGAGGAGTTGGAAGCAATCAATATCTCAGACAGGATTGCGACTATTTTGGAGATAAAAAAGGTTTTGCAGAAAGGGAAATTGATCAACCAGTTGTAGACCAAGTGTGAAGCCTTAAATGTTATTGTTCAGAGGTTTCATACTAAATTTAATGTTTTAAATCATAAAGGTCTGCCAGGTCTAGTTGGATTAGATGATAAGTTGGTCAAGTTAGAATATTATCGCAAAAAGTTGTATACAATTGCAATAGACAATCAAAGGTCACATTGCAGGAAAAACGTTTCTTGAAGCTCTATAGTTTGACTTGATTATTCAACATCAAATCAAACAGTTGTTTATCGAAAAACCAACTTTTGACAGATTCAGTGAAGTGGATGAAATTTTCAGGAAGATGTTGAATGTATAAACCCCGAGTGAAGATCAGTGGGATAATTTTTGTGAAACCATCGAGTGAAAATATTAAATTTCCAGCATGCCAGCACATCCGATTTTGAAGAGCCAGTTTAGTAACAGCTTCCAACGAAAAAAGGACAAGTCAACAACAACTTTCACCAAAAGAGGTCAAATCATCAACAACCTCCAGAAAAATAGAGACACTCCATCTATCTTTCTCCTTCTTTTATTTCTCTTATCCTATTATTGTAAATCATTTAAGATATTTCTAAATTTTTGTTAATTAGTATAAATAACTCTCAACACGAGTTATGAAGGGTTGCACCCTTGGATGAGCAGATTTTGTAAAGTAGAAATTGTACTAAGTCTTTTTGATCATCAATAATACAAGAAGGATTCTGTACTCATCTCTTACAGCTCTATCTTCTCTGTGAGTTTTCCAGTTTTCTGTCATTTTTTTTCTTCATATATTTAACTATCATCATGATAACTAGGTGAGGTTGACTATGTTTCAGCAACCTTATAATTCCTCCTGAAGTTATAATTATTATAAAGAATGATTTACTTGACAATCTGTTAATGTAAGTCCCTTTTATCTATAAAATGTCAATATTTTGGTGATGTTAGATATATTTTGTTGAACCTTTCAACACTGTTTAAATTTTTTCCAACTTATGGTTTATTAAATATTTCAATCTGAATGTTTAATAATCATATTATCTTACACAAGTCTACTTAATCGAAATCATAAAATATTAATCACTGTATGATATGAATAAGCAACCCTTACTTACAATTATTGATATTATCAGCAAGATTTTAAAAACCTTAACCTTTTAATTAAAATCTATCTTATACATTGGTCCTCCAAATATTTCAAAACATAACAAAACATTTTAGATGCTTTGACATGATTATTGACCACAATCATCTCAAAGGACAACACAACCCCTGCTTGCAGACAATGTGTCCCAAAAGTATACCATAGGGTATACAGAAAATGCACTTCTTCAGGTTTAAGGAGGTTTGGTACTTCCTACAAGTATCCTACATCAGATGCAGACTAGAAAAATGTTTCTTGAGCAATCCGAAGATTGTCTAGTCATCAAAATACACCTCCAGGAATTTATGGATATAATATTTGAATGTCGCGACGACGACTCTAGAAAATATGGATGGAGCGTTCTTTAATCCACATGGCATGACTATGTACTAAAATGGCCCCCATTTAGTAGTGAAAATGGTCTTGATCCTATATTCCGGTACTATTCTGATCTGATGATACCCGGACAATCCATTAGTAAATGAATAGGCTTCATGCCCTCCAACATTTTCCAAAACTTTGTTTGTGAAAGGTGTCAGAAATGGATCATGGAAGCATGCATCGTTTAGCTTCTAGAGATCAACACAAATCCTTATTTCTCCATTATTTTTATTTTCTTGGACCACCATAGGGCTAACCCATTATGACTCCTCAATTGGTTCAATGATGTAAGCACGAAGCATCTTGTCTAACTCTTCACACACCTTTTCTTTGTATTTTTGGTTGAGCCGATATGGGTGTTGATTGAATGGCTTTGTATCAGGCTTCAAAGTGATGTGCATCACTCCTACATCTCCTATAATGCCTTTTAGGTCTGAGAACTTCATGGGGAACAAATCCTGGCATTCATGCAACAATTAAATAACCTTTCTTACTATGTCATCATCCCAGTAGTCCCCAATATTTGTGAACTTGGGCTCTGCTTTTGAGCCTATGTTGACTTGTTGAGTCTTAATAGGTTGGGATATGTCTGGAATCTCTACTTTAGGTCATGCAACCTCGTGTTGTCTTGATGATTTGGGAATATTAACATCGCCATATCCTCCTCACCAACTCCACAGTCAGATTTCAACATTCTCGGGCTTGTTCCAACTGCGAATCCCACTTAGGCTATACCAGAGTCCTTGGCTTAGTGTAATGTAGAATACACCTACTTTGACTTATGAAGAGCCTCATTAATACAATCTTAGCCATTAGGGAAGTTATATGTTAATAATAATCCTTCAGTCATCTCATACCAATCTATAGTGCCATGGCGCAACTCTGTTTCAAGGTGCCACTACTAAGGTATCATATCCAAGGAATGAAGGAACATATGCACCCATTATGGTTGAGGTTCTTGAACCCAAGCAGTGCTCCAGCGAGATAAATTCTCACGAGGATCATCGCTACCATTATACTTCTTCGTGATATTAATTTCTACATGACCAAACCCGAGCCTTATCAGTCTGCAAAAATCCTTCCATCCTCTTAAGATTTCTCTATTCATTCCCTACCATCGGGATGGAGTGTGTTAGCACTCCACTAGTTATCTGAAGGCTGAAAAGGAGACCAGCAAAGGTAACCACATACCACTTTGACCTAGTAGCTAGCCCTACCAAGCTGAGAGGGCTCTCTCAATGAGATCACAGCCAAATATTGATTGTGACATGAAAGATATTAGGCTAGATATAATATGCTCAGGTAGGTTTGAGTTTTTTAGGGTTTGATGCTGGATCAGGGATGAAACCAAGTAGCTAGGTCTAGGGATCAAAGGGCTTACAGCTGCAAAAATATAAAGGAGCAAGGTAGAAATGGATTTATGATGGCTTTAGGGTTTTTCAGGTATAGTGGAGAGTGTAAAAAAGTAGAGGGATTTAATGAGAATTTTCAATAATGAATTCATTAAACTGGAAGCATTAAACAAAAAATGAGATGTCCATATAAACAGAGCTAAATTAATAGAATTGTGCCTATGAACTGAAAGGAAAGCCACTGAAGATACAAGACATGAAAGAGGAGCTATATATCATTCAATAAATACTATAACAGAGAAGATACATGATCATAAACTCACAGCACATGAATTTAGTTGCAACTGCATCCTTTGATTTCTGAATATAAAAGTGAAAGTACAAGCTACAAGATAACAATCCTCTAATGTCCAACCATTCAAATGACTCTAAAAATGATATATATAGACCAAAAAAACATCTCCCCTCTCTCAGGGGTCGATTCCATCAGTTGTGGAGCTTATTACATGATAATATCAACAAAACCCTAATATGTAGTGGAGGTTAACCAATTCACCTCATCATAGGAAAGTAGATACATCTAGCAAAAATTACATTAAAAAGCATGTATCTACTCTAATTTACCATTTACCAGCTCAATTACATTTCATGACATCATAATTTTGTAATATCCCAAAATGGAAAAGACAGGAATATAGAACATTTACAACATTCCAAATAAGAAAAACAGGGATATAACACTAAAATATGGAAAATGCCAGAAATATGCTGCAACTGGAAATTACATCAAGACATTATAATCATGAGTAGGAACAACCGATTCATATAATTATAAACAACAACAAATATAAAGTACACAACGCTCCAAAGAAGATGAACTCAAGCCAATAAGAAGTGCTTGAAACACACTAATGAAAACTAGCACTGGGAATGTTGTGATGCTACTGCTGTTGCTACTGGAAACTACTTCTACTAGGAAGAAGAAATATGTGTGGGAGGCTGCTGGAGTGCTCAGAAAGATTTGGGATTTTAACCACGGATTCTACTAAAAAATCCCAGAAAACCCAGAAAATGTTTGGCCAGATTTTAACTTTAGGTTTTCGGCCCTTTTTGGGTTGTCAACTGCACCCCTGTAGGCTGACTTACACACTCCTCCTGGGTAACTGCTGAGATGGGGCTGAAAGAATGATCTATCAACTGAAACAACACCCAATCATCTCAATACATGAAGGGTTGATCCCTTCTCTAGATTCTCAAGATAGAAACTTGAGATCTAGCTCCTCCTTTCTCTGCTCAAGTTGCCGCTGCAAACTACACAACTGCTAGACTAGACTGCGTTGTCAAGGAGGTTGATCTATAGCCTTCTTCTGGATGATGAAATAATTCTCACAGATCATGTAAATGATATCTCCAAAGTGAGGGAAATAACCCTCACAGGATTCCAACCTGAAATACTTGGAACTTCCTTCCTCCCTTAGATCTGCCTGGCTGGACTGCACAATTAATGAAGGAACTGTTGTTGAATGGAGGTGTAATATGATGGCCTTATTCCGGATATCACAATTCTGCTCCTAGAAGACTAAAATGGAAGCTCAAGGTGAAAGGATGAATCCTCCACCAGTTTCCTAGCTGAAATGCTAGAAACTACCTCCCTCATCTCTAACCTTAAGACAAGAATGCGTAATTCCTGAAGATGTATATGTAGAAGAGAGGGGTTGAATGTGGCACCAATGTCAGATGATGAATAGCTGGTCAAAATAACTTTCCCATAGTAGGCACTCGAAGTCCCCATGGGTAAGGGTGGGATTCTCGCTTGAGAACACCCATGTGTTAAACAACACAACATACTTAGATAAACAGCTGAAGCATGCAAAGAATGTCAAATGAAAATACAATATCAAATTCCAAACTTATTGTCTTTGCTTCCCTCATCTTCCTTATATGGTTTTGAGCCTTTCCTAGCCTTGGCCCACTTCATAACTATGCTTCACATGTGGCCACTAGTCTCCATGAAGACTGTGTTGTCTCTCCATGATCTCCATGATCTCTGCAATTAATCTCCACTCTCTCCATCATGTGTGAATTTAATGCACCACTTCCTCCATCACTGCATCATTAATTCTCTATGATTTTACTTTTACTCCTTCGCTATCTACATCATCTTCCTCATTATTCTCCATGATCTCCGCTCCTCCTCCCTTAATAATCTGCTCCACTAATCCGTAATGCTGATCTACTATCTAATTAACCCACATTCACACAAAAAAGTGGATTTTATTCATCTATGGCATTTATGGGTCCCTCCACCCTTTTATTTACTTACTAAGATAGAAAAGTAATAACTCTAATATTCCAATTAGCTGATGGTGTTAGCCCCCCTATGAAATTCTTGAAAAGCAAGCTGGGGGCTATATCATTTTGGAGACCTTCAAGGAATGCATCTCCCCTGAAGACACATCATCCTTGAAGTCTCTCTGTTCTTTGCCTTATACAAGCCCCCTCTGCTGGTTTCTTTCCCTTAGGCTTTCATTTACCCCTTGTGCCCCTGCAAATGTCCCTTTTTCCCCCTTTTCCTCCTTCTGTCAAAGTGTTTTTGTCCCCTTTTATTTCCCCCTATCAACCCTCTAAACCCCTCCAAAATCCCCTTTGATTCTTACCCTCACCCTTGCTTTTCCCCAAATTCCCCCTCCATCTCCCTATCGTTACCCCTTCTAGCCTTTAATTTCATTTAAAATGGCTTTAAAACCCACTTTCCTACCTTATTATGAAGCCCCGCCTCTTTCCTTTCCCGTTACATATTATATCATGAACTTTGTAATAAAACTTTATATTATAAAGTTTCCGTTGTTAACCTTTTCTCCGACCATATGCTGCATAGAAATTTATTATAAAGTTTTATATATTCTATTAACCCATTGGTCCCCCGCTTGCATCCCCACCATTCGTTTGCCCGCCAGATCCAACGGCTGTTATTCACTGCAGGGGGTCGCTCCAAAATCCTCATATCCGTACACCTTGGTCCCCCGCTTTTCATCTCCGTTGTCCATTTAAATCCGCGAAATCGACGGTTCACAGTCCATCCATATCGGGAATGTTCCTGACCATTGATCTTCATAGATCAGACGTTCCTCATTAATCCCGCAGCCTCCGTCGTTTTCCTCGTTCATCACCCTTTGCCGCATCTCCACCGTTCGTTTAAAGCCAGATCTAACGGTCCACTGTGAAATCATATTGGGCGCATTTTCCACCGTTGATCTCTGCCACATCAACGGTTCAGATTTGTTCGCCCGCTGTTGACATTTCCACTGTCCCCCAGTTCCGCCACGTCATCTCCACGTGTACCCTCCGTATATTCTCCCGTTCCATTGCATATAATTGGTCCATTTTCGTGTTTTTTAATGTTTTTCATTCGTTTTCCCGCTCTGCAGCCTGCCAACCACTACCAGAGTGATTTTCACTATTTCCTCGGCAATTTTCTCCTCCACTTCGTCTGCATGGCCATTTCCTCCGTCCACATTGCATCCAGTGCCCCGTCCATGGTATTTTCTTCACAAGTTTCATGTTTTTGCAGGGTTTCAAGTGCGGAAAATCGCCATAACCCACCACCTCTGTCACACAGGCGGAGAATGTAGAAAAGGGCCGTGTACAAAACCCAATTAATGAAGAAAGGCCCGAGGAGGTGTTTCGACGTGACTGTAATCAAAGGACAAGATTGAAAACCTGTCAACCTTCCCCAGAGCCATTAAAGGAGCGGATTTCTCGGTCAGAGGTAGTTGTGAGAGCGGCAAAGAAAAATATTGAAGGAAATCAGAGAATTAAAGCGTTAAGGTGGAGATTTAAAGGGTGTAATCATGAGGCGGCCATTAGATCAGAAACCCCGAAGACCCGTTTAAATTCAATGCACAGTAGCCGTACCACTGTATTATCCGCCTGTATCGTTTTTCTTCATCAAAGGACAAGAGAGCCCATACGCTATTACACACCACAGTTCTCCAAGATTTTTTCTACCTTACGAAACATCTTCTCACAACCAAAGCATTCATATGGCAGACCTCTCAGCAGGTTATTCTATTTTTGTTCAGACACCAAGGGTATGACAGCCGAAATCCATCAAAGTCATATCTTGAAGAAGATCTTCTCTTGCAGCCAAAGGATGACAGAGATTAAATACTGAGCATTTAAGAAAAATGGGTCTCGGCCCTTTTTCCTCTCAGAAGCCTTAATGTTGCATTTAGTTCTCCACCTACCTTCTCTGCCCTTCTTCTACTATAAAACTCAGAAAGAAATGTTGTAATGGTTGTTGATGAGATATCAGAGAATTGCAAGTTGTTTCTCTTGAGACAAGCTCTCTGTGTAGATTGTAAGATAGACTGAGGAAGGTTCATCAGGCTGAATATCAAGCTGTAAGCTATGTTGTACTTGATTGGTGTTGTTCTTAATATGACAAGCACATTTCTTTGGATCCTGATCTAAAGCTGCGGTGATGCTTTTCTATCTTTGTGTTTATTTGCATCACATTTCATTTCTTATGGCTTGCATCAGAAAGTTGGTATAGGATTCACCCTTGTTAGGTGCCCTATGCTTCTGCTCTCCATGCCTTCAATGTTTTCTGCTTAATGTATTATCTAAGAATTAGTTTCAATTGATTTAACCAGTGTAGTGGATGTTGTTGCCTACTAGCTGATGTATGAATTAATGAATCTATTTCTTAGATGTTCTTGTTAGGATTTAACTGGATGAACTGGATACACTGGGAGGACTGAACTTAGTCTCTACCTAACTAGGTTCTTTCACTTCAGTTACCTTTCTAAGATCCCTTGAGTACTCCTTTGAGAGTTACCTCTAAGTATGTCCAAGCAGGTCTGGAGTTAAATGACCTCTGACTTGATCTATAGACAGAAAGTGGTGTTCTGTCCTCTCTTTCACTTTCTCTCCTTATTGTCTCACTCCACCATCATCTTTTAGGATCCAAGGCTTTAGATGACTAGCCCAACTGAAAGCTTGCATGTTGATAGCAAGTAAACCCTTTCCTGACTCCATTGCCCAATGGTCTTGATGTTTTCCTGATTTACCTCTCTTTTGCCTAAATTGCTCTTTGCTCAGCCTTGCCTTATATTGGACCCTTCTTTCTTGATTCCCAACAACCAAACATAAACCATTAAACAAACAAATTTGAACCTATAACTAGCCTAAAATCTAAATCTTGAGCCTTATATGTCACATACCTTTGGCAAACATAGAGAGATCCCTCTCTGGACCTAGGAGGGCTAGATCCTAAGGTCTAAAGTGGTTCTGATGTTGTCTCATCTTTTGGTATTACCAACCTGGCCAAAACATGGGAACCCCAACATAATGGCGACTCCACTGGGGACTATCTGAGTATTTTCATCGCACTACATGATTAGAACCTCAGAAACCCAGAATCTCTGGTTAGGTTGGTATTTCAACGCTCCTATTCTTGAAACAAACTCCATTTTTTGTGTTCTCTCATACTCTTAGACAGGGTCTGGAAAGGGCCAGGTAGCCTTCGGATCTCATCCTCTTTTAGAGGTGACATATCTGGTAAATGCCCTCCCAGTCAATCTCTAGTTGGAGTTTGCTGTGTTTTGAGGTTGTTCTTGAAAGGAGACATCCCCTAGGCACTGTGGTGGACAGTGTAAACCCTTAGACATCCTAAAACCTTCCACCTGGCGACTCCATAGTTCCTAAAAGATCAAAAAATCCACTGGTGATCAGTAGGCCTGCTGGTTATCTTGGTTTCAGATTAGACTCCACTGGGAGACCTGCCTTCATAACAACATCAACCACAATAGAAGTAACAAGTAGGGTTAAGATGCTTAGTTAGTAAAATAACATTTTGGCTTTTAGGACCATTCATACAAGAGCTTTCCCTAATCCTAACCCACCTGAAATAGTTGATAACCCTGAGAGCATTCTCAAAGGGTCTCTTACACCTAAAAGATAAACTATTTCCAGCCACATCTGTAGAGCTAACTCTGCTCCAGAAGATCTTACAGCTCTATCACACTTTCATCTTGACCTAGACATACCAAACAAATTACCTAGAACTTGGTCATTTGATACTTTAGGCCAGACAGACCCTCAACTTAGGGACACTGAAACCCCTCCATCTACACCTCCAGACATTCACTTCATCCAAAACTTGGGATTTCCCACCCTATATCTGCTCAGCAAAATTCTGCTGGTCCTAGAATCCCTGTCATCCATATACCAGCTGCTCAGGTTAATCCTTTACCTAATCAGAACATCGTAATGGTAGCCTGGTATGCACCTCTAGTGTTGCCTCAACCTCTAGTGCCCCTACCAAATGATTATCAATCAAAAATTCCCCACTTCCCTGCCAAAGAGCTTACAACAGCCCAACAACATGTAGATAAAATGGAAGACTCTTTTGACTATATGGAAATTGATGATGAAACAGTCAAGATGAGAATCTTTGCACAAAGCCTGGGAGGTGAGGTGAAGAAGTGGTTTAAAAACCTACCCGCTGGTAGTATTCGAGATCTCCCCACTTTATACCAGTCTTTCATCAAAAAATGGGAAACCAGGGCAAATCCTCGCCAACTCCTAGCTGAATACATGAGCCTTAGAAGAAACGTGGGAGAGAGTGTCCATGATTACACGACAAGATTTAACAGCATTTACAATGCCCTACCCCCACACATGAAACCCCCACAAGGCATGGCTCTAGCAAAATACCCCGAGGGTTTTGATGCTGACATGACCTATGAGCTGAGGGATAAAGAGTACGCTACGTTAGAAGACATGCAGAAAGGAGCCATAACTATAGAAGCAAACTTGATGGAGAAGAGGGCGAGATTGAGAGCTGAAAAGAGGGTAACATATAGAGATGACAATGTAGCCTCTACATCTAATCCAAATTTTGACAGACTAGCTAAAAATGTGGAGAGACTGCAACAAATGATGGAAAAGATGGTTGTCACAGTGGGTAACCAGAATAGGAACCAAAACCAGAACCAAAACTCTAGAAGAAACAACAACACCCCCAACAGACAAAAAGAATCAGATCAACAAGTTATTCCCCCATTCCAAAACTTCCTAGATGAAGATGAGGGAATCATAGATGAGTTTGAGGGGAATGAAATAAACATGTTTGAAACGGAGGACTCAATCCATAACTGTGATTCAGAAGAAGATCAGACCTCACCTTCATACTGGGATGAGGAAGGGTCAGAAGCTGAAGCCTACAGAGTTGGATTTGAAAATGATATTATGCAGGTCAGGGAACAATACGAACTTAGGAGAAAAAGGAGCCAAGAAACTTCCAAAACCAAAACTCCCGAGGTCACTATTAAGAAAAGGCCTGAGAAATCTTCTAAAACAACTACTGGAAATAACAAATCAGCAGCTGAGAGTTCTGGGAAAGGTAGAGAAAAGGACAACCAAAACGCTGAAAAACAAAACCAACCTACTAGCAGCACTAGCACTACAGTTAGTGCTCCTGATGCAACAGTCGTCAACCATGTACATAGTGATAGACCACATGCTGATTCAGCCACTAAGGCTTTGACGAAGAAAACAGAATTGAACATCCCAAGGGGTCAATCCACTTTCAATTTGGAGAGTGAGATTGCAAAAATCAAGATCTCTGTACCACTCGGCCACTCAGGATGTATATAAAGGCCAAATTTTGAAAGCATTAAATCTATAAGAAATCAATGATTCTGTAAACCTGAATGATGATCAACCAGCCCTCTTGTTTGGTCCAAATATTGAGGGAAAATTTCAAGAAGGGGTAGTGCCCCCTTTCTATATCAGTCTCAACATCCATGATAAGATCCTCCACAATGCCATGCATGATTCTGGAGCATCACACAATTTAATGCCTAAGGTAGTGATGGAAAATCTAGGCCTAGAAATAACACGACCCTATAAAGATTCATATTCATTCGACTCTAGAAGAGTAAAATGCCTAGGCCTGATCAAAGACTTGTGTGTGAACCTCACTCAGATTCCTGCTAAATGTATGGTCATGGACGTGGTGGTGGCAGATGTGCCACCTAAGTATGGCATGCTATTGTCTAGATCATGGGGAGCCAAGCTGCAAGGCACAATGCAAATGGATGGCTCATATGCCATTATCCCTATATTTGGCCAACTTAGAAGACTATATAGAGAGGCTCAGATGAAGTTCTTAGTTAGTAGCCCTGAGAAGCCTGAAAACTCACCATTATATTCTGTACATACAGATCTGGATTCTTTCATCCTTTACAATGATCTATCCTTAGGAGAACTTGGATCAGAAAACAAATAAGCAAACAATGACACTGAGCCCATGGATTTCGACATAATGGCTACCCTGGACTTAGAAGAAAACGATGCAGAAAACCATGGGAAAAACGCTGAAAACGAAACTCTGAGTGAAACAGAATCAAAACACAAGCAGCAAAACAATCCACTCTCTGAACCCCACACATATCATGAAGAAAAGAACAACCCTCAACCCAGTACAAACCCTACAACGCAACATAATGGCGAACCCCTGTGGGAGATGAATTTCGATGGGTCCTGTACTAGAAAAAATGCCGGAGCAGGGGTGTGGATACGTAACACAGAGATTGAATACGCAGAGAGCCATGCTGTCAATCTGCAATTCAAATGTACAAACAATATCGCAGAGTATGAGGCTCTTATCCTTGGTTTAAAATTGCTCAAAGAATTAGGAGCCCATAGGATAACTGTGAAGGGAGACTTAGAGTTAGTTGTAAAACAGGTAAATGGTGAATACACAGCAAAACACCCTCGGTTAAGAGCGTACAGGAATGATGCAATGGACATATTGAAAACTTTCATAGAATACGATTTGGTATTCATCTCTAGGAGTCAAAACGTTATTGCCAATGGATTAGCTTGCCTAGCCAGTTCATATCCTAAGGCTCCAGCTGACCACCAGATCATTATCTAGACCAAATTCAGACCTGCTATGCCAGAAAACGAAAAATACTGGCAGGGTTTTGAAGGAGATAAGCAGATTGAGGACTTCTTGACAGGCAGAAATGAGTTTGAATTTTCTAGTTCAGACTCTAAATCTGAAGATGGCTGCCTAGGTGAGGAGCCCTCTGATGGAGAAACCCCATCTTGTAACATAGAAATAAACATCTTTTCTAAAGAAACTGGAAACCTAAACGAAAAACAAGAAAACGTTGATAGTGAGGAAATGGAGGTGCTGCAGGCCAAAGATAAGAATATACCCAGAGGCCTGGCACCCTTAGAAGACCTCTTTGACTTCAATGATGTAGCAAAAAAACCCACTATAGAACATGCAGACTCTGATGTGGAAGAATGTAACATAGGCACTGAAGATAAACCCAAAATGATTAAACTGGCTAAGTCTATACCTGCAGACATGAAGAACAAATACATCGACCTGTTCAAGGAATTCATTGATGTGTTTGCATGGATTTATGAAGACTTAAAGGCCTATGACACAAATATCATTCAACATAAGATACCCTTGAAGGAAAATCAGAAGCCTTTCAGACAAAAACTCCACAGAATTAATCCAAAACAATTGCCTGCAGTTGAAAAGGAGATTAAAAAGATGTATGAAGCAGGCATAATAGTTCCTGTCAGGTTCTCTGATTGGGTATCGAATCTAGTGGCTGTGAGGAAGAAAACAGGAGAGATCAGATTGTGTATAGACTTCAGAAATCTCAACAGAGCCTCACATAAAGACAACTACCCTTTGCCTAGAATGGAGCATATCTTGCAGAAGGTAGTGGGCTCTAAGAGGATCTCCATGCTAGATGGCTTTTCCGGTTATAACCAGGTGTTGGTACTCCCAGAAGATCAACTCAAAACAACGTTTACCACTCCATGGGGCACCTTCATGTATGTGAAAATGTCTTTCGGATTAATGAATGCTGGAGCAACCTTCCAGAGGGCAATGGATATAGCTTTCTCAGATGAGATAGGGCACTTCATAGTCATCTACTTGGATGACTTAACAGTCTATTCTAAAACTGAAGAAGAACATTTGAAGCATCTGAGGAAAGTATTTGAAAAATGTAGAAGGTACGGTCTGTCTCTAAATCCTAAGAAAACTGTGTTTGGGCTACAAGAAGGCAAACTTCTAGGCCACATTATATCTGAGAAAGGGATTAGGATAGACCCACAAAGAGTTGATGGGATACTACAAATTACACACCCAAGAAACATCAAAGAATTACAGTCCTTCATTGGGAAGATCAATTTCCTTAGGAGATTCATTCCCAACCTGGCTGAGCACCTTAGGAAAATGACTGACATGTTGAAGAAAGGAGTAGGAATCAAATGGACTATAGGAGCTAAACAATCTTTTGAATCTGTAAAACTTGCACTCACACAAGCTCCCGTTCTGATCAACCCTGATTTCTCAAAAGATTTTCTGATATTTTCATTTGCCTCAGAGCACACCATAGCTGCAGTTCTACTGCAAAAAAATTCAGAGGGTAATGAATAGCCAATTTCCTTTTTCAGCAGAGCCTTAAGAGATGCACCCTTGAAGTACAACATAATGGAGAAACAGGCTTACGCTTTAGTCAAGGCCTTAAAAAATTCTAGGGTGTACATCTTACATTCTCATACCATTGCTTATGTGCCTAATATAGTGGTTAAAGATATCTTGTCCCAAGACCCTGATGGGAAAAGGGGCAAGTGGATTGCTACAATTTTAGAATATGACCTTGAAATAAAGCCCACCAAACTGATCAAAGGTCAAGGCCTGGCCCAATTAATGGCAGAATCGAATCTGTAGGCCCTGGATATTAACATGGTGAATGCCTTGGATGAGCAGGAAAGCCTACCTGATCCCATTATAGAAGAGAAATTCCAAAACTCTCCATGGTATTCTGATATCCTTTATGTCCTCACCAATCTCAATGCCCCTCCAGAACTGTCAAAAACTAAGGCCAGATTCAAAAAACTCAAAGCCAAAAACTACTGCATCTTGAATGAAAAATTGTATTGGAAAAATCCAAATGGCCTATTGCTGAAATGTTTGTCCGAAACTGAAGCTAAAAATGTCAAACAAGAATTTCATGCTGGAGAATGTGGAGGCCACCTGAGTTGGAAAGCCACGACAAACAAGATACTCAGGGCTGGTTATTATTTGCCTACTCTTTTTAATGATGTCCATAAAATGATAACTGCTTGCCACAAATGCCAGATATTTGAAGGAAAAAGAAAACTTATTACCCTCCCTTTACAACCCATTACAGTTGAGGGTCCTTTCATGCAATGGGGTCTAGATTTTATAGGGGAAATTCATCCAGCCTCTTCAGGACAACACAAATGGATCTTAACAGCCACTGATTATTTCACTAAGTGGATAGAGGCCATCCCACTAGGAGTGCCATAGACTCTGTCATTATTAGGTTCCTAGAAGGCCATATACTCTCTCGGTTTGGTTGTCCAAGGAAAATAATCACCGAAAATACTGCTGCTTTTGGATCCAAGAAAATGGTGGATTTTTGTCACAGGTACCGTATCACGCTCGGTCATTCCACTGCCTATTACCCTCAAGGTAATGGCTTGGCTGAATCATCAAATAAAAGCCTAGTGGCAATCATCAAAAATATATTAGAGGAGAACAAGAAATCTTGGCACAACAAGTTGGTACATTCTTTGTGGGCTGACAGGCTTACTACAAAAAAATCCATTGGCATGTCACCATTCCAGCTAGTCTATGGGACAGAAGCAGTATTCCCTACCAGCCTTGGAGTTCCAGTAATCAAACTTGTCCAAGAGATCCAATCAGAGGAAGACAACATGATAAGAAGGATAAATCAAACAATCCACCTTCAGCAAACAAGGGAGGAGGTATATAACAGAGCTGTCAGAGTTCAAGAAAAAATTAAAAAGCTATTTGACAAAAGAACCAAAGCTGCTGATTTCAAAATTGGTGACAGGGTTCTGAAGTGGGACTCAAGAAGAGAGGACAAAGGTAAACATAGCAAGTTTTACAGCTTATGGCAGGGTCCATACGTTATCCAAGATATTGTGGGCCCAAATGTGTTCTTTCTACAAGAGCTTGATGGCACAGAGCTGTTTGGGGGTCCTGTCAATGGCAGGATGCTCAAGCATTACTTCTGATAGTTTTTAATTTCCAATTTCCATTTCATTGTACATACCATTGCAGTTTCCATTTTCCAGGAAAGAGAGAGAAAATGTTTCAAAAAGACAGAGATGAAAGAGAGGTTCAGACATGCTTAAAACATGAACCTCTGGAAAGTGTAAAAGATAGGCTCCAGTATGATCAAAATCTGAGCCAAGAAGTAGACAGCTGGTCCTAACATGCTCAAAATCTGGGCCAGCCAAGGAAAGAAAATCAGCTCTAATGTGCCCAAGACTAGAGCTAAGTCAGAGAACAGAGGTGACTCAAATATGCTCAAAACCTGAGTCACAGAGAAAGAAGGATGTTTCAAAACTGCAGATTTCATGCCTTCTCAATTTTGGTTTCAGTGTCCCACAAGCCTTCACTCCAGCAAGTCAGTCAGTCTAATCCTGGCTTAACTGTTTTTCAATTTCCTGTCTTAGAATGTAGGAGAAGAAATCTGCTGGACAGTTTAATCCCATCAGATATTAGATTAGGTAGAGAAACGTATGAGACCAACAGCCTAATCTGGTCTCATGGAGTAATAAGGGTAGATGTAGAATAGGTTTATTTTCTGTCTGAAAAATAAAATGATGTAAAGGGTCTGCTAGTTCAAGTGCACCCAAAGGGAAATGTTAGGACTGTAGTTTGGGTAGGTAGACTGGTTGGGAAAAATGTTTCTGCTGATGTAACATATTCATATTGTGGAAACTGCAAATCAAAGAAAGGGATGTGCCAAGCAGCAGGCAACTGGCCTACTCCAAAGATCATTTCTGGTTTCTTGCCTCCTTCAAGAAGAAGCCATCCCCATGTGGAGCCACTGTTATCCCCCCTATGAAATTCTTGACAAGCAAGCTGGGGGCTATATCATTTTGGAGACCTTCAAGGAATGCATCTCCCTTGAAGACACATCATCATTGAAGCCTCTCTGTGCTTTTCCTTATACAAGCCCCCTCTGCTGGTTCCTTTCCCTTAGGCTTTCATTTACCCCTTGTGCCCCTGCAAATGTCCCTTTTTCCCCCTTTTCATCCTTCTGTCAAAGTGTTTTTGTCCCCCTCTATTTCCCCCTATCAACCCTCTAAACCCCTCCAAAATCCCCTTTGATTCTTACCCTCACCCTTGGTTTTCCCCAAATTCCCCCTCCATCTCCCTATCGTTACCCCTTCTAGCCTTTAATTTCATTTAAAATGGCTTTAAAACCCACTTTCCTACCTTATTATGAAGCCCCGCCTCTTTCCTTTCCCGTTACATATTATATCATGAACTTTGTAATAAAACTTTATATTACGCTGCATATAACTTTATTATAAAGTTTTATATATTCTATTAACCCATTGGTCCTCCGCTTGCATCCCCACCATTCGTTTGCCCGCCAGATCCAACGGCTGTTATTCATTGCGGGGGGTCACTCCAAAATCCTCATATCCGTACACCTTGGTCCCTCGCTTTTCATCTTCGCGGTCCATTTAAATCCGCGAAATCGACGGTTCACAATCCATCGATATCGGGGACGTTCCTGACCATTGATCTTCATAGATCAGACGTTCCTCGTTAATCCCGCAGCCTCCGTCGTTTTCCCCGTTCATCACCCGTCGCCGCATCTCCACCGTCCGTTTAAAGCCAAATCTAACGGTCCGTTGTGAAATAATATCGGGCGCATTTTCCACCGTTGATCTGTACAAGATCCGACGGTGCGGAATTTGCCCGTCACGGTGGTCCCCACTTGCTTTCACTCTTCAGAAACCATGTGGTTTTCATCGCACCACCATCCGCGAGCTGGCGGTTTTCCCCTGTTGACCAACGATTCCGCTCAGCGCTTGACACCTGTCCTCCTGTATGTTTTTAAAACCGCTGTCCCCGCCCGTTAACGTCATCCATCGCGCGTTATTAACCGGTCACTGATGCCCAGCAAAATTACCATAGACAGCTCGATCTGGAGCGGGTCATCCGACGGCTATCGGTCATCAAAGGTGCACAATGCTTAATCTAACTGCGCACGCGATAACACAGGTCCTGGCCCTCCGTCCTTCGTCTGCCGCCGTTGATCTCTGCCACATCAACGATTTAGATTTGTTTGCCCGCTGTTGACGTTTCCACTGTCCCCCGGTTCCGCCACGTCATCTCCACATGTACCCTCCGTATATTCTCCCGTTCCATTGCATATAATTGGTCCATTTTCGTGTTTTTTAATGTTTTTCATTCGTTTTTCTGCTCTGCAGCCTGCCAACCACTACCAGAGCGATTTTCACTATTTCCTCGACAATTTTCTCCTCCACTTCATCTGCATGGCCATTTCCTCCGTCCACATTGCATCCAGTGCCCCGTCCATGGTATTTTCTTCACAGGTTTCATGTTTTTGCAGGGTTTCAAGCACGGAAAATCGCCATAAACCACCACCTCTGTCACACAGGCAGAGAATGCAGAAAAGGGCCGTGTACAAAACCCAATTAATGAATAAAGGCCCGAGGAGGCGTTTCGACGCGACTGTAATCAAAGGATAGGATTGAAAACCTGTCAACCTTCCCCAGAGCCATTAAAGGAGCGGATTTCTCAGTCAGAGGTAGTTGTGAGAGCGGCAAAGAAAAATATTGAAGGAAATCAGAGAATTAAAGTGTTAAGGTGGAGATTTAAAGGGTGTAATCCATTTTTCAGAGGCTAAGCATTAGATTGTAAACCCCGAAGACCAAGCAGAAATTCAAGGCACAAGTAGCCGTACCACCAGGGTTTATCCACCTGCAGAATGTTTTTCTTCATCAAAGGACAGAGAGCCCATACAGTTTTTATTACACACCATGTCTCTAAAGATTTTTTCTACCCAGACAACAGTTCCAAGCAACCAAAGCATTCATATGGCAGACCTCTCAGCAGGTTATTCTATTTTTGTTCAGACACCAAGGGTACGATTGCCGAAATCCATCAAAGTCATATCTTGAAGAAGATCTTCTCTTGCAGCCAAAGGATGACAGAGATTAAATACTGGGCATTTAAGAAAAATGGGTCTCGGCCCTTTTTCCTCTCAGAAGCCTTAATGCTGCATTCAGTTCTCCACCTACCTTCTCTGCCCTTCTTCTACTATAAAACTCAGAAAGAAATATTGTAATGGTTGTTGATGAGATATCAGAGAATTGCAAGTTTTTTCTCTTGAGACAAGCTCTCTGTGTAGATTGTAAGATAGACTGAGGGAGGTTCATCAGGATGAATATCAAGCTGTAAGCTATGTTGTACTTGATTGGTGTTGTTCTTAATATGACAAGCACATTTCTTTGGATCCTGATCTAAAGCTGCGGTGATGTTTTTCTATCTTTGTGTTTATTTCCATCACATTTCATTTCTTATGGCTTGCATCAGAAAATTTGTATAGGATTCACCCTTGTTAGGTGCCCTATGCTTCTGCTCTCCATGCCTTCAATGTTTTCTTCTTAATGTATTATCTAAGAATTAGTTTCAATTGATTTAACCAGTGTAGTGGATGTTGTTGCCTACTAGCTGATGTATGAATTAATGAATCTATTTCTTAGATGTTCTTGTTAGGATTTAACTGGATGAACTGGATACACTGGGAGGACTGAACTTAGTCTCTACCTCACTAGGGTCTTTCACTTCAGTTACCTTTCTAAGATCCCTTTAGTACTCCTTTTAGAGTTACCTCTAAGTATGTCCAAGCAGGTCTGGAGTTAAATGACCTCTGGCCTGATCTATAGACAGAAAGTGGTGTTCTCTCCTCTCTTTCACTTTCTCTCCTTATTGTCTCACTCCACCACCATCTTTTAGGATCCAAGGCTTTAGATGACTAGCCCAACTAAAAGCTTGCATGTTGATAGAAAGTAAACCCTTTCTTGAATCCATTTCCCAATGGTCTTGATGTTTTCCTGATTTACCTCTCTTTTGCCTAAATTTCTCTTTGCTCAGCCTTGCCTTATATTGGACCCTTCTTTCCTGATTCCCAACAACCAAACATAAACCATTAAACAAAAAACTTTGAACCTATAACTAGCCTAAAATCTAAATCTTGAGCCTTATATGTCACATACCTTTGGAAAACATAGAGAGATCCCTCTCTGGACCTAGGAGGGCTAGATCCTAAGGTCTAAAGTGGTTCTGATGTTGTCTCATCTTTTGGTCTTACCAACCTGGCCAAAACATGGGAACCCCAACAGATGGAAAATTGGGAATATTACAGTCCTCCCAGCCAAAATGTTGCTTGTCCTCAAGCAACTACAAAAGTGAATGCTACAATAATCCTCCTCCCTCCAAATGGCATCGTCATATGGAAGGTCTCCCCATCTGATCGACTGTGTAATGAATGCCCAGCTCCATATCTGCCTCTCTAGAATGTATATAATGGCTTCCAACTGCATATCTAGATGCCTCTCCTCATCAATGAACCTCCAAGTGGCAACCATATGTTGTTCCAGAGCCTCTTATCTGCATGTCAAGACATATCAAGTGAAGTGGTTCCTCCCCCAAAAGGAAAGTCCCAACTCATAAACTATCTCTCCAACCCATGCTACATGGAGTAAGATGTACCTCTCCATGCTCCCATCATCGGCCCTGTTGGCCTTGCTTGCACCAAGAATCATCTCAACACTGTGAAAAATAGGAAATAAAGACATATGGGTTGACAATGGTGAAATTTCGAACCATACTCTCTCAATAACAACCACTGCAGCAATGCCTCTTGTTGCCATACCACCCCACAATCATACCAAGTATGGTGTCCATACTCTCCTAATAGAAGCCAATGCAGTAAGGCCTCCTGTTTCCACCTTCCCTCCTCATCATGCAAGGTATGGGAGAAAGTCAACCCATACTCTCCCAAGAGTAACCAAAGTAACAATGAGTCTTGTTGCCACCTCACATCACTATCATGCAAGCCATGGAGTAACAACATACTGATTGACATGTAGAATGTCACATCAGCCCAACATAACCAAAATCCCTACTTCCACATCATGTGAGTGCCATGCAATGTCCCAAATAATAACACACCCATTGACATAGGATATGTCATGTGATGGACAAAATCTCTGAAGAGTAACTAGCGTAGCCATGCCTCTTACAAGTAGCTCACCAACCACTTGCTCATCATCCTCACCCATCCATCCAACTGTGGGTGATGACTCATATCATGCTCCAACTTGGTATCCACCTAATGGATAATACCATCCTCCCCAATATGATGATATTTTCACTCCATGATATGTTGAAGCGCATCCTCCTTGAGGTTACTCCATGAGAACCTCTCATCGATGACCCAGTAGAATTCATAAGGTTCTGAATATGCTGTAGGTAGAAGCTTCTCTTTGAGTTATGAGATGCTCATCAAGAAGGCTTCATCCTGATAATGGAAAATTCTATCCATCATAATTTGTATACCAACAATCATCTGTCCCTCTAATGCTTCATGAGTGAAGCAATCATCAGAATGCTCCAAGAATAGTTGGTCCCCAAACTCATCACTGCTCCCTAGCGACATCGCTACTGATCTCCATGATGGTGCATCCACTGTCTCATGACCATGCACAATGATAAACTCATAGCCAGACATTCTACCAATTAGGACTATGCTCATCCTATCTTCAAAAAATCCACACTTCAACACAAAGTGTTGTGTGTAGCTCAACACTAAACAATTAGGATGGCTATACATCTCCTCCTTGAGCAAGTCAAGGGTCCTCTGCACAGTGATAGTTTGTTTCTCCCAATCAGCACGGTGCTCTAACCACTGGTTATGCAATTGCCCTGATGGCATGACCCCATAAATCTCAAACTGAGGTGCTGAAATAATATGGGATGGAAATGTTTGAAAACCTTGGATAAGCTGATACTTGGGGACATCTTGTAAGGCCACAAAAGTTCCTCCAATAGGGGAAATGGCTTCTCCAACTGCTGGTGGTGGTGATGGTTTCTCCTCTGTTGTTTCACCAGTGCTGGTATTTGCCTTTTCTTCCTCATGCATTTCCTGAATTATGCATGGGACTCCCAATGTCAAAAGCTCAAGACCATATTGCAAAGATGTAGGTGCTCTTTCTCCTGATGCAAGTACTTTTGTTGCTGGGGGTGGTGGTAGTTGCTCTCTTTTCGGAGTGACAGTGCTGACATCTTCCTTTTGCTTCTCATGTACTTTCTCATCAATGACGAGAAATGTCTCTATGGAAATTGTCTCTGGTTTTCTTCTATAAAACGCCTTTATCAGCCTTTGAGTGAATTCTACATAAAAATTCACTCTTGCATGTTTCAAATGGATGAACCACCAATCCTTTGCTTCACCCTCAAGGTGCAGCACTGCAATCTCAACAACCTCTCCTTCCACTACTGGATGTAGTTGGAATAATACATCTAACTTCTTCCTCCAAGCTCTTTCTATTCTTGTGGATGACCCATCATAAGTAGGCAAGAATAATCTATTTTGTATGTGTCTTTTTCTTCTATTGCAGTTGCGTGGTATTAGGTTCGCTTTGATATGAAAGAACTTTTGGAGAGTTAGATTATCCTTGGATGATCTAGATTGGGATTTTTAATCTGCAAGATAATTACTCAGAGTCTCATGCTCTAAGTATCCTCCATCTCCTTCTGCAAGGGCAGTGGACATAGAAAAGTGTCGTGGAGCTCTTTCCATTGCTGATTGTTTATATTGCTGATAGGAAGTGCTTGGACCTTCCTCATTCTGAAATCCTCTTGAGGTTTCTCTTTGTCTTCCCCTTCTCATTTCTTTAATCCTTGTGGAGAGATCCTGCATAGATGTAAAGAGAATTTTGGCAAAACTTAATCCTTTTGATATTGAAGACTTATTATTTTCCTACTTCTTCTTCTTATTCTTATGATGTCATGAAGTGCCCACAATATGAGCCAAAGATCATGCTCTGATACCACTATAATATCCCAAAATGGAAAAGACAAGAATATAGAACGTTTACAATATTCCAAATAAGAAAAATAGGGATATAACACTAAAATCTGGAAAATGCCAAAAATATGCTGCAACTGGAAATTACATCAAGACATTATAATCATGAGCAGGAATAGCTGAGTCATATCATTATAAACAAAAAAAAATATAAATTACATAGTGCTCCAAAGAAGATGCACTCAAGTCAACAAGAAGTGGTTGAAACACACTAATGAAAACTAGCAATGGGAATGGTGTGCTGCTACTGCTGTTGCTGCTGGAAACTACTGCTACTGGGAAGAAGAACCATGTGCAAGAGGTTGTTGGAGTGCTCAGAAAGATCCGAGATTTTAACCACAGACTCTACTCAAAAAACCCAGAAACACCCAGAAATAGTTTTGCCATATTTTAAATTTGGGTTTTTAGCCCTTTTTGGGTTGCTAACTGCACCCCTGTTGGCTGACTTACACACTGCTCCTTGTTATGTGGATAAATCCTTCTTTTGGACAAGAACGATCTCCCTAGTCCTAAGGATACCTAGAAACAAACAACCAAATGCAAACCATTTTATCTAGATCATCTATGATTTAGAATTATTAATAACAAAGTACGAGGACATGTCCCTACCTGAAGTCCAATGCTTGCCGAAATCTTCTATCCAGTCGCTCCAAAACAGGTCACTTCAGTATGTGAAACCTACGATCAAAGATAGATAAAAGGATTAAAAGTACCTGCAAGATATAACAATTGAGAAAACACTAGTCTATCTCAGTGATCAAGGAATCAAAGAATTGAAATACTGAAATAGATACATGAACAATTCAATGAGAAAATGGAATCCATTTGTATTAACTTGTATAATAAGGAGTAACCTTACATCCTTTCGCCTTGATGTTATACAGGTTCTTCCAGGGTCCTTAACAATCGTTCTCTCTCAGATTGACAAGCCTTCTTCTCTCTGAACTAGCATAAAGTTATGGGCATGAGTGTGTGATCATTCTCATATAAAAATTGGCTAGTATAGAGAGTATGCTCTCTTAAGAATTTATTTAGCAAATAATATGTATCTACCATTTACCAACTACCCTTGAGACTAAAACATGAGCTCAATTTATAGGGAAATGGAGATAGTTTCAGTTCCATGAAGAGGGGGATAGATTCCTCTCATGAAGGGATTTGAGCTCCATAGATCAAGGGATAAGCTCCATGAGTGAAGGGATAGAACTCATGAGTATAGGATAAACCTTGAATTATACGTGCTTCTAGAAGCTTCCATTTGTGAGAATATTTATCCAGCTGGGCTTCTAGAACTTACTTTTTCCTTTATTTTAATGTTTACAGGGGTCCACAAATTTTATAAGAAAAACGTGCGGGATGTGCTGCAGGCTATAGGGCAAATATTTGTGGATCTGCAGGCAAGGGTTAGAAAAAGTGCGGAGTTAGACTTTTTAGGGTTTTAATGAGCTTTTATCTAATTCCAAGACTTGCTTTAGGAACATTAGGGTTTTTGACTTCTAAGGGAGCATAATATAGGTAGTGATGAACCTATATACACAGTCAAATGTCATGGTGACAAAATAATGTGTAACAGATTGCCCCCTAAAGTGCGAAGTTTGAGGTAGTTCTGAAGAGTGAAGTGCTTTATATTTCCGAGGATTGGATTGTGGACATACCGGTCGAAATCATGTAAAAACATTCAATGCTAACATATATATGTATATCATCGTTGAGGTAGGCATTCCCATACTCAAATCAAAACTAAATACATGTTTTGGTACAAAAATGCTTTTAAAATTACATCAATAGTAGACACAGTATGGACGCAGCCATCTGTCATAAATAGCCTACTGTATCATGAATAATAAAACTCCTCGCAACCTGGATGGTGGAAACTAGATCCAGGGTCTTGATTTCTGCTTCTTGAACTAGTACGATTCTATCCATGCGATTATTTGTGTTCAAGTCGAACATGGTAGAAACCACTTGATTACCAGTCAATGATGTGAACTGTTAACAAGTGTGAGAGAAACCACCAATAATGAAAACGGCTCTCAAAGTACTCAGTACAATCCACGAGGTGTGAATGAATGATTTGCACTTGAACACTTCACGGAATCATTCGATCAAAGGTCAATGATGCAACCTATCGTTGAAGGTGAGAAACCTGCCATTAAGGCATGCAGATCCTAAGGTACTGATAGGATTCTAGATCAAATTTCTAGATGATGAGCTGGCGTCGATAGAAAGTGACCTGTCGCAGGAAAGGCTACGACACGAAACCATTAGATCAAGTTTTGAATAAATTTTTGCAAGGACTGACTCAGGGATGGTCAACACGAATGGAGACAAATGTTTGCAATGAACGGTTTATTTGAACTATCTCTTGAACACATAACGACATTGTAGATGGTTTGGTAACAATTGACCTAAAGCTAATATCCAGAAACCGGCTGAAGAATTTCAATGTGGTTTGATTAACTGTTAGACAAAGTATTTTCCCAACCCAGGTACAAGTGTGACAAAAAGTGTCGTGTTCAAGAGTGGTATACTACTTTTCAAAACAAGGATGACAACTGGATTCATTTTCTCTATTTTCCCCCACAATTTCTGGCAAGTACCTCTTTATTTTTGACAAGCTTGAGGAGGATAACATTTGCTTGTTGTGTAAGCTCATCCTTCAGATGAGTCCAACTTAGTATTAAAATCGAACCCTAAGAAGGAGTGGTTCGTTCCTATTTGTAATTGACAGGTCCTTTACTGTTAAATTTTAACAAGTCCAGTATAGGTGAAACTCGGTATTTTTCAATTTTAGGGAGTCGAAATAAAAACATAAGAAAACTCTGTGGTTGTAATTTTTCGTAAATTTAGTCTCTCAAGCCCGAAAAAAGGATAAAATAATACAAGAGAGAACTCTATTGACCATGATTAGTCAACGTATACCTCTTTCGTAAATTGTCCATTTCAGTCCCAAAAAGGGGTAAGCTTAAACTGAAAGGATGACTGTTCATTTCCTTTAACGAGTTCGAATATTCAAGTAGTTGACGATCTTTTCATGTTTTGAGAGTCTGAAAAGGGCTTAAAAGAGAACTCTAGGGTTTCGCTTTTTCGTAGTTTTCAAGAGCTTGGAAAAGTGATAAAAGTGTACTCAGCATCAAAATAATTCTTTTCCCGGAAAAATCTGTATTCTGCACAAAAAATAGAAAGATTAAGCATACCTATTTCCAATAAGTAAAAACATTGAAAATTTAATTTTTAAAGTGGAAAATAAACAAAATATAATATTTTATTCATTCAAAAAATCTTATAAAAAGGAGTTTAACAAAGTCATTTTCACCTTTTGTCTTCAAAGTTGTAAATTGAGAGCTTTTGGCAGAAGATTTTTGGAGTTGATAACGGGAGAACCGACCGCTCAAATCGAGATTCGTCAGAGCCAGGTAATCCGCAACACTATTCTCTTCATTTCTATGCAATTTAATTCTCTTTTTAGGCTTTAAAATCATTTTTTGAGGAGAAATTATGTTTAAAATTATGCTTTTAGGGGTCTGCGGGCCATACATGCATTACCTGCGGACCTCGATAATTTTATTAAAGGAAAATTATCGGTCTACCATTGTTTTCGTGTAGAGTGCATGTAGACGTCTGCACTATCTCTGCATGAAAAATGCGGAGGCACCGTGACCAAATGAAAAATGATAATTTCTCACTCTAAAACTTTCTAATCTTCAAATGCGTCCATTTGCAGACTATTCCACAATGCTAGTGTGGAGAGAACGCGAGCATGAAGGTACAGATGATGTGGCTATGAATAATCCAGCCACAATGCATGCGCTTAGAAATTGTGATTTGTATAAATTTTGGGCAATTCAAGGTATGAGGGCACAAGTGGAACTGATGACATGGCTAGTGAACAAATGGAATGTTCAAAATTAGTGCTTTATCATTGGCAATCATCGCCTTGAACTTGAGCTCGAAGATATTTATTTTCTCACTGGATTATCCAAAAGAGGAGAAAACATTTCTTTGTTTGGAGCTAGGCAGGGTAGCCTACCTGTTGCTAGTTACAAACACGAGTTTTGCAGTGATGAAGCAGATCCCAAAGATAACCGCATAGATATAAAGACTATCTTGCGACTTGATCTTAAATTTATTGCATTCACAGTAACCAGGTTGTGTGGAAGTGCGGCTCCACATGTGGCCACCAAGTCTCAGATGCAAATTGCAGTTGAATGTTTTAAAGGCACCATTTTCAACTGGTGCGAAGGGGTATTGGCCAACATGAAAGGCCAACTAACTAGAGAAAAAAATGCAAAGTTGAAAAACTTTGGATATGGCACCATCCTGATCTATTTTGCTTTGGGGAGGATTCCATTCCTCACTCCTCAGCTTATTCTTGTCGATCATGGTGAACTTAGAGAACCTCGTATGGTACGTTAGGTTGCATTGATGGCCTGCCATGTTGGCGACGATAATATGGTGGTTCAGTTTACTCCTGTGTATTTTATGTGGTTGCAGAACCAAATCTTCACAATTGAAGATTTCCCATATGCGGGTATAGACTTTATAGGTGATCCCGGAAGTCCTTACTGTTTGGTCTCAATCTAGTCTCCTAAATTGAGTTCATTTAATTGTCAACCAGGGTTGGTAAACTGCTGAAGTGAAGTGCACCGTATGTGCCTAGGTGTTTGTCTCTTAATGCGTTGTGTTTAGTGTTTTATGATGTTTTTGGTCTTTTGTGATGATTTATGATGTTTTTTGTCTTTTGGTAGTTTTATGTTCACAAGGAAAATGACTAGAAAGCTAGTGGAAAGAAGTTAATGATTAAAATAAAGTAAAGCCTAATTAGTTGATGACAAGTGGCAAATGCAAAGGCAACTACTGAAACAAAATCAAATCTAAACTATGACTAAACAGAAACAAAGCTTGATAATGACTTTTAAGCAAATGACTCAAAACATAAACTCAACTTGTCCAATTCTTTCATCAAAAGTATTTTGAGAGAAAGCTTGAGAAGTGGTCTGCTAAATATGCAAATTCTCCTAAGCTAAGTATGCAAACTCTCCTAATCTAAACAATTAAACAACTAGCTTATAATGATGCAACATTTTATCCATGATTAGAGATTTGTTGAAGCATATTTGGAGAAAAACATTGATACCATCATAAGATCTCTACTCTAAGATTAGTTCCTAACTCTATTCTGCAACTTAGTTAATCATCACTAAACCTCGCCCAAGAGTTATAGATTTATTTTTAAAGTAGTCTTTTGAGGAAAGGCTCTGTTTATGAAGTAGTAAAGAAGTTGCAAAAGTACCTCAGGCCTTGAAATGATACTGTCTTCTGTTCTTATGTTTATGAATCAATTATAGATTTGGAACAAGAAGAGGTTTGTAAATAATGAAGGCTGTTTTGTTAAGTTTAACAACTGAAGTAATCTAATATGCAGTGGATGACAACTAAATGTGGAGTGCAAATGCAATGAGTTAAGCTAAAACTGAACTTAAGATGTCACTAGTCTTAAACAGTGCTGAACTAACAAGTCATTATCAAACTCAAAACAAAATAACAGAGCGTGAGTTAAATGCAATTAGACTCCGGAGTATCCTAACTAATTTATCATGCATTAATCTATGGGATTATACATTCTGTTTGTCCATCATGATTGGTATTTTGGAAGAGTTTCTTAGAACAATCCTGACTGTACAATTCAGTGCAAATGCAAACATAAAGTCTGAAAGCAATTTAAAAACTAAGATATCACAGTTGTCTCCTACCCATCATTATGATATTTTGGAAGAGCGTTTTAAGAGCAAGGTCAACTATGTTACTTAGTGAAAACAAACAACTAAAACATTCATCATCATAGTCATGCCTTAGACATCATAAGGATTTTTTGGAAGAGTTTCTTCTTTTGGAAGAGTGTTTAGAACAAGTGTAACTGTGATAGTGAACAAAAGAAACTACAATTAAATCCTACAACACTATAGCCATTTCCCATTCATTATCATAATCTTTTGGAAGAGTTTCTTCTTTTGGAAGAGTTTTTAGAATGAGTATAACTATAGTGGCTACGGAATTAACTATGCACTCAAACTTCAAAAACGTAAAGGCAACTAAGATACTTATCTAAATTACGCAAGTAAAACCGTGCAGGAGGCAGGGGCCCTCTACCACCAGACGAAATCTAACACCAAATCAACTCAACGATTTTCAAAACAACACTATATTCTTCATTAAAGGAGAAATAACTTGAACAGAGCAATCTGCGTCTTTAGAAATGTAGCACAAAATCTAAGCAAAATCTGGAACAAAATTTAGCCTAGCTCTCGGTTTCCCAAGTGTTTTTATAACAAATTTACATAACAAGACTTGCAACAATTCCAGGATCATTGTCTTTCCTTATCGAAATCACATTAGGACTCTTGAAGTGGCTGCGTAAAAAGGAAAAGGAAATCTGGACTAAGACAGTCCTATTAGAAGTCTGCCTTCTTAAATGTGTTCCCACGTACCAAAACCATATCCAAAATTCGTTTCTTCCTTCATGGTGAGCAACGAACAATGTAGACATGATGTGGAATATACCCATATGCAGTTTTTCTTGAGAGGCCACCTGGAACATGCCTAAACGTGAAGACAGCTGCAGAATTGCCGGTTAGCTACGGAATGTCTGCATTCTGCAGCTAGTTCCGGTCAAAATGCATTACAATGACAAAAATCACAAAACTTAGCAAGTTAGCCATGTTCATCATTCTAAAAGTAATTTTAACTAAATTCATTGATCAATTGGGTTTGGGATAACAATGGACAAGGGAAAATGAGGTAAAGTAAGATGAAAGAAAGCACAATTTTGAGGCTCAACATACCCCCACTGCTGACTTCTTGCATGTCCTCATGCAATTTATTCCATAAACTCAGAGGCTTTTGCAAGAACATCTAATCCTCTCCTTCTTCTTTGCCTGGAAGCTAAAGATCTTCTGGGTTTTCTGATGACAAGTTTGAACCTTAAGTTGGTAAGTGCCCTGATTAGCTTCTTGTTCCTCTTTTTCAACTTTTCATTAGCCTTTTCCACTTTGTCTATATGTAGAGATAAGGTTGAGTTCATATTGGTTTTGAGTTTGACTTGTTCCTTCAGACTATCATTCTCATTTTTGATGTGTCTATTAAGTAATTCCAGCTCATACCTATCCCTTCTTAACACATCTATTTCGGATAGTGGAGGACTAGGGGTCCTATCTCTACTCTCTGAAGCTTTCCTTTCCAAAGTTTCAACATAGTCATAAACTTCTTGCTGAGCAGGGTCAATTTCAGGGGTTCCTTCATTAAAATCCTCTTCAACATCTTCTTCAATAGATGTTTCCTCATCTTCTATATTTATCACCCCTGTTTGTTTGATCTGAGTTTTTCTTAGTTTCCCCTTTAGTCTATGGCTTCTTCTTGGCTGGGAAGATCCCTCTCATTTTTCTGTGGCAGATTTCCTGATTATCTTCTCTTTCTTAAGTTGTCTCTTGATTTGAGTCAACTTCTCTGAGATGATTTCCTCACTACTTTCCTGGACTGTTTTGTCAATTTCAATTTTTGAAGCTCTCCATTTTCTTCTTCTCCTTGTAGGCTGTTGTTCAGGTGAGGGTTCTTTTGGCTCTTCAAAATGATTTCTTATCAAGAAATTATCCCAAGTATCATTTGTTTTGGCTAAATGGTGTTCAATTAAAATCTTAACCAAGCCATGATGGTATAGAGTTGTCTCTAAAAATTGGACCCTTCTTTGAACACAGGAGGCCATCTTTTTCAAACTTTGAAGCAAAAAGTAGGTTAGTTTAACTCTTCCTCCAGAAAATGCATTATCAGTCTAATGTGGTAAACATAAAATGTGCCATATCTACCTTCACATGTAATAAATTTTTGCAGAATAAGAAAGATATTTCTCCATTTATTTTTCAATGCAGAACTTGGGATTCCTTTATTAAACACAGTGACATCCATACCTGGTTATTTTAGAATTTGTTTCCATGATTCATTATGGAATTATTTGTTTTTGAACCATCTCTTTCCATTTCTAAGAAATCTCGTTGCTTCTGCAATGAAACTCTCAGTGACAATGAATTTGACATCTCCCACTTCAACCTCAGCTCCTTTAAATGACCTTGCAAATGTTTTAGTGACTTCTTTGTGGAAGCCATTAAATTTCTCAAGAAATTTTAGCCATCCTACCTGTTGCAACATTTCTTTACATTGAGGGTAGCCTTCCAGGTATTTTGTACCCACTGGTTCAGTTCTTACAATGAAACCCATAATTGCTTCTTCAATGTTCAGATTAATACTCTTTCTACCCACGGAAACAATAACTTCCACCTTTGAATTGATATACCTCTGTTCTTAGTGACAATGGCTTCAAACTTCGGAATGATATACCTCTGCGTTATAGTGACAATGGCTTCAAACTTCGGACTGATATGCCTCTGGTTGACAGTGACAATGGCTTCAAATTCCTCACTGATATATCTCTGTCTCTCGGTGATAATGGCTTCAAATTCCACACTGCTATACCTCTGTCTCTTGGTGAAAAATGGCTTCAAATTCCACACTGCTATACCTCTACGTTTACATTGATAATGTTCAATCTCTGCTCACGGTGATAGGGCTTTGATATTCAAACTAATATACCCTTTGCTCTGCTCACGGTGATAGGGATATCTCTGTTTTGCGGAATGAAGGGCCGGCTACAGAATGGAGTGATGGAAGTAGTTACGGAATGAGTTAATGGAGTGAGGTGGAGAAAACGAATTAATGAGTGAAAAGACTGCGGAGATTTTTACAACGGAAAAGAAAATCATCATTGAATGATTTGGTTGGGTGACGTGAGGAAATCAAACACTTCAGCCTTTTTAGCCGCTTAAATGATGTCGGGTATAGAATTTGAAATGAGAGATTTTAATCCAAAGTTTGTGGAGGGTATTTTGGTCATGATCAATAAAAATAATTAAAACAACTTTTTCGAATAATTCATAACTAAAACTATGCTAAACTTTATGAAATGCCATTATAATCTAAACTTGTTACCTCTGCTTTTCATTTGATTTTTGTAGTCTTTGTCTTATTTGTTCTCCTTTGGAAGAGTCTTCATAATCCTTCTTGATTCTTCTTATTCATGGATACACTGGATCATTTTGTTGCAATTCAAATGTCTGCTGACTAATGCCTTCAGGATTTGGAGCTGCGGAATGACTGTCTGGCTGCGGAAAGTCTGATCAGCTGCAAAATGTCTGTTAAGCTGCAGAATGTACCTGTAGAGCATTTTAATCATGGAATGGAGTGTTTTTGGAATATAAGTGAAATGTTATATGGCATGAATGAAGATGGATGATGAGACATGATATGTATGAAGTGGATGATGAAATGGAATGGATTCAGTTTATGAAATGGAGTGGAAGAACATAAGAACTGCCTTGCAATCCATGACATGTATTATTCATTTGCAGTAAGACATCAGACTTTAAATTTTGACATGAAAATGAGGTGGATGGAGTATGGAATGGGATGAATGAAATATGGAATGAAGTAGAGTATGAATGAATGAATGAAATGGAATATGGATGGATAAGTGAATGGAGTGAAATGAAATGAGATGGATCATAAGCACTATGGATCTGAACTTATGATTTTGTAACAGTTGCTTGCAAAAACAAAATGCAAAAGTTAGAGTGTCAGAGAGACTCTGATTTTCACCCTATCTTTTCTGTATAAACATGCCAATCAGTGATTGGTTTTCATGTTTATACTTTTATTTTTTTTATTTTTATTTTTATTTATTTATTTTTATTTTTTATTTTTTTTTCAAAAGAAATGCTTCAGAAAATTCAATCAAGTTGATGAAGAAGAAAGATTCTTCTTCATTAACTTCACATCACTGCTTTCTTGGAACTTCTGGACAAATTCTTCTCTTGAGAGTGGTTTGTGATACAACTTTAATCTATGACCATTCACAAGAAAAATGACCTCTTCTTCATCTATAGTTCTAATTTTTACTGCTCCATTATCAAAAATTTCAACAATTTCATATGGCCCAAGCCAATGTGTCTGAAATTTACCTTGAAAATCCTTGAATTTTGAATCAAACAAGAGAGCTCAGTCACCTTCTTTGAATTTCTTCTCTTTGATGTACTTGTCATGCCATCTAGCCCTTTTCTATTGGACTAGATTTGTTTTCTGAACTGCATCTTGTCTGATCTCATCCAATTCATTAATCTTCTCCAGTCTATGCTTTTGTGCCTCCGTCAAATCAAGTCCTAGCTGAACTGCCATTTTGAAAGTTTGAATCTGGAACTCTATGGGAAACAAAACTTGCTTTCCATAAACAAGCTCATAAGGAGTATGGCCTGTTGTGTTTCTCCATGTAGTTCTATAGGCCCACAAGGCTTCAGGAAGCCTATCCACCCAATCTTTTCTATGTAAATGGACAGTCTTTGTTAGGATTCCTTCAATAACTTTATTGGTAGACTCCACTTGACCATTTTCTTGTGGATGATAGGGAGTAGATTTTCTATGCCTGATTTTGTACCTCTCCATCATTTGCTCCACTAGCCTTGATGTAAATTAAGCTCCTTGATCTGTAACAATTTCCCTTAGGACACCAAAATGAGTAAAAATATCCTCAAAAAGAAAAGTAACTATAGATGATTCATTAGCAACAAGTAATGGCTTGGCTTCTACCCATTTAGTAACATAATCAGTGCAAACTAATATATACCTTTTCTGTCTTGATGGAGGACTAATAGGTCCTACAAAATCCAAAGCCCATTTTTCAAAAGGTTCAATATGTACCTGAGGTTGTAATGGCATTTCACCTGAAGGAGAAGGTTTCCCTACTCTTTGGCAATTGTCACACCTTTTGACATACTCTTTAGCATCTTTAAACAAGGATGGCCAATAATATCCTAAATTAAGGATCTTATAGGCTGTCCTCTTATCAGCAAAGTGTCCGCCACAAGGTTCATCATGACATGGTTTGAGAATCTTAGGCATCTCATCTTCACGAACACACCTTCTAATGATTAAATTTGGACCTGTCTTGTACAACTCATTAGCAACCCATGAATATTTTTCACTATCATGAATGATTTTTCTTTTATCCCTTGCATTCATTATTGAAGGAAATTTTCCTGAAACTAAATAATTAGCAATATCAGCAAACCATGGAGTTTGAGTAGAAATTGCAAAAAGATATTCATCAGGAAATTGATCTTCAACTGGAGTGTCATCTTTGATATTTTGGAGTCTAGATAGGAAATCAGCTACCGTGTTTTGTTTTCCAGGCCTATCTAGAATGGTAATGTTGAATTCTTGTAAGAGCAATAACCATCTTATGACTCTGCCATTAGTAATTGATTTGTTCATTAAGTATCTAATTGCAGAATGATCAGTGTGAACAAAAGTTTCATAGCCTGTTATATAGTGTCTAAATTTGTTTATGGCATGAACAATAGCTAAAAACTCTTTTTCAGTTACAATATAGTTTAACTCTGCAGGAGTCAAATTTTTACTGGTATAATAGATGGCATAGGGAATCAATTCTTTCTGTCCCAATACTGCTCCTAGAGCTGTATCGGAAGCATCTGTCGAGATATGAAAAGGTAACTTCCAGTTAGGTCCCCTTAATATAGGTGCTTCGGAAATTTTGGTTTTCAGGGATTCAAAGGCTAACTAGCAATGAGAAGTTCAATTGAATTCACAATCTTTCGTAAGTAATTTGAAGAGTGGAGATGCTATTTTGGTGAAGTTTTCTATAAATCTCCGATAATATCCTGTAAATCCTAGAAAACTTCTAACATCTCTTTGACAACTTGGAATAGATAAGTTAGAGATGACTTCAACTTCTGACTCATCAACTCTAATCCCATCCCCTGAAATGTGATGCCCTAAAACAATACCTTCAGTAAACATCATAAAACATTTTTCATGACTAAGTGAAAGGTTTGCTTCTTGACATCTCTTTAAGACTTTTTCCAAGTTTTCTAAAGCTTCTTCAAATGTATTTCTATAAACTGTGAAATCATCCATGTATACTTCTACACAATCATGTATTAGATCTGAAAAAATTCCTAATACTGCCCTTTGGAATGTTGCAGGTGCATTACATAATCCAAATGGCAATACTCGGTAAGCATAGGTACCCCAAGGACAGGTAAATGTGGTTTTGTCTTGATCTTCAAGTGCTACTTGGATTTGATTGTAACCATTAAACCCATCTAAGAATGAGAATTACTTTTTTCCAGCTAATGTATCTAACACTTGATCTATGAAAGGTAAGGAAAAATGGTCTTTAAGAGTAGCTTTGTTTAGTTCTCGGTAGTCAACACATACCCTCCATTTTCCATTTTTCTTTGGCACAATTACCAAAGGAGAAACCCACTGAATATCTGAAATAGGATAGATGAAATTGACATTTAACAATTTTTGCAATTCTTCTTTAACAATTTCCCTAAGATTTGGATTCATCCATCTTTGAGGTTGTCTGATTGGTTTGCAATTTTCCTCTATATAGATGTGATGAGTGTAGGTCTTGGGGCTTATCCCATTCATGTCAGTGTATTCCCATGCATATGCAGAAGAATGTCTCTGTAATACTTTGACTAACTCTTCTTGTTGAGATTTTTCTAGGTTCTTGTTTATGTTCAAAGTTTTGCCTGGAAAAATCTCACTTGTAGAGCTGCCAAATTTGTCCATAGAATGAAGAGACATCTGCCTTGATGACAAAAAATCAATGTTGGATCCCTCTTGAAATGATTCATGTTTATGTTCTGGAGAGGATTCAAAATTTTCTAGAGTATTCAGAATTTGATTATCTTCACTAATTTTTGAAATTGTGAAGAGAGGTTGTAAATCTTCTTCATCCTCTATCCATTGAGTGTCATCTAGATCTGTAATTGTCCTAGCTGGAGGATATAAAGTGAATTTCTTAGTTGAACTACCATCATAGATATACATATCACCGGACCTACAACTAATAAAAGCATCAGCTGTAGCCAACCAAGGTCTTCCTAATATAACAAGATGGCCTCCTAGATTATTCTTAGGAGTTAGGATCATGAAATCCACAGGGTACTCCCAAGAATCTAGGGACACTGGAATGTCTTCTATTACCCCATCTGGTCTGATCACAGATCTATCTGCTAATTGTAATAGTGTGGGTGTAAAGAAAAGATTAGGAAGTTTCAGTTTGTCCATGATTTGTCTACTCATGATATTTATTGCTGCTCCTAAGTCAATGAGTGTGTTTTGAATTTCAATTCCATTGATGTGAATTTTGACAACTGGATTTCCTGGGTCAAGGTACTTTGGAATAGTAATCTTGCTCATCATAATGTCTGCTATTTGTCCTACCAGTTGGATTTTCTTGGTTTCTCTTATTCTTTTTCTTGTTGTTTTCATACTCAACTCCTTTATTGTTTTGGCTAAAATTGGGATTTCCTTGATGGCTTGCAATAATGGAATTTTAATGCAAACATTTCTCAATTCATATAAGAAATCATAATTAGGCACCATGATTTGTTTTTCTACACCTCTATCAATTTGTAATCTTTCCGGAAAGGGAGGTATAGAAGTAGATGTAGATGGTTGCTCTAATACAGGAGTTGAATTTATTGGATCTTTTTGCTTTAATTTTTCAGTGTTTGGGTCTTGAAAGGATGTGTCTTCCTCAAGACTTTTATTCACCCGTAGAGAGTCTTCCTCAAAGTTATCTTGTTCTTGTATAATCACAGAAGGTTTCCTCTTTTCAAGTATTCTTCCATACCTAAGTTGAACATCACTAAGGTCTAGAGGAGTAATTAAATAAGTTGGAAACTGTTGGCCTTCTATCATGTATGTGTTCTGAGGATTTTTATTGTTGGGGTTTGGTATGGGTTGAGCAGGCAACTGATTTGGTTTTTGAGGAAATGGTAATGGAAGTGGTTGATTTTGATGTGGTAGTTTCTGATGATGTTGTTGAGGATTTTGTTGAAAATTTTGTTGAGGATTTTGAGGAGAAAAATGTGGGTATGGTGGATAGGATGGTGGATACTGATAGTACTGAGAGTATCTTCCATAGGGACTTTGTGCTCCTTGTGCCCAAACTTGAGATTGATTTTGAAATTGAGGCCAAGGTTGCTGCCAAGAATTCCAAGGTGGAGGTTGATTATACATTTGATCATGGAATCCTTGTGTTTGAGGTCCCTGCCAAGGCCTTCTAGATACAAAATTGAGAGACTCTATGGAATCTGTAGGAGTTTCCTCCTGAAAGACAGCTTTGAGACCCGGAAGAGAAGGACAATTCTTGGTCTCATGTTTTTCAGAACAAATGACACAGGTTTCTACAACTTTTACATCCAAAGGACACTCTCTCAAGGCATGTTTCTTTCTACATTTGGGACAAAATATTGCCAAGGCATCAGATTCAGCCTTTTTATTGTTTTGTATCTTAAGGGTGTCTATTTGTTCACTAAGACTCCCTAAGATGTCAGATTTAAAATCATCAAGAATGTGTCCTATTTCTGATCTACTTACTGTCCCAGAAGCAGACTTACTTGCCCTTGCAAGAGCAGGATCTCTTGGACCTTTTACAGTTTTAGATTTCCCTCTTGAAAGGTTGATACATAACTCAGATATTTCAGGTAATGTGAGCTGTGATATATCCCCTTTTCCCATCATGTTGAGGATATCCAACCATTCATCCCTAATTGTTTTCAACAAAAGAGATTTTAAGGTGTCTTGATCTAGGTTTTCCATTTTTGCTCTTTTGATGTTGTAATTAAATCTCTCCAACAAATCTTCCAAATTTTCATCTTCTTTTTGTAACATATTGAACACTTCTTCCTTATGATTAACCGGCATACAATAATCCAAATACCTCTCTAGAAATGCTTGTTTCATGTCTTCCCACGTTCTAATAGAACTGTTGATCAAACTCATAAACCACTTCAATGCTGCTCCTTTCAAAGTTGAAGGGAATAATTTCAGTTTTTGAGCATCTTGTAAGTAGTCATAAGTTCTACACATAACTTCAAATTCAAATAAGAAGGTTTCAGGATCTTCAGTTTTAAGTCCATAGAAGTTTGGAAGGACAGAGGGTGAAATGTTTTTCATGGTTGTATTGGTTTCTTCATCAATTATAGGGAACCCAAAAGAGCTTCCTATTCTACCTCTTCTTCCATCTGCACTTCTACCTACTTCTCCTCTACCTCCTTCTCCTCTACCTCTACCTCTACCCCCAAATAGTGTGTGTTCTCCATTAAAGACTCCTCCTCCTCCTTCTTCTGCCATGGTTGACTCTCCTGTGGAAGTGGAAAGGTTTGTGTCCCTAACAGGAGTTTTTATATCTTCTTCTATGGTAGGTTCAGTGGATGAAGTGGAAGGTTTCTGTAATGGAATAGCTGACCTTAGATCTTCTAGAAGTCCAGGATCAGTAAAGGATGGAATGTGGGTTTGAGTTGAAGGTGTACTAGCTCTGGATCTAGATGAAACAAGTGGTATTCTAGAAATCAAACTTCTGCTTCTGCTGCTTATAAATCTTCCCCTTGAATCTCTCTCCCTACGCATATAATTGTTTTTAGATGCTAAGAAACAAAGGTTACCTAGTTTTCACTTCCCCGGCAATGGCGCCAAAATGTTTGGTCAATCTAGTCTCCTAAATTGAGTTCATTTAATTGTCAACCAGGGTTGGTAAACTGCTGAAGTGAAGTGCACCGTATGTGCCTAGGTGTTTGTCTCTTAATGCATTGTGTTTAGTGTTTTATGATGTTTTTGGTCTTTTGTGATGATTTATGATGTTTTTGGTCTTTTGGTAGTTTTAGGTTCACAAGGAAAATGACTAGAAAGCTGGTGGAAAGAAGCTAATGATTAAAACAGAGTGAAGCCTAATTGGTTGATGACAAGTGACAAATGCAAAGGCAAATACTGAAACAAAATCAAACCTAAACTATGACTAAGCAGAATAACAAGCTTGATAATGACTTCTAGAAAATGAATCAACACATAAACCTAATTTGTCCCATTCTTTTGTCAAAGGTATTTTGAAAGAGATTGAGAAATGGTCAGCTAAGTATGCAAATTCTCCTAAGCTAAGTATGCAAACTCTCCTAATATAAACAATTAAACAACTAGCTTATAATGATGCAACATTTTATCCATGATTAGAGATTTGTTGAAGCATATTTGGAGAAAAAAATTGATACCATCATAAGATCTCTACTCTAATATTAGTTCCTAACTCTATTATGCAACTTAGTTAATCATCACTAAACCTCGCCCAAGAGCTATAGATTTCTTTTTAAAGTAGTCTTTTGAGGAAAGGCTCTGTTTATGAAGTAGTAAAGAAGTTGCAAAAGTACCTCAGGCCTTGAAATGATATTGTCTTCTGTTCTTATGTTTATGAATCAATTATAGATTTGGAACAAGAAGAGGTTTGTAAATAATGAAGGTTGTTTTGTTAAGTTTGACAACTGAAGTAATCTAATATGCAGTGGATGACAACTGAATGTGGAGTGCAAATGTAATGAGTTAAGCTAAAACTGAACTTAAGATGTCACTAGTCTAAAACAGTGCTGAACTAACAAGTCATTATCAAACTCAAAACAAAATACAGAGCATGAGTTAAATGCAATTAGACTCTGGAGTATCCTAACTAAGCTATCATGCATTATTCTATGGGATTATACAGCCTGTTTGTCCATCATGATTGGTATTTTGGAAGAGTTTCTTAGAACAATCCTGAATGTACAATTCAGTGCAAATGCAAACATAAAGACTGAAAGCAATTTAAAAACTAAGGTATCACAGCTGTCTCCTACCCATCATTATGATATTTTGGAAGAGCGTTTTAAGAGCAAGATCAGCTATGTTACTTAGTAAAAACAAACAACTAAAAAATTCATCATCACAGTCATGCTTTGGACATCATAAGGATTTTTTCGAAGAGTTTCTTCTTTTGGAAGAGTATTTAGAACAATTGTAACTGTGATCTAGTGAACAAAAGAAACTACAATTAAATCCTACAACACTATAGACATTTCCCATTCATTATCATAATCTTTTGGAAGAGTTTCTTCTTTTGGAAGAGTTTTTAGAATGAGTATAACTATAGTGGCTACGGAATTAACTATGCACTCAAACTTCAAAAACGTAAAGGCAGCTAAGATACTTATCTAAATTACGCAAGTAAAATCGTGCAGGAGGCAGGGGCCCTCTACCACCAGACGGAATCTAACACCAAATCAACTCAACGATTTTCAAAACAACACTGTCTTCTTCATTAAAGGAGAAATAACTTGAATAGAGCAATCTGTGTCTTTAGAAATGTAGCACAAAATCTAAGAAAAATCTAGAACAAAATCTAGCCTAGCTCTCGGTTTCCCAAGTGTTTTTATAACAAATTTACATAACAAGACTTGCAACAATTCCAGGATCATTGTCTTTCCTTATCGAAATCACATTAGGACTCTTGAAGTGGCTGCGTAAAAAGGAAAAGGACATCTAGACTAAGACAGTCCTATTAGAAGTCTGCCTTCTTAAATGTGTTCCCACGTACCAAAACCATATCCAAAATTCGTTTCTTCCTTCATGGTGAGCAACGAACAATGTAGACATGACGTGGAATATACCCATATGCGGTTTTTCTTGAGAGGCCACCTGGAACATACCCAAACGTGAAGACAGCTGCAGAATTTCCGGTTAGCTACGGAATGTCTGCATTCTGCAGCTAGTTCCAGTCAAAATGCATTACAATGACAAAAATCACAAAACTTAGCAAGTTAGCCATGTTCATCATTCTAAAAGTAATTTTAACTAAATTCATTGATCAATTGGGTCTGGGATAACAATGGACAAGGGAAAATGAGGTAAAGTAAGATGAAAGAAAGCACAATTTTGAGGCTAAACACTTACCTCCAGGGGCACAATTGGACGAATCAGGTAAGCGAATCATTTTGATGTGTTTTAACTCTAATTTTTATTTGTTTTTTTTAAATCGTCAAATACTGATAATTTTTTTTTAAATGCAGATGTTGGTCCACAACGGCCAGCTACAAATGCTGCTTTGAAAGGAAGCAAACAGAGCCCATAGCACAACCACATGATTAGGAAGTAGAAATCCTCACTGACATGGAACACAACCTTGAGAGGTTGACTATAGATATCCCTGAGACATCGACAGGCGATATTCCTCTCTGTCTCCAGAGACATGTTACTGGTGTTCAAGGCCAGTTTAGGAGATTCCTGCGCAAGGTGGCACATGTGATAGTCTACTACCATGATCATCACCACAGATAGTGGATGATCATCGATTGACCTATTTTTTTTTTTTGTATCAGTATCTTTCAGATCATAAGGTGTTTTAAACCTATGATCACAGATGATGTAATATTTTATGAAAACAAAAACTCCTATCTATGGTATTTCTACTTTCTCTAACTATCTATTCAACATGTATCGAATGTTGTTTTGATTTACTATTTTAACATTGCAAATGTCTATTTAAACCACGATTAGCTAATGCATCAGCCAATGTGTTTAAATTTCTTGAAATGTGTTGATGTTCAACGTAATCAAATTGTATTTCCAAGATACTAACCTTTAAAAATAATCTCAATAACATTGGATTTTTAATTGCGTATACTCTATTTAAATGTAATACAATGAGTTCCAAATCTAACCTAATGATCAAACGTCGAATACCAAATAAAATGGAATCAGATAATAACTGAATCATTGTGCTATATTATGCAGTATTGTTTTTTGTTTGACAAAGGCTTACCCCATGCATAGAAACTAAGTCATCAGTGGGTGAATAGATAACCCAGGTTGCGGAAAAAATATTTAGTGTACTACGACATACACCATCAGCAAAACCAGTGTATGTTTTAAGGGATGTTGACATCTACAACATCAAGAGTAATCGAGATAAGCAGAGGTAGTAGTAAAAACTAGGCACACCTATCTAATCTAAGGCACACTAACTAGAAAAAATAGCTAATATACAAGTGAGATATTCACACAAGAATCAAGCATAATATCTCTTAAGATAAAGACCATTTCCAGGCTTATCTAAAGAGACCCCATCATAATCAGTCAATTCATAGGCCCCTTTTGCAAGCACTCGCTTGACAATGTAAGGACCATGCCACATTGGTTCGAATTTCCCAGCTCCTAGCTTATCGTTAGCTTGATCATATACTAAGACTAGGTCAACTTTTGAAAAAACACGAGGTGTAACACTTCGATCATACTGAGCTTTAACGTGTTTTTTATGAGTTTCAGCTAATAATGCAGCAGTGCGTCAAGTCTCATCTAATTGTGCTAAGTACAAAAAGCATTTTTCCTCCTAAGAGGTAGCTGGTAGTAATTATATGGCTAATTGGAGTGACGGTATTTTGCATTCAATGGGTAACACAACTTCTAAACTGTAAACCAGCTGAAAAGGAGTGAACCCTGTTGCAGTTTTTGCTGAGCTTCGGTATGCCCATAATGTCGAAAAAAGCATGGTATGCCAATTCAATTTGTGAGTTCCGATAATCTGTTTGATCATGGTGGTTAAAAATTTATTAACGGCTTCAACCTGACAATTAGCCTACGGGTAATATGGAGTAGAGTTATCATGGTGTAGGCAAAGTTGATCAGAAAGTTCGGTCATCATTGTATTTCAAAAATGACTCCCATGGTCAGTGATAATAGCTTGGGGTACACCAAAACGAGCAATCACATGATTGAATACGAACGTAGCTGCAGTTTTGCCATATTCTGCGAATGTTGGCATCACCTCGGCCCATTTAGTAAAGTAATCTACAGCGAGAATAATATTCCCACGCCCCTCGGCTGAGTGAGGGTTACATGTAATGAAATCAATGCCCCATTTCACAAAAGGACGGACAATAATTATGGGGTGAAGAGGAGCCGATGGTGCACACATATTTCAATCAAATATTTGACAGCTGTGGCATTTTCGGACCGCAAGAATGCAATATTTGAATAATGACGGCCAAAAATAGCCAATGCACAATGTATTTTTGTCTGTGGCGTACCCAAACATATGACCACCACACGCTCCAGAGTGGTAGTCATTTAAAATCCTTTCAGCCTCTTCATGAGTTATGCAACGTTGAAAACCAGAATCCGCACCACAACGATAAAGTGTGTCCCCAACAATATTGTATTGCTGAGATTGGTAATGGATCTTTCATCGATTTGAACATGAAATATTAGGTCGAAAGGTTTGGGTTTGAAGATAAATGATGATATCTCCATACCTTGGATCTAATGTACTGATAATAAACAAAGATTCATCTGCAATGGGATGCTCTACCACGGTTTCTGTCTCAGTATTGGGAAAGTCACACATAAGTTCTGTAAACAGCAGTAATTTATTTGATTTAAAATTTTCGAATTCCAAATAAAACTCTTGTAGGATAACAATCCATTTAGAGTATTTTCCCCCAAGTAATTGTTTTGTCAAAATATACATCATTGGGTTGCAATTAGAAATTATAGTTGTCTTGCATAATAGTATGTAATGACGAAATATTTGGACAACTTGAACTACTGCCAAGGCCAATTTCTCCACATGTGAATATTTAATTTCGGTTGGATTCAAATTCCTACTTAGATAGTAAATCACATGCTCATTGTGAAATTCATCCTCTTAAACTAAAACCATTCCAATGGTGGAATCAGAGGCTGCTAGGTATAAAAAGTTGTCCTGGTTGTAATTGGGTGGATGTAATAATGGTGCATGGGTTAACGCGTGTTTTAGAGCATCAAAAGATCGATCAACAATCTCATGCCAAATAAAAGGAAGATTCTGTTTCAACAACCTTGTAAAACCTTTTGTTAACTCAGCATAGTTCGAGATAAATCTACACATAAAGTTTTCTTTCCCTTGCAAACTTTGGAGTTGGTGAAGTGTGGAAGGAGGAGGTAAATTTATGATGGCCTCAACCTTCGAGGGATCGACATGAATGCCGGATTTGGAAACAACGAATCCCAGTAATCATATAGATTTGACACAAAAAACACACTTGTGCGGGTTCAAATGAATCCTGTAATGCCTACATCTCATAAAAATTGCTCGTAAATGAGTAGGATGATCTTCCCTATGCAATGAGTGAGCAGGTAAATCATCCAGATAAGGTTGAAAAATGTGTTTAATGTCATGAAAAGTGTAAGACATTGCCCTTTGAAAAGTTGCACCAGCATTCATTAATCCGAAAGGTAATTTACAGTAAGAAAATGTTCCCCAAGGACAAATGAACACTGTTTTTGGTTGATCAACAGGGAGTATGTTTATTTGATTATATCCATAAAATCCATCCATGAATGAAAAAATCTCATTTCCTACACAATCATCAATGATTTGGTCGATATAGGGGGTGGGATAATTGTCCTTTGGATAGGCTTTATTAATATCCCTATAATCGACACATACTCGTATAGTTCCTTGTTTTTTGGTAACGGGAACTATATTAGATACCCAATCTGTTAATGGGATTAGATAAATAAATCCTTCTCTTAGTAGTTTCTCAACTTCAGATTTAATAGCAACAACTTTTCGAGGATGTATCAGACGTAAACATTGTCTAATAGGCTTTGCATATGGGTATGTCTTTATTTCATGTACGACAATTTTTGGATCAATTCCTAGCATTTCTTCGTAGGACCAGGCAAATATGTCATGGAATTCTTGAAATAGGGCTTTATATGTATTAATTTCATCAATTGTACAAGAAGATCCTATATGATTGTTTTCAACAACTCCAGGTTTAACTGATATGTCAATAGGAACAATAGTAGAAATGTTTCCCAAATTAATCTCAGATTCTGAATTTGTAATCATGATTGGATTATGTGGTTCCTTGACATAATCAATTGTAAAAATTGACGAAAAATCATTTTCAAATCTAGCAAGTTCAGGTAAAAATGAAGATCTATGATGTACATCACCCCGGGGTAATTCATCCATAGACATAAATTCACGAATACTTTCATCAGTATAAAACACTTGTTGAAAAGGATCAGAAGTAGATGTCAAGGCTGAGCTTGATAGTGAAGAATATTCTTCAGTGATCACATTCATTGGATCAATATTAATTGAAGGTGTGTTAGAAAATGACTGTACCGCTGTATATGCTATCTCAAAAGGACTCAAAGGCATCTCGCCATTGAAAGAATCCATTTCCGACTATGAAGGCACTATCTAACGATCATTGAATGGAATAGTACTTGATGAAATCATATTGATATTAGAAATGGTACATGGTGTTACACGGTATATTGGGTGGAGGCATAGAAAAATTTCCCATTAAAACAGAAACTTTTACTAAACCTACTCCAACATCTTCATAATGAATAGTCGATTTTCCAACATGTTGAATACTATTTGTAGAGGCTGGGTTAGACGAATAATATGACAGCTGATTGATTTTTACAATCTTTCCATTATGAAGAAACATGATTAACCAAAGGACAGAAGACACGATAGCATTCATAGCATAAGACCAACTTCGACCCAGAAGAAGGTTGTAATCCAGAGGGGCATCAACTACTTCCACATCTAGATTAACAGTTTTACCTTCGACCTCTATAGGTAGATCCTGTAAAATTTCATACGGATGGAATCATCTTCCATCAAAAGCTTTAAGGATTGTCGGAGATTGGTTTATTGTTGGAGAACCAATACTTTTCCAACAATTTAACGACATAATGCACGTGGATGCCCCCTCATCAATTACAGTACGAAAAATTCATCTATTTTTTACTAATACCAGAATCTGAAAAGCCATCTGATGGGGGAGTCTCGGTGTAAAATTTTCTAAATATTAGACCAGAAGGTTATAATCCCGAGGATCTATAGCTCCAACGGCTGATAAAATTAATTCCCTTTGTGCTGGACATGATTATAGAATTTCTAAGGCCGACACTGCTGAAGGGGAAATCGCCAAGTGTTCAACAATGTTGTAGTTTTGAGCAGCTCTCGCATGTGGATTAAAAGCTGACTTTAGAAGTACACCTTTAGTAGGTGATTTAATTACTAGATCAATATTAGGTTTCTTGATATGAAGTAGATCAGAAACCAAAGGAGATGTAGCTGGTGTTGAATTAGAATTTTCTACTTCTTTACCAGTAACGGGATTTTTACTTCCATAGTCTTGTGTTCATGTCGCAACCATAACCTCATACATCATTAAAATATGTTCTAATGAGTGTGAAGAAGATCCTATCATTTTGCTATCTTGAGTAGGAAAAGGATCCTTCAAGACAATTGGTGTGGGAGAACCTTTGACGAATTTAGAGACCTCAAACCAATGTGGGCACTCTTTAGTAAAGTGATCCTCATCACAAATAAGACAAGGATAATGAGGTTTTCGTTTATCGTCAGATGGTTCAGTTTTTTCAGTTTTCTCCTTGGGAGATGAAGTCTATTTGCTTTTATTCTTACCTTTCTTCTTGTTTCTGGTTTTAAATTTGGTCGTAGATTAATCTACAATGTGAATGTCGGTAGAAGTTTCAAGGGAAGAATATCCTTTCGGTGAATCAGGTAAAGTTATTATAGGAGAAGTAGTTTTTGAGGACTTCTTCTTACTTTTATTTCTGTTAACTAAACCAATTACATCATCTGCAACATGAGATCCTGAAGGAGTTGTAGTTATTTGACCAAGGCGTGGTAAATCAGGAATTTCTTCATACAAAGTACCAGATTGTGTATATACGAGGTCTAAGTACTGAGCTTGAGCAATGACATATTCTTTAGTAACAACTCCTCGCTTAGCCACATCTTCAGTGATCTTTGGAAGTAATGATTTGACGAACCATTCTGCCAAGATCTGATCCGGAATAAAAAATTTCACTAAACATCTTCTACATCTCCATTCATGTATGTGATTGGATATGTACGTAGACGTAGATTGTTTTAATGAAGTCAATAATTCCGTGCCATTGTCGTATCTGAATAGCAACTGAAAATGTGTTATGAAAGCAGTTGCTAAAGAATTTAAATTGTTGAATAAGCCACGTGGTAGTTCAATATACCATTTTGCAGCTACGCCTATCAGTTGATGTCGGGGTTCTGCTAGAAAGTAGATCATGGCATATAAGAAAATCACTGCTTCAATCAAATATGAAAATGCTCAATTCTTCTATAAAATAAAACCATAAAAACATTCAGTTTAAATTCACATGAAGGCTAAAAGAGCCATGCAAATCAACTATAGATAACATTATCAAAATTCTCTAGCCAAACATTACATTGGGCGGCCTCTCGGCTCTTGGCCCTTCAAACCACTCCTCACTCTTCCTGTACTCCCCACGTACTCAGCTCTTTAACTATATCTCTTCCTCACAAAAACACTCACATTTATACATAAATAATGAATTTAATTCATTCCAAAAATCTCTCCCCACAAATCTCAACTATATCTAATTTATATTCATTCTAGGTGTGGACTCAACAAAGTCTCGTACATAGAATTCCTACTCCCTAAAATTGCTACCTAATTCACTCATATCCTATTAATTATAAAAAGAATATATACAATATCCTCACCTTTAAATTTTTCTCTCTTAATTTATTAAAATAAATAATTTAATTAATGAAATAATTAAAATGTCTCACCCCCCTTATTACATGATTAAATAATGAAAAATTGGGTTTGATGCTCCTGCATCAGACTCCCAAGGTTGAAATTAATCATGATCGCCTGATCATGTGTTCGGATCTGTGTCTGCCTGGATCCCATATCTTATGCTGCAACCTTCCATTTGTCACTGCTTCTGTTTGTTTTTTTTCTCCAGGTCTCCAGACTTTATGCTGCATCGCCCCACTGGCTATGCTTTCACAATCTTCTGCTGTCTTTCTCTTACTACTTCTTCTTTGTTTTACCACTGTTGGCTTCTTCCGAGATACTTTCATCATCATCCGCCTCATCAATTCAATTTCTCTATCTAATAGATTTTCTCCAGCATCTTCAATAAAACCTGTACTCACAAAACAATTGTTAAAATAAAAAACATAAGGCCTCAGTGCCTCTTTCTCTTTTGTCAACATTTCAGTATGCTGCTCTGAAATTTCCTTGTCCATCCGCACATCAGTATGCCGATTTAAATTCTCTGTGACACTATCAGTTAGTCCCTTCTCCACAACATCTGTTTGAAAAAAATTTCCCTGTTCTGTGTCTTTCAGCAACTCTCCCTGAAAATAGATCTTCTGCTTTTCCAACTCTCTTCTATGAAGATCTAACTTTCTGTATAACTTAACAATCTCAACTAGAGTAGAACTTGGAAATTTTACGTAACTTTCCATACCTTCATTTGCTGAAAGGAATTCTCTACCAAAATTTACCTCAAGAGTTTCATTCTCCTTTGTGACAGTTCCATCAGACTGTTCACCATCTTTCGCACATCCTGCAAACATACATAAACTGTGAGAAAAAATGTAAGGCTTCATGGCCTCATCTGTTTCTCTCGCCAAAACATCTTCAAATGCTTCTGAACTATCCCAATAGTTCATGAGATCTTCCTCACTGATCTCTTCACCCAGAATTTCACCATGTTCCAAGCCCCAAATGGAAACATCCATTTTTAACTCAGCCTCTCTGAGTTCTTCACAACTCAACATCTGCTTGAGCTTCCTCAGTTCCTCCATCAACTGTATGTTTACTTGCTTTTTCCTCTTTGCGTGTAGCTTCTGCCACTTCACCTTCTTTCTCATGGTCCAACCATGTGTCTGGTATTTCACATTTTCCCGCAACAACTTTATTAACAATTCAAGGTCAATTGTTATCTCAGCATTCTCCTGCTCATACTCTTCATCAGATCTTCGGAAATGACTATCAACAGTCATCTTCCCCTTCTTTGTGAATTGCCTCTGTTCACGCATGGACTCCATTTAATCCACTTCTCAGCAATCCTTCCCACTTGTCATTTATCAAAATGCAAATTCTCCTCCTGCGCTTGGCTTCTCTTTGTCTTGGAATAAATATTTGTCAAATTGCCCAATTTTCCCAGCATAATGATGTAACCATCTTGAGACCACATACCATCTATCCTTATCAGAATGGTATTTATTTTTCAAACCCCATTAGAAGGTTTATTGTTTACAATTGATCATTTCAAATTTGAATTCATTAAAGAATTCGAATACCATGAATTTCCAGCCACATATATAATAGCCGAAACCCAACATATATGATAGATTTATTTATTCTACTATCCACATACAACCGTTGACAAAGGATCTTGTACACGCTATCTATGGTGGAAACTGTATCTTAAAACCATTATAGTCATATTTTATTCCACCTCCGCAATTTCATACAACCTGCAATATTATTCGACCTTCAGCAATATCATTTGAATGTTTATTGCAAACACAACCATGCATTCATAACGCAACCAACTTGCGTAGTTTCCAATCGGTGACATATAACACAATCAAGTTGTATTATGGCATGTAATGCATCCATTTCACAACGCATCAAACCTGCGTGTCTCATCAAACCGCATCAAACTACATAGCGCATCAAACCTGCATGTCTCCTCCAACCTGCGTGGTCTTTTCAATACATAACTCGATGATTTAGCATTACAAAAAATAACAGAAACTCATACCGCCTTCAGTTGTTGTCTTGGGTTTGCGCGCAGAGAATTTATCAAGCTGTGTTCCCTCACTGCCAAGATCACCTTCGATCACACGTAGTAACATTTGTACACATCGTTATTGTCACGAATTGAGCGCAAGACATTTACCAAGGTTTTGGTCCCTTGTGACTTCAGCTACAACACTTAATTCACGATGCTGCCTTACCTCCATGCTTTTGGTTTGTTCACGGCCAAACACAAACTCTGCAATCATCACTCCCCTATGCAATATCTCCCACGTTGTTCTATTTGGCATGGGTATAATACAACCATAGGCACAAATTTCAAGTGGTCAAATTGACCACACTCGGTGTGTATCCATGCTCTCCTTCAGGCACCCATGAATAGGTTGAACACTCCTCCTTCAGATGGCTCAGACTTCAAAGCTCCACACAATTCTGGAAAATGCTTCAATCGCCATTCCCTTCAAATGTCTGCAACGCAAATGCTTTTACAAGGCTGCGTTATAGTTGGCACTGATCCAACCACTGTAACGATGGGGACCTCATAGGGGGAGCACGGTGGTGATACACCCAAACACCAATTCTACTGATACGCAATTTGTCACTGGCCTCTTTGTTAACAGCCTTTCGGTGCAAAAATACTTGTTTTTGACCTCTTCACAGTTATGCTCCAAAGCGACTGAGTTAAGCCACGATTACAACTATTATATTCTCGTCGTAAAAAAAAATTGTAATGACATTCCATACAATACCATTTATCCATTTTTTTAACCCCCTCCAAATTTTTGGACTGCCTGGACTGCTTCCACAGAGGCCTCCTCTTCACCAGAGTCTCACTGTAGGCTAAGCACATCTTCTTTCACACTCAGTATACCCCTCTCGACTGGCGGATGGGTTCTGGCTGGCAGTGACATGGGCTGCTCAACTAGGGTATCAACTTTCTCTCGACTGTGGGCTCAATGCTCTTTGCAGACACCAGTGGCAATGGCAACCCATCTTGAAAGCTCCGTCCTCTTCTCACAGCAAGAATCTGTGTTAAACACAGTGTTTTCGGTCTTGCTTATCCATAGAGGAAATGCAGCACTCCATGACTTCTTCTTTCACAACGAGTTCGGACCAACGAGTTCCAGTTCACAACTGCTACTTCAACTTAATTAAATTGTTTTATCCGTAGTAAAATTGTTTTATCCACAGTCTTACTTGCCATATACATGCAATGAGTGGTGGTTAACTTCGACGCTAGTGGTAACGCCATCAACGAGCTCTAAAACTCTATTTTTCTCTGCCTGTAATTCTCTGCATTCGACCAATCTACGTGAGGTGTCACCGGTCTATGGCGCTCTATCAATACGTTCAACGCCATTGATAAATTCCTCCCTTTGCCATTAATTCCTGCATCCACAGCTTATACATATTCCACACACACACACACACACACACACACACACACACACACACACACACACACATATATGCAAATTCAAAAAAGGTATCTTTCCCTGCTCTGATACCAAATGATGCCGGGGTTCTACTAGAAAGCAGATCCTGGCATATAAGAAACTCACTGCTTCAATCAAATATTAAAATGCGCAATTCTTCTATAAAATAAAACCATAAAAACATTCAGTTTAAATTCACATGAAGGCTAAAAGAGCCATGCAAATCAACTATAGATAACAATATCAAAATTCTCTGGCCAAATATTACATTGGGCAGCCTCTTGGCTCTTGGCCCTTCAAACCAATCCTCACTCTTCCTTTACTCCCCACGTACTCAGCTCTTTAACTATATCTCTTCCTCACAAAAACACTCACATTTATACATAAATAATGAATTTATTTCATTCCAAAAATCTCTCCCCACAAATATCAACTATATCTAATTTAGATTCATTCTAGGTGTGGACTCAACAAAATCCCGTACATAGAATTCCTACTCCCTAAAATTGCTACCTAATTCACTCATATCCTATTAATTATAAAAATAATATATACAATACCCTCACCTTTAAATTTTTCTCTCTTAATTTATTAAAATAAATAATTTAGTTAATGAAATAATTAAAATGTCTCACCCCCTTTATTACATAATTAAATAATGAAAAATTGGGCTTGATGCTCCTGCATCATCAGTGTTCTCTGAAACAGTCGTAATCAAATAGAATCATCAATCAAAGAGTTGGATGCACACCAGAGGTGGTAAGTCATGACATGGTTTGATGGGTCCTCTCCTGATTTCCCTTAAAATTTAGTGGTATCACTGGGCAACTTATTTGGCATTGGCGGCCAATATGGAAGATAATAGATGGGATCATTCGTTAGGTGCGAAAAATCATGTAAATCCAAATTTTCTATGAATGGAAAAAGATGGTTAGGGTCTTGAGAAAATTGATAACCTTGCGGAACTATACCCTTACCAGGAGGAGGATATCCAAGATATCCTGGAATAGCCAGTGCGTTTGGGATTGGAATACCTCCCGGGTAACCAGGATTAGCTGGACCATATTGGGGTTGAGCCAGTATCTGATACATGTAACCAGGGTATGATTGATGCTGGTATACCAGATTTTGTGCTGCAGGCCCATATTGATACTATCCTTGATATGGCTGATAAAAAAGCTAAGGTTGGCTTGTTATAATTTTGCTTGTACCAGGTGCTCCCGTAGGCATTTGAATGGTAGTCTGGATTGTAGGTCCAGGTTATGGTTCAGAGACTACAGGGATTTGTTGTGATACTGGAGGGGCTGTAGAAATAGGGGCTGCAGATAATCCAGGAATAGGTGTGGTAGCTTGAACAGAAATTGGTGCAGCAGTTTGAGTTGGAGTTCTAGGTGTACTCGGACCAGGCTGCTGAACTGTACTAGATGCAGATACCTAAATCATAGGTTGAACAGGTTGGACAGGTTGATGGATTTTGATGTAACCTATTAGCTGACTAGTTTGATAATAGGGTACTTGCACATTAGGTTGCAAATTCTGTTGAACTTGAGATGGGTTCCACACCGTATTTACTCCGGGATATGAAGGGCCCATTGAAGGTTGTGTTGCATAAGAAGGACCATAACCAGGTTAATAATTTCGAACATATGCGTGATAATTAGTTGGATAATTCCCACCTCCTTGAAACAATTGTTGTTTCGGGTAGAACTATGGCCCTAAAGGAGGCTGTTGTCCCTAGAAAGACGGTTGCCTTGGTGTAGGGTACTGTCCTTGAAGAGACTGCGAACCCTTAGTTGGGTACTGTCCTTGAGGTTGATATTGACCCTGAGGTATGTATTGACCTTGAGGTATGTACTGTCCTTGAGGTTTATATGGTACTTGAGGTATGTAATGTCCTTGAGGTTACCCCCCAGGTGGTAAATTACCACTTTGAGGTTGCCCCCTAGGCGGTAAATTACTACCTTGAGGGTTAGGGTTAGGAATGTTTCCAGACATCATGTAAATGTGTTCTGCACTCAAATTTTTGGTATGTGATTCATTTGGACCAGATGATGGTATATGCTTGTCGGGAGAAGGAGTTGCTCCTAAGAAAGTACCAGAAAGTGACTGTTATCCTACTGGAATAGACGGAACAACATAGAAATATGATTCTGGTGATGCATAAAACATGGATGACTCACCAGACATGTTTAATGGAGGTCTATAACCGCTTGGTATGGCGTAAAAAGGAATTTGGTGTGGCAAATAATTTAGACCAGTATTGTGTAGAAAGTCTACCAACTGAGAATACCAAGGATCTTGTTTGAAAGGGCTATAGTAAATCAATTCACTTGGCCTAAGATCTAAAGAGTCCTGATTTGGAGGAAGAACAACTTCTTCTTCAGTGTTAGTAACTTCTTCAATACTAATGAGACCAGGAGGAAGATTTTCAGTGATACGATACTTCTCTCTGGGTGAATCAGGACGGTGAGGGGTTGGAGTAATGAAATCGGAAGTAATCTCAGATATAGCAGGTTCAGTTTCTGGTTCAGGAATTTCAGGATTCGAAGCTGATAATTCGCTAGTTGTAGAAACAAGTTCAACTAGTTCAAAAATTGAAACTCTTCTTGGAGTACTCTCTGTTGTTTGAGGTTGATATACTTCGTATTTAGGATGAATAATTATTGATGTTTCTTCGTGTTCAGTTGATCCACTCCCTGATGTTTTCCCTTTCTCAGATTTAAGTTTTTCTAACTGGATTGGTGTGTACTCAGGGGGTTTCCCCTGCATTCTACATGATTGTCTAGATAATTCAGCCACGATTAAAATTTTTAGCACACGAAATCAAAGAAAATTTCAACAAAATGTCCTAAAGTCTCTAAGGAAACAATTAAATTGATCACATGCCTACAAAATCTAAGGGAGCAATCCACACACAAAAAGTAGATTCTCGCACTAAAAACACTAGTTGGTGATGAAATCCAACATCATAGAAGTTTAATGCAGAAATGGCAGTTGGAACAGTTACCCCGACAACCTGCTTAATGAAACAGTCCAGTGCAAGTTTCTCCACTTAAACCATCTCGAAGTGAAGAGAACCCTCCGGAAAGTCCAAGTGAGTCTAGTTGACGTCTACTCCAGGTACATTGGTATCTTCCCTCCACCGTCACCGTGGGAAAGAATCTTAAAGTTTATAGCCACTAAGGTCACCAACGGGAACAAATATACCTGGGGGAACAGTCTACGATCCGATATACATGCAAGGGCAGAGTAACTAGCTCAATCCCCTTGCAGGCTCCTTAATATAATCCAAGGTTTACCGACAAGTGACCCCAGGCTCCTCGAAAATGGTCTATCCAAGGTTTACTATTTTTAATACATGCACATTTTCTATTTTTCCCAATGAGATAGGTACGATTACCTCACTGGTTCGGACATGATCTCATGCATGACTCTGAAGAAGAGCTTCCCAGAGCATACATGCTACAATTGGATTTTTCCTACCGCAAGATTGCTACTTGTTTGTTTTAACTGTCTTGGAATGTTAATTACAACCTATTCCAAGACACTAGCCTAAGCTATGTTGGTGGAAAAGAGCCCTAGAAAATGTAAAAAATATCTAGATTGATTTTAATTAAAGCGTTGTTTTTAATTTGGTTGTTTCTTAAGACAGAAGGTATGGAAGTGAAACTTCAATGATGTTTTATGACCCGACCCAAAATATGCTAAATGCATCAATATGAAAGTGAAACTTTTTTCTTTTCAATGAAACATATTTAAAGGAAATATTTGAGAGATTTAGATAAATTTCAAAGCACCAATTCTTTTGCTTATAAACAAAAATCTTTGAAAAGAAGACTATTTCTTTGAGAAATCAATTTCATTTGATGATCAATTACCCATAAAAAATAAAATCCTTCGTCAATTAGATCAGAAACTACAAATCTTTTAACAAAATTTTTCCAAAAAGAAAACCTTATCGAAAACTCCTAAAAACATAAAATTCAAAACCAAAAGAAAACACTAATGTTTGAATTCTAGCTAGAAAGTTTTGAGGATGTTTTGCTTAGTTTTTGATCGAACCAAGAAGAATTTCTTCTTATCTCAGAAAAAATAAAAACATTCAACAATTTTTTAAAGTGAAATTCAGGCCTTAGTAAGCTTAAGACTCTTCTAAATTTGAAAATGAAAATAAAACTCAATTTTCATAAAAGCAAGAGTTGCAACAAGTTCAATGGCTTAGCAAGAAAACAACATCATACCAGTAAGCTAAGGTATATGATGGTTTCTAATAGAGAGAAATAAGAAAGTAGGTCAAACACTTACTTGTAAAATGAAAATTAGATGAAAAAACGACTCAGACACAAGAATTGTTTAAAGAAATTCACACATAAGACTTTGACAGTCAAGACAAATTGGGGAAAACACAGAGAATCTGGTAATCTTGCTCCTGAAAAGAGAATTCTTAATTTTCAAAAAAAATTCACAAGTTCGCAGGTTTCAATAGAGAACAGTGTTGTACCGCACCATTATGAACTAAAAACTGCGGAGGCTACCGCACTGTCTTTAAACAAAAAATGCGGAGGCCACGAAAAACACAGAAAAATAAAAATTCAGATTTACTTTTCAGGGATTCTGGTAAGTCATCTACCGAACCCAGTTTTAGACTAATCAAAATCAAAAAATAAAATTGAAAAGTAAAAAGAGAAACTAATTTATGTTCCCTAGTGGAGTCACCATTTTGTTATGTGGAAAAATCCTTCTTGCGGACAAGAGCGATCTCCCTAGTATCCTAAGGATATCTAGAAACTGTCAAACCAGGAGGTAACTCCGCAAATCAGAATGTTTATTAGATCAAGAATGTGCATGTATTTATACATGGAGGTGAGACTATTGGGATTCATCTCCCAATGACTCTTGGCCTTCCTTATTTCCTAATATTATTTATTATACAATATTACATATCCACACCCAACCATAGGATTAGGTGTCAACATTCCCCCCTTTAATCCGAAGGGATGTTGGTGAGCCCAAGCATCGATCTAAACTTTTCAAACTTTTCTCTGCCAAGTGCTTTGGTGAAGATATCAGCAATTTGCTCATTTGTGGAACAATGATGTAGATGGATGGTTTTGGCCTGAACATGATGTCGAATTAGATGATATTTTTTATTGATGTGTTTTGTTCGATCATGGAACTTTGGGTTCTTGGCCAACTTTATTGCAGAAGTGTTGTCGATCATGAGTGGTGTGGAATACATTTGTTTCATCTACAAATCTTCTAGGATTTTCCGGAGCCACAAAATTTCCTTTGTTGCTTCAGCTACTGCCACATATTCTGCGTCGGTCGTGGAATCTGCTGGAACTGACTGTTTGCGTGATCTCCATGAGACAGCTCCTGATCCAAGACTCATGGTGTAACCTGTAGTAGACACCCCTATTTCTTTGTCACCATCAAAGTCTGAATCAGAGTATCCGATCAAGTTGAAGTCACCTACCTGTGTATATTTGAGTCCAAAGTCTTGAGTCCCCTTCAAGTACCTTAACACTCTTTTTGCAACAGACCAATGTCCTTCACAAGGTTTTTGCATGAACCTTGAGAGGATTCCAACAGCAAATGAAATGTCAGGTCTGGTGGTGGTCAGGTAGATAAGACTTCCTATAAGTTGTCTATACTTAGTTGCATCCTCGAATTCCTTCCCTTCAATAGATGTGAGCTTCAAGTTTTGTTCCATTGGAGTGGTTAAGGGATTGCATTCATCCATGCCAAACTTGTTCAAGAGATCTCTAATGTACTTCTTTTGAGAAAGAAATATAAATTTAGGATGTTGAATTACTTCAATACCCAGATGGTAATGAACATAACCCAAATCAGTCATTTCAAAACCTTTCTTCAATTCTTTCTTCATGGATGAAATATAGCTCTCATTGTTCCTTGTTATCAAAAGATCATCTACATACACCACAAGATATACAACTGTTTTTCCAAATTTCTTAATAAACAAAGTTGCATCATCAAGATCAAAATGTTTGAAGTCAAGTTTCAGAAGATGCTCGGTTAATTTCTCATGCCAGGCTCATGGTGCTTGCTTGAGGCCATACAAGGATTTTATAAGCTTGCAAACTTTGTGTTCTTGACCCTTTACAACAAATCCTTCTGGCTGGGACATATAAACTTTCGTTTTTAGATCTCCATTCAAAAAGGTGGTTTTTACATCTATCTGATGGACTTTCCATCTATTCTGAGCTGCTAGGGCAAAGAGAGTCCGGATGGTGGTCCATTTTGCTGTGGGAGAAAAAGTTTCTTCATAATCAATTCCTTCTTTTTATGCAAAACATTTTGCCACAAGCCTGGCCTTGTGCTTGTCAAGTGAGCCATCTGCTTTATACTTGTTCTTGTAGACCCACTTACAGCCAATTGGTTTTGTTCCCAAAGGCAGATCAACCAGCTTCCAAGTGCCATTCTTTATCAAGGCATCATACTCCTTTTGCATCGCTTCTTTCCATTCATCATGAGAAGCGACTTCTTTGAAGGAAGTTGGTTCATGATCTGTAGACAAACTCAATTCACAGTTATAAGTAATATCCATATCAACAGGAGAATCAGAATTATCTACATCACCTTCGATTTGTTTAGTGGAACTTCTTGTTCCTGTTTCTCCAACCTCATCAGGATGAACATTCTCCAGTGTCTTTGTCAGCCATTTGGGAGGACCTTTCTGAGATGGCCTAGGTTGCTCATTTGACTGAGTTGGGATTGATTCAAGATTAAATCTCCCAATTCTATCAATCACATCATTTAATGTGTCATCCGTGGTTGTTTCTTCATGTGGGGGAGAGAGTGCTTCAGGACATGATTCCACAGTTTTATTCAATATAAGAATCCCCCCTTCAAGATGTGGAATCTGATTATCAAATTCTTGGAAAGACTTTGCATGTGTGAATCTATCCAGGCGATCAAGTTGCCGCTCAACAACCTTGTCACTCTTGGAAGATTCAAGGAATATGACATCTCTTGCTATTACAAACTTCTTATTTTCTTCATCATAGAGATGATATCCTTTGGAGGTATTGGAGTACCCCAAGAAGATACATTTTTGACTTCTAGCACAAAGTTTGTTCCTTTGACCCTTGGGTATCAAGGCATAATAGGTGGACCCAAAGACCCTGAAATGATTTACCAAAGGAATGTGGCCATGCCACATTTCAAAAGGAATTTTGTTTCTAATTGAACTTGAAGGACACCTATTCTTTATGTAAACAACACATATAACTGCATCAGCCCAAAACATCAATTTTACATTTTTGAAAAATAACATGGAGCAAACCATATTTAAAATAGTTCTGTTCATTCTTTCAGCTACACCATTCTGTTGGGGATTATATGGCACAGTTGTTTGATGTTTGATTCCATGTTGACGAAGATAATTTTCAAATTCGTTTGAAGTGTATTCTTTTCCATTATCAGTACGTAGAGAGCCAATATGAGTTTGTGCATCATTTTCAATCCATGCATGAAAATTCTTGAATTTTTGAAAAGCATCAGACTTGTTCTTCAATAAATAAATCCAACACATTATGGTGTAGTCATCAATAAATGTCATCATGTATTTATTTCCATTTGCAGAAGAAATAGGCATAGGGCCACATAAATCTGAGTGAACAAGCTCAAGTTTTCTATGTTCTCTGGAGTGTGAGTCATGAAATGGCTGTTTTCTATGCTTTCCTAGAATACAAGCATCACATTCCTTAGGTTTTCTAGGAATTGTAGGCAGTCCATTAACACCATTTTTCTTCAAAAAATGAAGGCTTTCATAGTTTAAGTGTCCAAATCTAGCATGCCATAAAATACTTGATGGGAATGTACCTTCATCATGATGTGAACTGAATGCAAAGTTTTGAGCATGAGCAGATGAACCTTTCAGCTTCAAGAGTATCCCTTCTTCTATTCCCTCCATGACAAGTGAGTGATCTGATGCTTTTTTGACCTCTGCCTTACCATCAAACAAGTGAATGGAGTGTTCTTGTTGGCGTATTTGGACCAGGGACAACAAGTTTCTCCTCAACTCAGGGAGGTATAGAACCTCATGTAGAATATGATCTGGAAGACCAGGCAACTTAAGCCTGACTGTGCCAAGCTCTGATGTCTTGAGTTTGGATTTATCTGCGAAATATACTGCTACATCAACTTTGTCAGTGAATTCTTCAAAAAAATATTTTCTAAATGTCATGTGACATGTTGCTCCTGAATCTAGCAACCAATCATCTCTCCATGAAGTAAATGAAACATCAAACAAGTCTTTAGTTACTCCATTGTTACAATGTGCTAGAACATAATGAGCGGATTCAGGTGCTTTACCTTTGTCTTTGTCATTAGTTTTACCTTTGCCTTGATTTCTTTGCTGCTCAATTTTATCCCAAGGTGTCCTGCATTTGGATGCATCATGTCCATCTTTATTGCAACGTGTGCAATGAAGATCGGATTTGTCAGATTGTCTGCCCCACTTTTCCTTGAATTTTCTTCTTCCTCTTTTTCTTCTGCCACCTCTTCCTCTGGATGAATATTGAGCATGACTCTTTTCTCTATGTGCCAAGTATGCAGCCTCTTCAGAGGACGAAGGGACTGTCATCTTCCCGAAATCTTTCTCTCTTTCTGCAAACTTTTTCTCAAGGGTATCAAAGGTGATATGCTCAAGGTTTCCACTTGCTTCCAATGACTCAAGATAATGTGAGTAAGTCGGATATAATGCCTTAACATATGATATGAGAGGTATGTAAATTTTTACACCAGTGCTATCAATATCATGCATGATAGATCTAACTTCTGAAGCTAAAGCAAGGGGATCATCATTCTTCATTTCAAGACTGAACAACTTAATCATCAATTGAACAATTTCTAGTTCTGAATGTGATTCATAGAGTTCTTTTAGCTTGCTCAAGGCTTCATAGGCATTTGATAATGATGAAATATGGTGAATCACCTCTTCATTTATGGAAGCTGCAATCAAGGCATAGGCCTTACAGTTCTTGTTTTCCCAAATGGCGAGCTCTTTGTCTGAAGTGAGCTTTGCTGGTGTATTTCCTTCTTGTACTTCACAGATTCCTTTCCACAACTCATTAAAAATGAGAGTGTTCTTGATTTTCCGAGACCATTCAAGATAGTTCTCTTTGCCGGAGAGAACCACCCCTACAATAGATATGAGAGAATGCATTTTTTTCTGAAGGGAAAAAATAATTACTTTGCTGGAAAAAATTATTTTGAGGAAAATTTTTTGCTAGAAAGTCTTCAATTCTGGAAATATACTCAATTGAAGGGGACAAAAACACTTTGCTAAAAATACTGAATTCTGCACCAATATATATATATATATATATATATATATATATATATATATATTATTTGTACGTTTAAAGAGAGAAAATTTATATGGATGATGACGAGAAAATGTGGAGGGAGGGTGGTAGAAAGGAAGGAAGGAAAGTATTATATAGTGGGGGGGGGGGGGGAAAAATATAGATAGCGCTGGAAATAGTGGTATTTAAAAATGACAGAGCATAAGATATGAAGGGCGGTATTGAATAACTTATGGAATATGTGGGAGAGCGGTATCGAATAATGGACAGAGGGTGTATCATATGGAAGGGTGTTTTTAATCGACAGAATTTTTATTATATGGAAGGGAAGTATTAACCGATAGGACTTGTTAATGGACAGCGTAGTATGTGTTGACTGTCATATGTGCGATGGGGCGGTAGAATTGAATGTATGGCTATGGCGGGGAAGGCCGACAGGGAGGCGGGGTATGCAGGTGGGGTATGCGGTGTATGTAGGTGGTGTATGCGGTATGTCGTGAGAGCAGAGGGAGTGGGGTAGACAAGGTAGGGGAATGTGAGGGGGCGGGGGTAGGAGTGCAGTGTGGGAGATGTGAGAGGGTATGGGAGAGCGAACAGGGAGGAGGGTGAGTGATGAATGTAAGAGCGATGGGGAGGCCGAGAGGCCCTTAAAAATTATGGAATTGCAGATGCAGAGTTTGCAGGTGCTGAGTTGCAGGGACTGCAGAAATTGCAGGAGCTGCAAAATAATCAGATATTGTAGGAGCTGAACCTGCAGAAATCAGAGACTGTTGAATTTGCAGAGATAGAAAAAAAATGCAGAATTTCAGTACAGCAATCTAATGGAGCAAAAAAAACTAGACATAAAAACTGACTGAGCAAAGGAATGAGGGAGTTACACCACAGGCAAAAATGCCAATAGTGGGACTGGCTCTGATACCATGTCAAACCAGGAGGTAACTCCGCAAATCAGAATGTTTATTAGATGAAGAATGTGCATGTATTTATACATGGAGGTGAGACTATTGGGATTCATCTCCCAATGACTCTTGGCCTTCCTTATTTCCTAATATTATTTATTATACAATATTACATATCCACACCCAACCCATAGGATTAGGTGTCAACAGAAACAAACAACCAAATGCAAACCATTTTCTCTAGATCATCTGTGATTCAGAATTATTAATAACAAAGTACGAGGACATGCCCCTACCTGAAGTCCAACGATTGTCGAAATCTTCTATCCAGTCGCTCCAAAAGAGGTGACTTCAGTACGTGAAACCCGCAATCAAAGACAGATAAAAGGATTAAAAGCACCTGCAAGATATAATAATTGAGAAAACACTAGTCTATATTAGTGCTCCAGGAATCCAAGAATTGAAATAGTCAAATAGATACATGAACAATTCAATGAGAAAATGGAATCCATTTGTATTAACTTGTATAATAAGAAGTAACCTTACAACCTTTCGCCTTGATGTTATATAGGTTCTTCTAGGGTCCTGAACAATCATTCTCTCTCAGATTGACTAGCCTTCTTCTCTCTGAGCTAGCATAAAGTTATGGACATGAGTGTGTGATCATTCTCATATAAAAAATGGCTAGTATAGAGAGTATGCTCTCTTAAGAATTTCTTCAACAACTAATATGTATGCCTACCATTTACCAACTACCCTTGAGACTAAAACATGAGCTCAATTTATAGGGAAATGGAGATAGTTTCAGTTCCATGAAGAGGGGGATAGATTCCTCTCATGAAGGGATTTGAGCTCCATAGAACAAGGGATAAGCTCCATGAGTGAAGGGATATAACTCATGAGTATAGGATAAATCTTGAACTATACACGCTTCTAGAAGCTTCCAGTTGGGAGAATATTCGTCCAGTTGGGCTTCTAGAACTTACTTTTTCCTTTATTTGACTGTTTACGAGGGGCCGCAGATTTTATAAGAAAAACGTACAGGATGTGTCGCAGGTTATAGAGAAAATATCTGCGGTTTTGTAGGCAAGGGTTAGAAAAAGTGTGGAGTTAGACATTTTAGGGTTTTAATAAGCTTTTCTCCAATTCCAAGACTTGTTTTAGGAACATTAGGGTTTTTGACTTCTAAGGGAGCATAATATAGGTAGTGATGAACCTATATAGACAGTCAAATGTCATGGTGACAAAATAAAATGCAACACTCTTGGGTATCTGCTGAGATGGGGCTGAAATAATGATATATCAGCTACAACAACACCAAATCATCTCAACACTTGAAGGGTTGATCCCTTCTCTAGGCTCTCAAGCTAGAGACTTGAGATCTAGCTCCTCCTTTCTCTACTCAAGTTGCAGCTACAAAATTTACAAATGCTGGAATAAACTACGCTGTCAAGGAGGATGGATTTGTAGCCTGCTGCTGGATGATGAAATAATTCTCACAACTCATGTAAATTATCTCTCCAAAGTGAGGGAAAGACCCCTCACAGGATTCCACGCTGAAATACTTGGAACTTACTTCCTCCCTTAGATCTTCCTGGCTGGACTGTGCAATTCCTGAAGGAACTACTGCTGCATGGAGGTGTAATATGATGGCCCAATTCTGACTATCATAATTTTTCTCCTAGAGGACTGAAATGGAAGCTCAAAGTGAAAGGATGAATCCTCCACCAGTTTCCTAGATGAAATTATAGAAACTGCCTTCCTCCTCTCAAACCCTAAGACATGAATGCATAATTCCTAAAGTTGTATATGCAGAAGAGAGCGTTTGAATGTGGCACCAATGTCAGATGATGAATAGTTGCTCAAAATAACCTTCCCAGAGTAGGCACTCGAAGTCCCCAGTGGGTAAGGGTGGGATTCCCGCTCGGGAACACCCATGCGCTAAAGAACACAATAGACGTAGCTAAACAGCTGAAGCATGCAAAGAATGTCAAACAACAATACAATATCAAATTCCACATTTATTTGCTTTGCTGCCCTCATCTTCCTTATATGGTTGTGAGCCTTCCCTAGCCTTGGACCACCTCATAACTGCGCTGCACATGTGGCCACTAGTCTCCATGAAGACAACGATGTCTCTCCATGATCTCCATGATCTCTGTAATTAATATTCCACTCTCTCCATCATGTGTGCATTTAATGCACCACTTCCTCCATCACTACTGTTAGTCTCCTATACCAATAGGTGTCATTTTTCATGATTGTCTTGATTGAACTATGGAATATGTTCAAACCTTTTTCTTGAGCAAAGGTGTTCCATATTCTTGAAAAACCAAAAAATCAAAAAAATTTAAAAATGTAAAGAGGGTATACCCTAAAAGAAAAATCAAAGGGTAAGAAAAATAAATTGGTCAAGAAAATGAAAGAAATAAACCCCAAGCAAAAAATAGACCAAGGAAAGTGTGCAAATCCAAATACCACTACTATTTCATTTTTGTAATAAAGCAATTGTGTGCAGCTTGTCAAACTTTTGCCACAATTTATGAAGAGTCAAACTGTTTAAACTTGACTCATTCATGTTTCAATTTCATGTTGTAGAATAGAGAATAAATATCTGACCAAATAGTTTAATCTTGGCAGATAAGTAGATAGGTAGAGTTAATAAAAGGTGCTCAACAGTTTAATCTGAGCCCTTGGATGTAATAAGGGTAGAATTAGATAGATTTTCCATGTAAAAAGAAAAAATGTTGATTAGGGTTTGCAAGTCTAAATGCACCCTAATAAAGAAGAGAAAATGGTAGTGTCAAGTAGATAGGGTAGGTAGATGGTGTTGCAAAGTTTTATATGATGAATGATGGTGCTAAATATTTTTGATCTTTTACCTTCATCACAAGTATTGAAGCAAAAATACACTGAAGAATTCACAGAAATCAAAGTCAAAATCATTAACTTCCCACATCACTTTCTCCCTAAGTTTTTACTAATTTCCCCAAAGTGCTAAGGTATTTGGAGATCAAAGGGGCTCAAGGCATTTCCTTGACTTTTGGAGGGACCGGACCCTCGGCCTAATGATCAAAAAGACCTAAGTACTTGAGATCATTCATCATTATAATCATTCACCTTTAACCTTTTCCTAAGTAAATTCCAATTTTACTTAGGAAAATCATCCTATATTTCACAATAAACCCTCAAGATTACTTGTTATTCTAAGTCTAAGTGTTGAAGTTGATATAATGTGGTTTACTTCAGAAATCTTCACTTTCTTAGATGTGCAAAGTATTTTGAGTTGTCCTTGTCCCTTTTTCATATTTACATTTTACTCTATTTACTAAATCCCTAGTGAAAATGCCTTATCCTAAGTATATAACTCCTTTTATATAAATATCCAAAAAACCCATCTTATTATAAAGTTTAACCAAAGTAGTTATTTCCCAATTATTCATTGAAAACCCACATTATGCACCCTTTGGTTAAAATATATCATTATGTAATATCCCCGCCCTTATGATAAGTTAATTATATTGGTTAATTTATCATATAATAAAAAACATATATGAGAAAAGCTTTAAACATATGGTATATATGTTTAACACAAAAAATAATAAACCCGAAGTTTTATTTTAAAAACCAAAACTTTGGAAATAATCCCTTTTTCCCCTGTACCCGACGCTTTAACTCAAGTTAAAAATCCCGCTATATATCCCATTCCCCAACCCTAACTTGAGTTAAAAAACTAAGTCTCGCTGCAACCCCGACCCTTTATAACCACGAGATTAATTAATTATCAAAGTTAATTAATAACCAGACTCCACCAATCAAATCCCACCCGGAGTGATTAAATGATGATAAATATGTCGGGCCCGCACCTTTTAACTTCCCACCATCTCCCTGTCCCTCCAACCATTGGATCGCTCCTCCAAAGATCAACGCTCCACATCAATTCCGCTAATCGTCCCTTGTCAGAACTTTAACGCGCAGGGGCACGGTGGTATTGGACTAGTCCTCCAGCCACGTGTCCATTGATTAGTGGAATCGCTGCCCTCGCGTTTAATACCACTATTGCCCATAAGCGGTGTGGGGATTACCGCTTACCACCCGACCCTTGCCACACGTCAGCCCGTACTGAAATGACGTCATTCCTCGAAAAAATAAAAATTCCTTTTTGACTTTGGAAATAAAACAAATTTTCGTGTTTTTTATGTCATTTTCATTATTTGAAAGCGACTGCGCCTTCCGCTACGAAATTCAAATTTTCACTGAAATCTATCGTTCTATCCGATTTCGCTCCAGAATTCCACCGGACCAGTGTTGGAGCATCCTCTTGCCACCACTTGATACCTGTTAAATCCCAGTTTGCCTCCGAAAACAGGTATTTATTCTATTGCGCTCCGAACTTCAAAAGATACTCTGTGTTCCTTGTTTTTCCGCTGAATCAGTGTCAAAATATTATTCCTAAGATCATTCCCTAAGTTTTAAAGCTGTGAATTGTTCCCCTGAAACTGCAATTGTGCTAATTTCCCTCATTAGAACTGAAATCGCGCCCTGGCCTGTGAAGAAAACCCAAAAACTTCCATTTTGAATACACAAGAACCAAAATGGAAGCTCCGGCAGCCTTGAATGTAACTCCATTGAATGCCCCCCACAGAGAGTTAGAATATTTGCCCTTAGTGGATAAAGACTTCCAAATTAAAGACTTAGTGTTTGATGAAAGCCCCCTTCTGAGTTATTGTCGCTGCAGAGACGATTATTCGAAGGGATTGGATGTCATTGGGTTGTGGGAATCCAATTTCCCGAGATATCTCATCCCCTCAGTCATTACTTTCCCAGAAATTATCCACTATTTCCATTCTAACTATGATCCGACTCAAAGAGTTTTAATATCCCTTGACCAGAGTGTTCTTTTCCCCATTACTCCCCAAGCTATCAATGCAATGCTACATTTTGAAACTGATCAAGAACTAGCACCTTTGTCTATGGAAGAACTGATTGAAAAGTCTAATCAATTGACCCCAGAAAAATTGAAGTCCATTTGCCAGAATTTTATGTTGCCTGAACATCAACCTAGGGGCCCTCCTCCCTATGGTTTTTATTATTTCACTAAGTTGGGAAGGCTCATCCTAAATATGATATCTTTTGTTTTGGGTTTCAATACAAGTGAATATGTTGATGAAATAACCCTGGTTTTGCTGTCTATATTTACTCCTGGGCAACCTCCTGCAGTAAAATATGACTTTACATCTTTCATAGCCAATAAAATCCACGACCAGTTCATGAGGCTAGATGATGAGAAAGTGTTTAAATATTCCTCAGTTATTTATCATCTCATTATCTATTATCAATCAGAAAATTTCCCTTTCCCTGTTAAAAAGCTTGATGCTAAGGGAAACCCTAGGTCAGTTATATTTTCGTCTCCCATAATTCACTCTTCCTACGATTCTCCCTATTCCTATGCTGAGTTCATCGATATTTTTGTATATCCTGCAACTACCTTGTTGACAGGAATTCCTCCTCCAAGGCTCAGTAATGAAATCAAGAAGACCTTGCAGCTTTCAAGGACATATAAAGTTGGAGATTGGTATTTATATCAAAACCATTCAGTCATCAGAATCTATGGATGTGAATTACATCCATTCAAGTTGCCAAAGTATGTGCCCATGAGACTTTTTGCCTTGGAATATTTCAGGAAAATCAATAATTCTGACATGATTCATTTTTGTAGTGTGAAAAAGAAAGCCCAACTCAGGATCAAAAGTCAACTAGGTCCCTTCATATGCAACTCTAGGGATGCTGAGCGAGAAGCAGAAGATATACTACAAAACCATTGCAAGTTCCAAAGAAATTTCCGTTGGGTTCCTTATGATCCATTTGGTTTTATCTGTGAAAAAAGAATAAAGAACAAATCATCCCCTTACATGCACCACAGGATCCCTGAAATAGAACAATATGCCAATCAAGATGAATGGGTGGAAGAAACACTAGTTGAGGAAGAAAGTGAAGAAGACAAAATGAACAAAATTATGAAAGAACTTGAGAAGAAGTATGACCTAGAATCTTGTGGTCAAGTGCAGGTACCTCACATTGGCACTTCTTCAGCAGCAAATCTACAGCAGAGATTACAGGAAGGTAGTTCATCAATTGCAGCAGAGTCAAAAGGCAAAGGAAAGGAACCTGAAATACAGGTCATTGAAACTTTAATCATGGCAGAGAAACCTCAAACCTCCAGAGCACCTGATCAAACACAAGTTTCTCCCACTCAAGTAAATCATCCTGAAGTTTTAGAATTACAAACTCCATCCAATATAGAAATGGGCAAGAAAAGGCAAGCTCCAGATACTACTCCTCCCAAAGAATCCTCAGAGCTACATCAAACCAAAAGGTAGAAACTCAATACACCCCAGGAAGTGGAAATAATAGATGAGATGTTTGATGATGGAAGAGAAGATAGTCAACTAACTGGCTCTGTTAGTATGACACACACAGATCAGAAAGGAAAAGCTTTGCAAAAGCAGTTGAGTACTGAAGTATCTTCTTTTAGGCCACCAAAAACAGATACAGGGGATATAAAAAGAACTTTCATTAATATAAAGGCAAAGAATGATCCATTGAGAATGAAAGTATATGATCAATATTTGAAAATGGCTCCACATAATCAGGAAAGGTTAATGTCAGCATTTGACATTTCACAAGGCAAAATGATGATGAGCCACTTCAAGTCCAAGGTACCAAAACCCATGACAGCAGCTGATTATATTAGAACAAATTTTGAGGTCCTGGCAAAGGACATTCATCCTTTGGACCAGATAGAGCTACATAAACAAACTGGGGAAATGGTCTATTCCACTCTTATTGATAAGGCCATGGCAGCCCTAAGGCTGCAAGATTCTTTAAATAACACAAGCACCCAATTGCAAATTGAGAAGGCCTCTTCTCAGGCCAAAGATAACAGAATAAAGTCTCTAGAAGACATAATCATCAGCTTGGGTCACAACCCCAAGGATATCAAAAGCATTGAGGCACTAATTAAAAAGAAAGATGATGACATAGCTGCACTGAGAAAGCAGCTGAAATTGCCAGCCTCAAGACATCCCCAGACCCAAGAAGTTTTAAAGGGAAATTCACAGGAAGCGATAATGGAGTTGCTCTTAAAAATGACTGAGCAACTGAGTGAAACAGAGAAAGAATTGGAACAAGCTTTACAGGAAAAGGAAGCTATCATGCAAACATCTACAGTAGAGATCACTACAGGTACCACAACAGCAAATCAACAAACAGAGCCAGCGCAGGTAAACACTTCTGGTTTAAGTTCTGATGAATTGATAAAACAAATGGAAAGTTTACAACTAAGAGTCACAGAACTTCAAACCACAAAATTGCAGTTAGAAAATTTGGAGCAGAAATATGATACATCTAAAAAGAATGTTGCTGATAATACCAGGGAAATTAAAAGATTGGAAAGATTGGTTAAGGCTTTAGAAAAATATCTTTCATTAGAAAAGCCTTTGAAAGAAATAAATGAAATTCTTTGGGATAATATAATTGAGTTAATAAAAAGTATTTGGCCCTCTGTTCAAGCAATTTTTAAACAAAATGACTTGATTAAAGTAGCTCAGGAAGAAATAAACAGAACAAGAGATGAATTAAGAGGCAGACCTGAGCAGGCCAATCAACTTATACAGTTTTTGAACACCCGGACTAAGCAACAGCTTGCAGTATTAGGAATTGAGGACAGGACCGGCACTATTTTGGAGATAAAAAGAGTTTTCACCAAAAGAACCTTTATGCAGAATTTAGAAAGGAAGTGCTCAGATATTCTGGCTGATATTAATACTTTCAAAGGAAAATTTCAGGTTTTATTGGATAGTGGGTTACCCAGTCCTATGCTCTCAGAGGACCAGATAATGGACCTGGAAACCTATGTCAAGAAAATAGATATCCATGCTCATAATACAGCTGCTCATTCTATCAGTTTGGCAGAAGCAACGTTGCCAACAGGGAGAAATCTCTATGACAGGTTGAAGAATTTATTTCATCTTGAACATGAAATAAAGTATTTGTTCCCTAATCAGCCCACTTTTTACAAACTCACTGAGGCCGATGAGACATTGAGAAAACTTAAAAGGACCATAATAGCAGAAGATCAATGGTGGGATGACTTATTGGAAATTTTATGAAATTTATCTTCAGGTTGAGGATTTTATCTTTTTACTATTATGAAAAGGATAAAAAATGAGCACAGATGAAAGAGTATCAGTTGCACAGGTTAAAGAGTATCTGTGGAAACAAAGAGTATCAGACAAGCTAAAGAATTACTCAAAGGGACAGCATCGAGCCCTATTATAGCACCTGCCTCCAGCACATCCTCAAAAGGAGGAAACAACACATCAGCAATTACTTTTGGTCCTATTTACGAGACCATTTGTCTCATTTTTATTGTAACTTACTCATTAGTCACCCTAGATTATTGGCTAAGTTAGTGTGAGATTTTTTCAATCATTTTTTGTATAAATAAACCCTCAAAGAGAGTATTGAGGGTGGATTCTATTATTTGGCTGTGACATTGAAGTTTTTGGAATAAAAAGTGTTTTGGAGAAATTTATTTGTGGCTTACTGGATGACAATTTGAAGCTCGGGACTTTTTGCAGGATTCATGTGTCGGACTGCAGTTCAATAAGTCTTTCTATCCTATGTTTTAAGTTTTATATCTGTTTATAATATCATTATGTCCATTTCTGAATAATTTACATAAAGGATTGAATCAAAATTTACTTAATTGTACTCTGATTTCAGATGTGATTATTCTTAATGTTTTCCTCTAAATTGGTTATAAGCACGAATTCTTAAATGCTCTTGCTTTGCTAATTTAAACATTCTTGATTACTATAATAAAGAATTCTTCATTGCTCTTTGTTTGTAGTCATCTCATTTCTTTCTTTTGAACATGGTGAAAGATTCTTAACTGCCTTTCATCCCTTCAAACCCATTCCATCCACTTTAAATTTTAAGGATTGTTCTTTGTTTGGCTATCCTGCCCTGCAAAGCCATCTTGTGTGTAGAATAGGAATCCAGTAAAGCCATCCTTTGACTCCATAGCCCAATGGCCTGAAAATATTCAACCTTTCCCTTAGTTGGCGAATTCCACCAATTTCAAACAAACTCTTGGATCTATAACTAGCCTAAAACCTTCTAAGAACAAAGATAAATTATAAAGAGAGAGCCCTCTCTGGATGCAGATTGGCTAGATTCTGCATCTGAAGGTTGGTTTGTGGTTACCTCGGGTATACTTTCCTCTTCCACAACTTCAAGGAAAACCTGAGTGATAACATAGTGGCAACCATACTGGGGATCTGAATCATCTTTATTGTTCACTTATAAACTATAGACAGAGTCTGAAGATCAGCTAGGTAGCCTTTGAAATTGCTTTTGCTCTGCAATTGCAAAAGTAAATAAATGCTGCTTCAGTCTATCTCTGATTTAGCTTATACACTGAACCTTAGTTTCAAAATGTTTAATCAGACTCTCTAGTTTAACAAATCTTTGAGAAAATTTTAATCATACATCATTATTTCTTGAAGAATTTGTAGAAGTTGTATTTAGTCTTTCAATTAAAACCAAAAATCCAAAAACACATAGTCTAAGAAAACTGGCTTCAGAAAGGATTCGATATACTAGGTCAAATCCTGACCCTAATCCACCACCAATATTTGAAAATCCAAATATGATCCCTAGGATTCTTAGAAGACAAGGAAGTCAAGAAAGTTTTGAAAGAGGAAGTCAAGAGAGTTCAGGAAGTTCTAGACCACTTTCTAGATCTGCATCCTGTCCCGTGAAAATTATATATGTTGATGAAATTCCTTTTGATGAACGTTTTGAAACATCCTTATTTGTGAATTTTTCTAAAACCGAATTAACCAGATTAGTTCCAGATCCATTGTTTTTTGAAGATTTTCAATTCAGATTTGTTTCGTATCACCTTGACACACAATTACAGAACTCTATTCAATCTGAACAAACCTTTGAAGAACATTCAAACATCTCTGTAATTACTGAAGCTTCCCCAAGTTTAGTTACTTTTTCTCAATCTTTTAAAACACCTGTCACCCCTTCTACTCCTCCATCCCCTCCTACCAGACCATCAACTCCTGTTATCCCACTATATCTTCCAATGGCCAATCGATATGCCCCTTTAAGGTTGCCTAATAACCCTGTTGCTTTGCCACAGGATTATCAGAGTAAGATAGCTCCTTTTGACGGTTCAGGTACTTACACAGCTCAACAACACACCAAAAGGATGACTGATTACTTTGAGTTTTATGAAATTGATGCTGATGATGTTCGCATGAGAATTTTTGTTCAGAGTCTTACTGGGGAAGTCAGAACATGGTTTAGGGCTCTTGCCCCGAATAGTATTGCTGATTTACCAGCTTTGTATAGGGAATTTTTGAATAGATGGGAGAAGAAGAAAGATCCTCTTCAGATCCTATCAGAATTTGAAAAATTAAGGAGAAGACCAAATGAAACAGTACAAGATTACATCATTAGATTTAATGAAGCCTACAACGCAGTTCCTCAAAACCTTAGACCACCTCCAGACTCAGCACTGGTTAAATTTCCTGATGGTTTTGACTCAGACATAGCATATTCACTCAGGGAAAGAGCCCCTCAAACCTTAGAGGAAATGCAAAGTATAGTTGTTAGTGTGGAAGCAAACCTTATAGAAAAACGAGCCAGAGCTAGGGCCGAAAGAAGAATGCCTATGAATGAAGAGCCTTCAGCTTTTGAAAGAAAGCTGGATGCAATCATCAAAGGTATGGAAAGACTAGGAGACAGAGTGGAGACCATTGAAAGAAAGTCTTCTAGTGATAATCAGAATGTTGCAAGAAACCCAAACTTTAGGAGAAATCAGAATCAAAATATTGGAAAGAATGTCCCTGACCAAAACATTAGGCCACCTTTCCAAGAAAATTTCGTTGAAGGATCAACTTCTGAAGAACCTACAGAGGATGTGGAAATAAACAATGTAACTGATGACAAAAATGAACCAGAAGTTTTCTTATCCCAGGATGATCAAGAGAATCACATCCTTGAAACATTCCAAACTCATTCAGGTGAACTATGACACAGCAATTTATGAAGTTCATAAACAGTAAAATTTGAGAAGCAGACGGATTGGTGTGCCAGAGAATAGCAAACAGAAAACTGCAAAACAAAATGTCAAAGGTAAAGATAAAATACCTCCTGTACAAAACACTCCCCCTGTACAAATTCTGTCTAGGACAACTCCTAACCCTTCAAATCCAATAATTGAAGATGTGTCTGACAACCAACCAAACAATAAACAACAATCTAATACTTTTCCTCCTGTAGGAAACGTAGAAGAAATAGTAGAAGTTAGTTCAGAAACACCTTCAAAACAAAATTTCATTCATGAAAAAGAGAAAAACATTGAAGACCCAAAAAATAGAGAAAACCCAACTGTGCAAAACACTAAAACTCAAACAGAAAAACCTTTCAATTTAGAGGCTGAAATAGGCAAACTAAAGATAGCTGTTCCTTTATCAGAATCGGCTAAACATGATGTCTATAGAAGCCAAATTAGCAAAACTCTCAACATTAACATTACTGGAATGGATGATTCAGTAAATATTCTTGATGATCAACCTAAACTCCTTTTTGGTCCCGAGGTAAATGGCAAACCAGAAAGTGGGGGAACTCCCCCATTTTATGTAAGCCTGAATGTTCACGACAAGATACTCCATAATGCAATGCTTGATTCTGGAGCATCCCACAATTTGATGTCAAAAGCAGTGATGGAAAGATTAAATCTAGACATTACCAGACTATACAAAGATTTGTTTTCTTTTGATTCTAGTCAGGTAAAATGTTTAGGTTTGATTAAAGATTTGTGTGTTACTTTGGTACAGTACCCTGCTAAATCTGTTCTGATGGATATAGTAGTGGTTGATATCCCTCCTAAATATGGTATGTTATTGTCTAGATCCTGGGGTGCTAAACTTGGAGGATCTATTCAACTGGACATGTCATATGCCACTATTTCAGTATTTGGTCAACCTAAAAGATTATATAGAGAAACCTTGATGAAGTACTTGGTGAGTAGCCATGAGAAGCCTGAAAACTTTCCTGTCTATTCAGTGCATTCTGATATGGATTCTTTCATCCTTTACAATGCTGAAATGGACCTTCCAACTGAGCTAGAAGCACCTGAAAAGGAAACCACAAACGAAACTACTATTAAAATTGAAGAGATTTCTGAAAACAAAGAAACACCAGATGAGCAAGAAATATCAGAAAAAACCAAACAACTAGCTCCTGTCAAGAAACATTTTAAAACAATTGATGAGGATTATGAACATGAAATTCTGTGGCATTTAGAATTTGATGGCTCAGTAAACAAATTAGGAGCAGGAGCTGGGATTTGGTTACATAATGTTGAAAATAATCATGCTGAGGGTCATGCTTATAGGTTGAATTTTAAATGCACTAACAATATGGTAGAGTACGAAGCTCTTTTGTTAGGGCTTAAACATGTCAAGAAGTTAGGAGCTATTAGGGTATCAATCATAGGAGACTCTGAGCTAATTATTCAACAGATTAAAGGAGAATGTTCAACAAAAGACATGAGATTGAAACAATACAGAGAAATAGTTGTGGAAATTCTCAACACCTTTCTACAAGCTCAACTTGGCAAGATTCCCAGGAAACAAAATTTGCATGCTCACAGTCTCGCAATGTTTGCTAGTACATGTAAATTACCTTTTGATCCTAATCATCAGTTTTCAGCTGAGATTAGACATAGGCCTGCTATACCAGACAATCTTTTGAATTGGCAAGTATTTGTAAATAATAATCAAATCAATAGTTTTTTGACCCTTCAAAATGAGTTTTCTAATTGTAACATAGATGAGGATATAACAATCAGTGAATCTGATCAAGAAAAAGAACAAAAAATATATATTTCAAGAGAAAATGCAATTCATATGCTGCACCCAACCACATTCACAGAAAAAGACATGCAGGATTTGAAACACATGGAATCTGATGAGGTCATAGAAGATGAGACAGAAATCATCAATTTGAAAGACAATCATTTGCCCAAAGGTTTAACTCCTTTGGAAGATCTTTTTGATTCAAATGACATTCCATTCAGACCTAAAATGGAACCTGTTAAAACTGATATGGAAGAATGCAACTTAGGAACCCTAGAAAATCCCAAAATGGTTAAGTTGTCCAAATCTCTGCCAAAAGATCAAAAGGTTAAATATGTTAAACTATTAAAAGAATTCCAGGATGTTTTTGCTTGGAGTTACGAAGATCTTAAATCATATGATACATCTATAATTCAACACACTATACCTTTGAAACCAGATCAAAAACCTTTTAAACAAAAACTTAGAAGGATTAATCCTGTTTTACTACCTTCAATTGAAAAAGAAATTAAAAGGATGTTTGAAGCAGGGATTATAGCTCCTATTAGGTTTTCTGAATGGGTTTCGAATCTAGTACCAACAAGGAAGAAGACTGGAGAAATTATATTGTGTGTTGATTTGAGAAATTTGAATAAAGTTTCTTTAAAAGATAACTATCCGTTGCCTAAAATGGACCATATTCTACAGAGGGTAGTGGGATCTTCTAGGATATCTCTACTGGATGGATTTTCAGGGTATAACCAGATTCTGGTTCATCCTGATGATCAAGATAAAACAACATTTACAACACCATGGGGTACTTTTAAATATGTCAATATGCCATTTGGACTCAAGAATGCAGGAGCTACATTTCAGAGAGCAATGGACATTGCTTTTGCTAAAGAAATACATGATTTTCTGGTAATTTATCTAGATGATTTAACAGTTTTTTCCAAAACAGATCAGCAACATTTAGATCATCTAAGGCAAGTATTTATAAAGTGCAGAAAATATGGCATTTCTTTAAACCCTAAAAAGTCATTGTTTGGTTTGGAAGAACGAAAGCTATTAGGTCATATTATTTCTAAAGATGGCATTAGGATTGATCCAGAAAGAATACAAGCAATTTTGCAGATACCTCATCCCAGAAACATAAAAGAATTGCAAGCATTCATAGGAAAGATTAATTTCTTGAGAAGATTTATTTCTAGTTTAGCTGAGTTACTTAGATTGCTTACTAACATGCTTAAAAAGGATTCAAGCATTGACTGGACTGTAGAAGCCAAGTAATCATTTGAAGAAATCAAAATGGCTTTAACAAGAACACCAGTTCTTACCAGTCCAAAGTTTGATAGAGATTTCATTATTTTTTCATTTGCTTCTGAACATACAATTGCAGCTGTTTTACTACAAAAAGATGACCAGGGATGTGAAAAACCAATTGCCTTTTTTAGTAAAGCACTTAGGGATGCCTCTTTGAAATACAATATCATGGAGAAACAGGCTTTTGCATTGGTAAAAGCAATTAAAGATTTCAGAGTTTATATATTGTATTCTCATGTGATAGCTTATGTGCCTAATGTTGTAGTTAAAGACATTTTGACTCAAGATGGCATTGAAGGCAAACGAGGTAAATGGATAGCTACCATATTAGAATATGATATTGAGATTAAACCAACAAAACTCATAAAAGGTCAAGGTTTAGCTCAACTTATGACTGAAACTAATTGCCAAGCCTTAGACATCAATGAACTGGATGACGAACAGGAGATGGCGACTCCACAGATCAGTCAAGCTTTCTTAGATTCTCCCTGGTACACTGATATCATTCATGTTTTATTAAACCTGCAAGCTCCTCCAGGGTTGTCCAGAACCAAACGAAGATTTTTGAAAATGACATCTTTGAAATATTGTATTTTAGATGGCACTCTATTTTGGAAAAATCATGAAGGAATCTTATTGAATTGTCTATTAAAAGATGAAACTGATAAAGTTCTTAATGAATTTCATGCAGGGGATTGTGGAGGACATCTCTACTGGAAATCAACTGCAGATAAAATCCTAAGGGCTGGTTTTTACTGGCCAACCTTATTTTCTGATGTTAAGAAATTTGTGACATCTTGCCATAAATGTCAGATATTTGAGGGTAAAAGAAAGTTGTTACCTTTGCCATTAAAACCAATTTCCACAGAAAGACCTTTTCAACAATGGGGATTAGATTTTATTGGAGAAATCCATCCCCCTTCTTCAGGGCAACACAGATGGATTGTTACTGCCACAGAATACTTCACTAAATGGATTGAAGCTATCCCATGAAGACAGGCCAATGACTCTGTAATTATAGGGTTTTTAGAAACCAATATAATTTCAAGATTTGGCTGTCCAGAGAAGATTATAACAGATAATGCTGCTGCATTTAAGTCAAAGAAAATGATTAGTTTCTGCAGTAAATATCATATTACTTTAGGCCATTCAACAGCCTATTACCCTCAGGGTAATGTACTGGCAGAATCTTCCAATAAAAGTCTTATTAATATCATTAAAAAGTTACTGGAAGAAAACAAAAAGAATTGGCATAAGAAACTTACTAATGCATTGTGGGCAGACAGACTTACAACTAAGAAATCAATTGGGACTAGTCCATATGAATTAGTTTATGGTCTTGAAGCAAGATTCCCATCATCTTTAGGAATTCCTGTTATGAAATTACTTCAGGAGGCTCAAGTGGAACCAAATGACATTCAGAGAAGAATTAATCAAACAATTCACTTGCAGCAAACCAGAGAAGAAGTATACCAACGATCTCAAGTCTTGCAGGAAAAGTTGAAGAAAATGTTTGACAGAAGAACTAAGGAAGAGGATTTTCAACTAGGAGACAAAGTCCTAAGATGGGATTCCAGAAGGGAAGAGAAAGGGAAACATGGGAAATTTGATTTCTTATGGAAAGGGCCTTACATCATTCATGCCCTATAGGGGAACAACACATACTTTTTGAAGAAGTTGGACAATTCAGAAGCTGAGGAGGGACCAGTCAATGGTCGAATGCTGAAGCACTATTTTGATCCTATTTACTAGGATGTTTTGATTTTTCGAACTTGTACATAATATATTCTTTTCTAATGCAGTTTTGATTGGATGGTGACTTCTTGGAATTGAAGCCCGAAGTGAAGGCCCTAAGTTTCGAAAGTTTCACTATCATATGTACAATAAAGCTACCAGAAGAAGGAGATTACATAGTTCAGTTTGAAGACATTTTGAGGCATCTGACCTGCTGTTCTTGACTTTTCACAAGGAAAAGCCATCCCCAAGTGGAGCCAGTATTAGTCTCCTATACCAATAGGTGTCATTTTTCATGATTGTCTTGATTGAACTATGGAATATGTTCAAACCTTTTTCTTGAGCAAAGGTGTTCCATATTCTTGAAAAACCAAAAAATCAAAAAATTTAAAAAATGTAAAGAGGGTATACCCTAAAAAGAAAAATCAAAGGGTAAGAAAAATAAATTGGTCAAAAAAGTGAAAGAAATGAACCCCAAACAAAAATAGACCAAGGAAAGTGTGCAAATCCAAATGCCACTACTATTTCATTTTTTGTAAATAAGTAATTGTGTGCAGCTTGTCAAACTTTTGCCACAATTGGGAAGAGTTAAACTGTTTAAACTTGACTCATTCATGTTTCAATTTCATGTTGTAGAATAGAGAATAAATATCTGACCAAACAGTTTAATCTTGGCAGATAAGTAGATAGGTAGAGTTAATAAAAGGTGCTCAACAGTTTAATCTGAGCCCTTGGATGTAATAAGGGTAGAATTAGATAGATTTTCCATGTAAAAAAGAAAAAATGTTGATAAGGGTTTGCAAGTATAAATGCACCCTAATAAAGAAGAGAAAATGGTAGTGTCAAGTAGATAGGGTAGGTAGATGGTGTTGCAAAGTTTTATATGATGAATGATGGTGCTAAATATGTTTGATCTTTTACCTTCATCACAAGTATTGAAGCAAAAAATACACTAAAGAATTCACAGAAAGCAAAGTCAAAATCATTAACTTCCCACATCACTTTCTCCCTAAGTTTTTACTAATTTCCCCAAAGTGCTAAGGTATTTGGAGATCAAAGGGGCTCAAGGCATTTCCTTGACTTTTGGAGGGACCGGACCCTCGGCCTAATGATCAAAAAGACCTAAGTACTTGAGATCATTCATCATTATAATCATTCACCTTTAACCTTTTCCTAAGTAAATTCCAATTTTACTTAGGAAAATCATCCTATATTTCACAATAAACCCTCAAGATTACTTGTTATTCTAAGTCTAAGTGTTGAAGTTGATATAATGTGGTTTACTTCAAAAATCTTCACTTTCTTAGATGTGCAAAGTATTTTGAGTTGTCCTTGTCCCTTTTTCATATTTACATTTTACTCTATTTACTAAATCCCTAGTGAAAATGCCTTATCCTAAGTATATAACTCCTTTTATATAAATATCCAAAAAACCCATCTTATTATAAAGTTTAACCAAAGTAGTTATTTCCCAATTATTCATTGAAAACCCACATTATGCACCCTTTGGTTAAAATATATCATTATGTAATATCCCCGCCCTTATGATAAGTTAATTATATTGGTTAATTTATCATATAATAAAAAACATATATGAGAAAAGCTTTAAACATATGGTATATATGTTTAACACAAAAAATAATAAACCCGAAGTTTTATTTTAAAAACCAAAACTTTGGAAATAATCCCTTTTTCCCCTGTACCCGACGCTTTAACTCAAGTTAAAAATCCCGCTATATATCCCATTCCCCAACCCTAACTTGAGTTAAAAAACTAAGTCTCGCTGCAACCCCGACCCTTTATAACCACGGGATTAATTAATTATCAAAGTTAATTAATAACCAGACTCCACCAATCAAATCCCACCCGGAGTGATTAAATGATGATAAATATGTCGGGCCCGCACCTTTTAACTTCCCACCATCTCCCTGTCCCTCCAACCATTGGATCGCTCCTCCAAAGATCAACGCTCCACATCAATTCCGCTAATCGTCCCTTGTCAGAACTTTAACGCGCAGGGGCACAGTGGTATTGGACTAGTCCTCCAGCCACGTGTCCATTGATTAGTGGAATCGCTGCCCTCGCGTTTAATACCACTATTGCCCATAAGCGGTGTGGGGATTACCGCTTACCACCCGACCCTTGCCACACGTCAGCCCGTACTGAAATGACGTCATTCCTCGAAAAAATAAAAATTCCTTTTTGACTTTGGAAATAAAACAAATTTTCGTGTTTTTTATGTCATTTTCATTATTTGAAAGCGACTGCGCCTTCCGCTACGAAATTCAAATTTTCACTGAAATCTACTGTTCTATCCGATTTCGCTGCAGAATTCCGCCGGGCCAGTGTTGGAGCATCCTCTTGCCACCACTTGATACCTGTTAAATCCCAGTTTGCCTCCGAAAACAGGTATTTATTCTATTGCGCTCCGAACTTCAAAAGATACTCTGTGTTCCTTGTTTTTCCGCTGAATCAGTGTCAAAATATTATTCCTAAGATCATTCCCTGAGTTTTAAAGCTGTGAATTGTTCCCCTGAAACTGCAATTGTGCTAATTTCCCTCATTAAAACTGAAATCGCGCCCTGGCCTGTGAAGAAAACCCAGAAACTTCCATTTTGAATACACAAGAACCAAAATGGAAGCTCCGGCAGCCTTGAATGTAACTCCATTGAATGCCCCCCACAGAGAGTTAGAATATTTGCCCTTAGTGGATAAAGACTTCCAAATTAAAGACTTAGTGTTTGATGAAAGCCCCCTTCTGAGTTATTGTCGCTGCAGAGACGATTATTCGAAGGGATTGGATGTCATTGGGTTGTGGGAATCCAATTTCCCGAGATATCTCATCCCCTCAGTCATTACTTTCCCAGAAATTATCCACTATTGCCATTCTAACTATGATCCGACTCAAAGAGATGTAATATCCCCTGACCAGCGTGTTCTTTTCCCCATTACTCCCCAAGCTATCAATGCAATGCTACATTTTGAAACTGATCAAGAACTAGCACCTTTGTCTATGGAAGAACTGATTGAAAAGTCTAATCAATTGACCCCAGAAAAATTGAAGTCCATTTTCCAGAATTTTATGTTGCCTGAACATCAACCTAGGGGCCCTCCTCCCTATGGTTTTTATTATTTCACTAAGTTGGGAAGGCTCATCCTAAATATGATATCTTTTGTCTTGGGTTTCAATACAAGTAAATATGTTGATGAAATAACCCTGGTTTTTTTGTCTATCTTTACTCCCGGGCAACCTCCTGCAGTAAAATATGACTTTGCATCTTTCATAGCCAATAAAATCCACGACCAGTTCATGAGGCTAGATGATGAGAAAGTGTTTAAATATTCCTCATTTATTTATCATCTCATTATCTATTATCAATCAGAAAATTTCCCTTTCCCTGTTAAAAAGCTTGATGCTAAGGGAAACCCTAGGTCAGTTATATTTTGGTCTCCCATAATTCACTCTTCCTACGATTCTCCCTATTCCTATGCTGAGTTCATCGATCTTTTTGTATATCCTGCAACTACCTTGTTGATAGGAATTCCTCCTCCAAGGCTCAGTAATGAAATCAAGAAGACCTTGCAGCTTTCAAGGACATATAAAGTTGGAGATTGGTATTTATATCAAAACCATTCAGTCATCAGAATCTATGGATGTGAATTACATCCATTCAAGTTGCCAAAGTATGTGCCCATGAGACTTTTTGCCTTGGAATATTTCAGGCAAATGAATAATTCTGACATGATTCATTTTTGTAGTGTGAAAAAGAAATCCCAACTCAGGATCAAAAGTCAACTAGGTCCCTTCATATGCAACTCTAGGGATGCTGAGCGAGAAGCAGAAGATATACTACAAAACCATTGCAAGTTCCAAAGAAATTTTCGTTGGGTTCCTTATGATCCATTTGGTTTTATCTGTGAAAAAAGAATAAAGAACAAATCATCCCCTTACATGCACCACAGGATTCCTGAAATAGAACAATATGCCAATCAAGATGAATGGGTGGAAGAAACACTAGTTGAGGAAGAAAGTGAAGAAGACAAAATGAACAAAATTATGAAAGAACTTGAGAAGAAGTATGACCTAGAATCTTGTGGTCAAGTGTAGGTACCTCACATTGGCACTTCTTCAGCAACAAATCTACAGCAGAGATTACAGGAAGGCAGTTCATCAATTGCAGCAGAGTCAAAAGGCAAAGGAAAGGAACCTGAAATACAGGTCATCGAAACTTTAATCATGGCAGAGAAACCTCAAACCTCCAGAGCACCTGATCAAACACAAGTTTCTCCCACTCAAGTAAATCATCCTGAAGTTTCAGAATTACAAACTCCATCCAATATAGAAATGGGCAAGAAAAGGCAGGTTCCAGATACTACTCCTCCCAAAGAATCCTCAGAGCTACATCAAACCAAAAGGTAGAAACTCAATACACCCCAGGAAGTGGAAATAATAGATGAGATGTTTGATGATGGAAGAGAAGATAGTCAACTAACTGGCTCTGTTAGTATGACACACACAGATCATAAAGGAAAAGCTTTGCAAAAGCAGTTGAGTACTGAAGTATCTTCTTTTAGGCCACCAAAAACAGATACAAGGGATATAAAAAGAACTTTCATTAATATAAAGGCAAAGAATGATCCATTGAGAATGAAGGTATATGATCAATATCTGAAAATGGCTCCACATAATCAGGAAAGGTTAATGTCAGCATTTGACATTTCACAAGGCAAAATGATGATGAGCCACTTCAGGTCCAAGGTACCAAAACCCATGACAGCAGCTGATTATATTAGAACAAATTTTGAGGTCCTGGCAAAGGACATTCATCCTTTGGACCAGATAGAGCTGCATAAACAAACTGGGGAAAGGGTCTATTCCACTCTTACTGATAAGGCCATAGCAGCCCTAAGGCTGCAAGATTCTTTAAATAACACAAGCACCCAATTACAAATTGAGAAGGCCTCTTCTCAGGCCAAAGATAATAGAATAAAGTCTCTGGAAGACATAATCATCAGCTTGGGTCACAACCCCAAGGATATAAAAAGCATTGAGGCACTAATTAAAAAGAAAGATGATGACATAGCTGCACTGAGAAAGCAGCTGAAATTGCCAGCCTCAAGACATCCCCAGACCCAAGAAGTTTTAAAGGGAAATTCACAGGAAGAGATAATGGAGTTGCTCTTAAAAATGACTGAGCAACTGAGTGAAACAGAGAAAGAATTGGAACAAGCTTTACAGGAAAAGGAAGCTATCATGCAAACATCTACAGTAGAGATCACTACAGGTACCCCAACAGCAAATCAACAAACAGAGCCAGCGCAGGTAAACACTTCTGGTTTAAGTTCTGATGAATTGATAAAACAAATGGAAATTTTACAACTAAGAGTCACAGAACTTCAAACCACAAAATTGCAGTTAGAAAATTTGGAGCAGAAATATGATACATCTAAAAAGACTGTTGCTGATAATACCAGGGAAATTAAAAGATTGGAAAGATTGGTTAAGGCTTTAGAAAAAGATCTTTCATTAGAAAAGCCTTTGAAAGAAATAAATGAAATTATTTGGGATAATATAATTGAGTTAATAAAAAGTATTTGGCCCTCTGTTCAAGCAATTTTTGAACAAAATGACTTGATTAAAGTAGCTCATGAAGAAATAAACAGAACAAGAGATGAATTAAGAGGCAGACCTGAGCAGGCCAATCAACTTATACAGTTTTTGAACACCCGGACTAAGCAACAGCTTGCAGTATTAGGAATTGAGGAGAAGACCGACACTATTTTGGAGATAAAAAGAGTTTTCACCAAAAGAACTTTTATGCAGAATTTAGAAAGGAAGTGCTTAGATATTCTGGCTGATATTAATACTTTCAAAGGAAAATTTCAGGTTTTATTGGACAGTGGGTTACCCAGTCCTATGCTCTCAGAGGACCAGATAATGGACCTGGAAACCTATGTCAAGAAAATAGATATCCATGCTCATAATACAGCTGCTCATTCTATCAGTTTGCCAGAAGCAATGTTGCCAACAGGGAGAAATCTCTATGACAGGTTGAAGAATTTATTTCATCTTGAACATGAAATAAAGTATTTGTTCCCTAATCAGCCCACTTTTTACAAACTCACAGAGGCCGATGAGACATTGAGAAAACTTAAAAGGACCATAATAGTAGAAGATCAATGGTGGGATGACTTATTGGAAATTTTATGAAATTTATCTTCAGGTTGAGGATTTTATCTTTTTACTATTATGAAAAGGATAAAAAATGAGCACAGATGAAAGAGTATCAGTTGCACAGGTTAAAGAGTATCTGTGGAAACAAAGAGTATCAGACAAGCTAAAGAATTACTCAAAGGGACAGCATCGAGCCCTATTATAGCACCTGCCTCCAGCACATCCTCAAAAGGAGGAAACAACACATCAGCAATTACTTTTGGTCCTATTTACGAGACCATTTGTCTCATTTTTATTGTAACTTACTCATTAGTCACCCTAGATTATTGGCTAAGTTAGTGTGAGATTTTTTCAATCATTTTTTGTATAAATAAACCCTCAAAGAGAGTATTGAGGGTGGATTCTATTACTTTGTTGTGACATTGAAGTTTTTGGAATAAAAGCGTTTTGGAGAAATTTATTTGTGGCTTACTGGATGAAAATTTGAAGCTCAGGACTTTTTGCAGGATTCATGTGTCGGACTGCAGTTCAATAAGTCTTTCTATCCTATGTCTTAAGTTTTATATCAGTTTATAATATCATTGTGTCCATTTCTGAATAATTTACATAAAGGATTGAATCAGAATTTACTTAATTGTACTCTGATTTCATATGTGATTATTCTTAATGTTTTCCTCTAAATTGGTTATAAGCACGAATTCTTAGATGCTCTTGCTTTGCTAATTTAAACATTCTTGATTACTATAATAAGGAATTCTTCATTGCTCTTTGTTTGTAGTCATTTCATTTCTTTCTTTTGAACATGGTGAAAGATTCTTAGCTGCCTTTCATCCCTTCAAAATCATCCCATCCACTTTAAATTTTAAGGATTGTTCTCTGTCTGGCTATCTTGCCCTGCAAAGCCATCTTGTGTGTAGAATAGAAATCCAGTAAAGCCATCCTTTGACTCCATAGTCCAATGGACTAAAAATCTTCGACCTTGCCCTTAGTTTGCAAATTCCACCATTTTCAAACAAACTCTTGGATCTATAACTAGCCTAAAACCTTCTAAGAACAAAGATAAATCATAAAGAGAGAGCCCTCTCTGGATGCAGATTGGCTAGATTCTGCATCTGAAGGTTGGTTTGTGGTTACCTCGGGTATACTTTCCTTTTCCACAACTTCAAGGAAAACCTGAGTGATAACAACTACATCATTAATGCTCTATGATTTTACTTTTACTCCTCCACTATCTCCATCATCTTCCTCATTATTCTCCATGATCTCCACTCTTCCTCCATTAATAATATGTTCCACTACTCCATAATGTTGATATACTATCTAATTAACCCACATCCACACAACAAAAGTGGATTTTATTCATGTACGAGGTTTATGGGTCCCTCCACCCTTTTATTTACTTACTAAGAAAGAAAAGTAAGAACTCTAATATTCCAATTAACTGATGGAAAATTGGGATATTAGAGTTGAGTTGAGTGGGAAAATGTTGATTTTTACACTGATGCAATTAAAAAAAGTTGAGTTTTCCTCGAGTGGACCCCCGCAACAAAAGCGTAGTGTGGCCCATGCTACGCTTTTGCCAGTATGAGTGGTTTTTCAAATTTCCGATTTTGAACAAAATGTCACAAAAAACAAAATTTGTCCCAAAACTCTTCAAAATTGGTCCAGAGTGTTATCACACCCTAAATTTTTAAAATCATAACTTGAAATGTGTCAAGTTTTCATTTAGATTGGTTAGATTGCATAGCATCATGAAATGATAAATTTTATGATTAGCATAAGCTTCAAAGATTGTTTTAAGTTGTTAGGGATGATCTCAAGTCATATCAAAGGAAAAAATCTTGAATAGATACTTTAAATTGACCTAAAGTCTCAAATCTGGCCACCTGTCAGAATTTTTTTGAGTTCGCAATGATTTTAGTACTAAATAAACAGATTTTGCTGCGGAAACACCTAGTAGTTCCATAGCGAAACTGACACTTGTAAAAGTAAATGTGCTACGAAAGCTGTCCTCTTATAATGGTTTTCTGCATAATGATGAGTTGTTAAAACTTTGATGGTTTCGAGGTCATGCTGTTAGAATAGGGTCATCATTGAAAGTCTTTGGCACGTTTTGGCATCAGCCATCATTTTCTTAATAAATCCCATCTCCTTCTTTCAAATTCATCCCTCATTTCTCACGCTTTATTTTCCGCCCTTGTAAGTTGCTACTAAAGAAACTTGCTATCCTTTGCATCTTCCGTAGAAATCCTTTGTCATGTCAGCCCTTTTTTACAATAACATCTCGTTGTCATCAAATTATTTTTACTGAACATGTGTAAGAATACAAATAAGGCCACCGCTGAAATGGCTACACCAAAGAAAGTGAAGAAAGGAGGTTTGCCATTCAGGTACGAGCCTACAAGTCCAAGTTTAATCATGAAAGATCTATATTTCATTGAGATTTTTACAAGAGCAGGCTGCATTCAGTTCTGTCAAAAGTTGCAAGGTCATCAAAAACAGGTATCACAAGACTTCATACTCAATTTCAAAGGAACATCTACAAAGGTTGGTTTTCTTCATGTGCCAATTTCGCCTGATAGTATTTCTCAAGCAACAGGGATCCCTAGGACCGGAGAAGAATGGTTTAAAGCTACGAAGTTTGATTTAAGAAGTTGTGATGATTATCTAAAGCTTGAACATGTAGGGATAAATATGACTATAGGGATTCCCAGAACTTGCCTTAGAGATAACTACTCTAAATTATTGATAGTCATACAGAAATACTTTACATGTGAAGGTAGATTCCAAACAATCTACATGTATCACTTCAAGATGTTGCTTCATTTTACAGGGAAAAATTTGGTAGATATTCCTTTTTACCTTTTTATAAGCCTTGGAAAAATGGCAGACAAAGTGCAAGGTAGACCTGAAAGAATCGAAACTTCCATCTTTTGCCATGGATTGATGAAATTACTAGTACTGGAAGAATTAAATAAACTAGATAGAGACTGGGCATATTTCTTGTTTATGAATGGGTATGAAATGGATGTTTTATCTCCAAGGAAATTCTCTAAACTCAAAACTCCTTCTTCTAGACAAGAGTTGAATGCTATTGCAGAATTAGAAGGGAATAGACAAGAAGGTTTAAAATCTACAGCTAAAGACGTGGAGGTAGAAGCTAAATTCATCCAAGATGTAACACCACAACCAACAACTAGTAAGCATGCTAAAAAACATGTCATAATTAGAAAGACTAAACTTGCAACAAAAAGGTCTAAAAGAAGCATAAAGGAAACTAGTGGAGATAAAGGCAGGCTTGAAGACATCTTACAGGCTATAGACATTACAGAATCCCCTGTAGTGAAAGAAACTGAGGTAGAAGGATCCAAGGTTAAAGGGAAGGGGTTTATGGCCAAGAAGTTAGATTTTTCATCAAAGGATTCAGGTTTTCTTTTTAAACCTAGAAAGCCTTTCACTAGATCATAGTTTTCTGAGAATATCACCATTGGAAATAAGCAGCAGAAGGAAGATAAAGAAAAAGGGGCAGTAGTACAAGAAGTCATAGTTATATCTCCTATTGAGATAGAGGTTACTAAAGAAAAGCAAGGTCAATCTAAAAGAAAGATTCAAAAGAAATATGAGGCATATTTTTTAGAGGGTCAGTTTAAAGATAAGGAAGAAACAGTCAAACAGAGAAAGGAAAAGGAAAAATTCATAGAGAAAACTGAAAAAGAGATTCTTGAAGATCAGTTAAAAGTAGTTAGGGAAGAGTTTTATGAAACAAAGAGAGAGATGGAAATATACAAGCAAGATAGACAAATAATAGATGAGGTGGAAAAGAAAGTGAATGAACAGGTTACTCATTTTGAAAAGTCTATTGGAAAGGCCAAAAACTTGTTGAAGAAATAACAACCTTTACGCATCATGATGACATACACAAGGAAGAAGAATTAATGGTTACGAGTAGAGAGGAAAAGTCTTCAGAGACAAGTTAAAGAGTTGAAATAAAATATGGAGATGTTGAAGACAAAATTAGAGAAGAAAGATTTGGAAAGAGGAGCTACGGAAAAAACTATTGAAGTTGCTCATGAAGAAACTGCTGGTAAATAAGAAGGTAACAATGGATTATAGACCTTTTTTGTCTTATATTATCATAATTTACATGCAGATATATTCATGGATCTTTTCAGAGCTCAGATCCTAAGTTTTGTCAAGTCTCTGAGAAGTTAGGTAATTTCGCAGCGTATGCTAGGCTCGAAGCCCATTTTTTGGTGCGGAATTTCTGAAGATTTTTTTTTTTTTTTAAAGTAATTGAACTAACAGGGATGAGGAACTTTGAGGTTTGGGTTTAAGTGTTTTTGATCACTTAACATCCTCCAATGGTCAAGAAAAACAGAGGATTATCACAGATAACCTTTTTTGTTTGTGCTATGAAACTAGCTACGAAAGTATCTCAAAACTATGTTTTGACAGCAAGGTTAATTTTGGAAGAAGGAGAAATGGTAAATAGATATTTCAAAGCTATTCTCCATGAGAAATGACAAAGATTATCAGGGAAATGATAAAGAGTATCAGATCAAAAGTTTTCTAAGTGGAGATATTTTGTTAAAGATACAGTTCGAAGATACCAGCTCATTGTGTTGCCATATCATCAAATTGACAGCTCCTTAATAGTAGGCAGAGCAGTTTCATGAAGATATTCAAAGTATTAATGTTTTTTTGTGGCCAGTATGGTTGAAAGACATGATTCCTTTCGAGGAATATTTGTTTCATCTTTGGATTAAATGTAATAAGTAGGTGTTTGAGTCATAGTAGGACTCTAACTCCTAATTTGAAAGGTGTCAGTTTTAGTTTTAAATATCTTGTTAGTGGTTAGATTTGGTGTCAGTAATAGAGTTTAATGATCTAGCCACTTGGAAGATTTGATGTAAAGGTTAGATGCCTATAAGTAGTGGGTACTTCGATGTATGGATGATTGGAAAATGTGATCTCAACAGACTATTTTATTGTAAAGATTTTTGAGTGTTCTAATATATACTGTAACAATACCAATTTCCTTCACCTGAGATTCTTAGTATATATCAATGAGTTTATGTCCTATCTTTTGAAATGTTTTTCTTCCATAGTTTAAGTGCTTATAACTCAGAATTCATGACTGTTCATGCTCTGAATTCCTTTAAGTATTTAGCTATGGTCAAATGAGTTTTAGGTCCTATCTTTGAAAGGTTTTCTTCAATGTCTTAATACTTATTACTCATAATTCATGATTTTTCATGCTCTGACTTCCTTTAAGTATTAAGCTATGGTGAAATCTCTTTGATTATTTTGCTTTCAATACCTTGATTTCTCATTACTCAGAATTCATGTGCTACATGCTCTGACTTCCTTTGAACCTCAAGTTATTGGGATTTTCCTGAATGTGTTATTCTTTCATTGAAGTGTATACAAGCCTCAGCTTCCACAAGGAGAGCCTTTGTCATCTTTATCCCTGTCGCTGACTCCATAGCCCAATGGTAGCAAGCCTTGATATTTTCAACCTACAAACACACAAAACCAGTACATAATTCATAGATTTATCCATCTATCCATATATTTATTCAATATCATTAACCCTTGAGAGAGCCCTTTTAGGCTGAGGAGGCTAAGCCTTAGTCACAAGATTGGTTTAAATTAGTTACATTGAAGTTGTCTGATCAGCAGCCAATTAGGTACGATTTTGGTGATAACACAAAGGTGCCTCATGAGGTATGTTATGCCACTAGAGAAGCATCATCATGAATTTCCAAGTTGTCCTTCTCATTTTGAATTTTTAGGGTTTCCTTCAGTTTGGCTTTGATCTGAAAATGGAAGTATTTTTAAATGCTGTAAATGTTGTGCAAAGTATCCATGTCCATTTAATTAAATTTGTGCAAAATTCTCCATGTCTTTCAATTTAAACAAGGTGTATTTGGTAACTATTTCTGAGTTTATGTGTGAGGTAATGTTAATTAATTTTGCAGTTTAACATATTAAATAAAAAATATACATCAAAATAACTTCAGCATAATATGACTCAGATATTTGGTGAGCAGTTCACCCCTCCTGGGCTACGTCTGCTAGACCAAGACTCCCAAATGAGCTTGTCCTCTTTGATTAAAATTCTCCAAAATGATAATACAAGTTTAAAAGTGCCTCAATAGGAAAATCTGACTGTAAATACAGAATCAGAAGACATGAAAATGCTAAAAATACCTTTCCATATTCACTAAATAGTGAAGAATTACCATAAACAATGCCTTCTTCAACAAGGCCCTGATGGCTCTTTGAACTCCTCTGAAGCTTTTCAGGTTGTAGAAGTCCTAAAAAATCTCTGAAACCTCTTCCATTAGGTTTAGAAGGTTGAAAATAGCTGAAAATGGTTTTTGGATCACCTCAAACAGTGAGGTACAACTCCAAATAACTCCATTTCCCCAATGGCCATAGTGGCTCTCCAAGCTTCCCTGAAGCTAAAATGGTTGTAGAACACCTCTAATGCCTTTGGAACCTGTCCCAGTGGCTCTGGAATGCTGAAAATAGTCGAAATTGGTTTTTGGTTCACCTCAAATGGTTAAGCATAGCCCAAAACAGCTCTAACTCCCTCTTGGCCCTGATGGCTCTCCAAGATTCTCTATAGAAAAAGTGGCTCAATATAAACTCTAATGGCTCTGCAACCTGTCCTAGTGGCTCTAGAATCCTCATAATACCCAAAATTGACCAAAATTTCGTCCAACTTGGTCCAATATTGGAGAAGTTATGACAAAAACAACATTCTGCCCAATGTCACTTCAAAAACTCGACTAAAAGTGGAGGAACTGCAGATAAGGGTGCCAAATTGGTGGAATTTCTGAATTTATCGGAACTAGTGCCAATTTTTGTTGGGCGGTTAAACTGGGCATTAAATTTAAAGTGGGCAGTTAAACTGTGGCATTAAAGTTTAATGGTTGCGCTGGCCACATGGACCGTCTTATCTGCCAATGTTTTCGGTTATGGAACTGCCAGAGTATTAGCCTTGAGGTCACGGTGGAAGGGTCTTATGGGGTTGCGCTAGCCCTTAATCTTTTCTGCCCAAATTAAATTCAAACTTTAAATAAAGCGCGCCACCATTCATTGTTAAGAACTTTGGAGTAGGTGGACCGGTAATGCGTTGTGTTAGCCGGCGGGAGGTTTGAGGTTCAAAGCTGTAGACTCAAAAAAAATTTATGCTTCCAAAATTTCTACCTGCCAGGGGGCCATGTGGCGGCCTTCGGGCCTGCCACGTGGCAGCCTCCCATTGGTCCCCCCATATAAAAGTCAAACCACCATCAAATATAATGCTGCCACTTGTCGAAATAGGATTGGCTCGAAGGGAATATTCTAGGGAATATTTGAGGGAATATTCTGAGGAATATTCCTTGGAATATTCTTTTTTAAAATTTTCAAAATTTGAAAGTCAAACCTGGTCAACTTAGTTTTTTTTTGTAGTTTACTGAAAACTTCAAACTTGCATAACTTTCACATACGATGTCAGACTTGAGTGTCGTTCACTGCACCAGGATCATATCGACGAGGCCTATCCGATCGTTTAGGTTGCAAGTGATTTTGAACACCTTCAATTTTGAGCTTTTTCCATAGCTCGGACTTGAGCTCCTGATCACACCTCCCAAATGAGAAGCTCTTGGACCCCAAAAGCTCACTAAAATGCTGAAACTGAACTATACAATGAATGAGAGAATAAAAACATCCTCTTCTCTTCAGCCTCTAAAAACTTTCCTTGCATGGAAAATGAATTTTAACTTCAATTAGAAAGAAATTCGCTCTTTCCTTCACTGATAATTATCCTCCTATCAAGAGATGCTTTTCTTGCACTCACTCAGAAAATTACTGGCGAGAAAATTGCAGAAGAAATCTTAACATCAAGTCCTAAATGGACTTCAAACTTCCTGTAACATCCTATCACAAGAATGCACATCAATCTTGAAATGAAAATCTCATGCAAAAATTTGAAATGAAGATCACCTCTTTGCTCCTTCAAAGCTTTGATTGTTAGCTTCTTGTAACATCAGAGATATGGTAACCCTCTTTGCACAATGTTGTATCAATCTATCAATCCACAATTGACAACACCTTTGACTCAAGCATAAGTCGTGCAACATACGACATCAACAACAAGTTGACATGAAATGTGCTATACAATTGACACAACCATCAATGTAAAAAGTGTGCCCACAATCGACACAAGTAGACAAACATGTGTGACACAATCGACACAAGTCGATAAAAAATAAGATACATCTTTACAATCATATGTGTATGTATCAAGTACAATGAACTATATACAGTTCGCTAATTACACATACAACCTCTATGTACATGTGCACCTTCAAATCTTATTTTCAAATACCAACAAGTACATTATCCCAAAAACATGTGGGTGACTAAGAACTGAAGTAAAAGACATTTCTGCAATATAAGTGAGTATCATACTCATCTTTTACACCTCCATGGCGAAATTTTGCAACAACAAAAAAATTCCTTCAACTGAAGCTGCTTTTACATGCAATCTTGCATCAAACTTTTCAACTGAAATACATGCATACCAATCTGAAATTTGCATGTACAAAATGAGTATGACTTACTGCATTAAGAAGTTAATCCACTTCCTACCAAGCCAACTCCATGGCGTCTTTTCCTGTTGCAACATTTCTACATGTGAATCTTCCATTTCCACATTGAAAATGGAATCCATAGATCCAATTGTGCCAATCTTTTTGTCATCTAGCTGCATGTGCTTTGGACGACTTGTTGGATGCAAAGTCCAACAATGAGAGACATCATATCCCTTCTTTTGATAAAATATGCAACTCTTCTGCACTTTTTGTGAAAGTTTTCTTTGCCTCTTCTGCTTCTTGTGTGCTTTCTTTTTCAACCAGCATCTTGAAGCAACATGGTTAAATCCACCACAAAATGTGCAACAAAAATTTCTTTCATTTGAACAAGCAAAATTAACATTCTTTGCTGAAACATAATAAAATTGATCATGTGAATAATTATACCTCTTTTGTTGTATGGTGTTAGCCTCCTATACCTATAGGTGTCATTTTTCATGATTGACTTGATGAAACTATGTAATATGTTCATACCTTTTCCTTCTTGTAAATTTTTTCCATATTATCAAAAATTCAAAAAATAAATAAATAAATAAATTAAAAAATGTAAAGAGGGTATACCCTAAAAGAAAAATCAAAGGGTTAAAACAATAAAAATGGGCAAAAAAAGTAAAGGAAAATGAACCCACCAAAATAAAGGCCAAGGAAAGTGTGCAAGTCTAAATGCCACTACTTTTTATTCTGATGTAATAAACAAAATTGTGTGCAACTTGTATCTTATGCCACAATTTATGAACAGTCAAACAGTTTAAGCTTGGCTAGTTCATTTTTCAATTTTGTGTTTTAGAGATAGAGAATAAAATCTGACCAAACTGTTTAATCTTGGCAGATAAGTAGATAGGTAGAGTAAATAAAAGGAGCTCAACAGTTTAATCTGAGCCCTTGGATGTAATAAGGTTAGAATTAGATAGATTTCCATATGTAAAAAGAAAAAGTGTGATAAGGGTTTGCCAGTCTAAGTGCACCCTAATAAAGAAGACAAAATGGTAGAGTAAAGTAGACAGGGTAGGTAGATGGTGTTGCAGAATTATATGTGATGAATGATGGCTCCAAATGTGTTTAATCTTTTACTTTCATCACAAGTGCTAAGGCAGACAATACACTGGAAGCATTTCACAGAAAGCAAAGTCAAAATCATTAACTTCCCATCTCACTTTTCCCCTAAAAATTCACTAATTTCCCCAAAGTATTAAGGTGTTTGAAGATTAAAGGGGCTCAAGGAATTTCCTTGACTTTTGGAGGGACCGGACCCTCGGCCCAATAATTGGAAAATCCTAAGTACTTGAAAAACATTCATTCACCTTTTAAAAGACTTTTCCTGAAGTAAAATCTCACTTTACTTAGGAAAATCATGTAATATTCCATAAAAGCCCTCAAAATCACTTTTTATTCTAAGTTTGAATGATGAAGGTATTATAATGCAATTTACTTTTCAATCTTCACTTTCTTAGTTATTATAAAGTATTTTGAGTTGACATTGTCCCTTTGTCATATTAACTCTAATTTATATATTAACTCCCTATGAAAATCACATTTTCCTATTATATATAACTCCTTTTTTAAATAAAATCCCCAAAACCCTTGTATTATAACTATTTTAGCCAAAAGTATTTTATTCCCATTTATTTCAAAACAAAAACCCATAATATACCCCCTTTTGGCTAAAATATAACTTTAATATTATTCCCGCCCCCCTACGGTAAATAAATCACATTGATTTAATTACTGTATAAATAAAAATATATGAAAAATCATTTAAACATATTATATATGTGTTTAAAAATAAAAATAAACAATTTCCGACCCTCCACTATACCAGGGATTAATTATTCCACACGATTGATTAATAACCGACCCCAGCCAATCGAAACCCGCCTGATGAGTTTAATTAACAGTTAATTACGTTGGGCCCGCATCGTTAATTCCCTGCCATCTTCCTGTCCCGTCAGCCGTCCAATCGACCCGTTGAAAATCTACGGCCCTCATCCATTTCGCTGGCCATCCGCGTATGAAAGATAACGCGCGATGGGCCAGCGGTATTTTAAATAGTGCCTGGCTATGTGTCAAACGTTGAGTTGCATCGCTGCACATCCGCCCAAAACCGCCTTCTTTCAAAAGCTGTGCAATGAAAACCATAAACCGCTCCTCCCCTGTAGCCAATCCCCGTACATGCTGACGTTGCCCGATAAATTAATAAAAAATCCGCCACCATTTGACTTTGCTAATAAAACAAAAACCCGCGTCTTTTTCATTACTTTGTATAGAGAACGTCTACACTCCCATGCACAGAAATTCGAATCTCAACTGTTGAAGTCCGCCAACCTTTGTCTTGTCGAAGAGAATTGCAGTCGAACCTCTCAGAAATCGTCCGCCTTGTCAAGTACCTCTATAAAATCACTGTTATCCTCTCAAATACAGGTATTTACCCTAGAAACTCCCTCTGAACTCTGTAAGAAAATCGATTTTCCTTTTTCTTTCGCTAAAACAGAGTTAAAATTGATTGCTAGTTCATTCAAAAATCCTGGGAACTGTAATTACTCTTTCAAACTAGCAATTATACCTGTTTTTCCTGTTTGAAACCTGAATTTCCATTTCTGAATCCACAAGAACCAGAAATGGAAATTCCCGTGGCCCTGAATGTTGCGCCCTTGAATGCCCCTCATCAAGATTTGGATTATCTTCCTTTAGCAGATAAATATTTTTAGATAAAAGACCTAATTCTCAGCGAAAATCCTTTGAGAATATTTTTCCGCTGTCGAGATAAATTCATTAATGGTACAGACATTATTGGATTATGGGAATCCAATCTTCCCATGTATCTGCTTCCCTCTGTCCACATTTTCACTGAGTTAATCCATTACTGTCATGGAAACTATGATCCCAACCTAAGAGCAGTTTTATCCCCATGCCAAATTGTCCTTTTCCAAATAACTACTCAGACCATTAATGAAATGCTGCAATTTCAACTTGATCAAACCCTCACTCCTCTGTCCATGGGAGAATTGCTTGAGAATTCTGCCAAGTTGTCCGCTGAAGAATTAAAACGCATCTATCAAACATTTATGTTACCAGATCATTAGCCCAAAGGCCCTCCTCCCTATGGTTATGCCTTTTTTACTGATGTGGGCAGGCTTATCCTGAATATGATCTCTTCCATCATGGGTTTCAATACTAGTGAGTATGTTGACCAATTAACCCTAGTATTTTTATCTATCTTCACCCCTGGACAGCCTCCTGCTGTCAAGTATGATTTTTCATCCTACATTGCTGACAAAATCCATGATCAATTCATGAGATTTGAAAATGAAAAAGTCTTCAAATATTCCTCTGTCATATATCATCTTATGATATATTATCAGTTAGAAAATTTTCCTTTCCATGTTCAAAAGCTTGATCCTAAAGGAAATCCCAAGTCTGTGATACTTTGGTCTGCTATCACCCATAATTCCTCTGCTTCTCCGTACTCCTATAATGAGTTTATTGATCTCTTTGTACATCCTGCAACCACCATGTTGACAGGAGTTTCCCCTCCTAGAATCAATAATGAAATCAAGAAAATCCTTCAGCTTTCAAAGCCGTATAAGGTAGGGGACTGGTACTTGTATCAGAATCATACTGAAATCAGGATTTATGGGTGTGAATTGTGCCCATTCAAGTTGCCCAAATATGTTCCAATGAGGCTTTTTGCATTGGAGTATTTCAGACAGATGAATAACTTAGATATAATCCATTTCTGCAATGCTAAGAAAAAGGCTCAATTGAGGATCAAAAGCCAATTAGGTCCCTTTATTTGTAACTCTAGAGATGCTGGAAAGGAAGCAGAAAAAATCTTAGAAGACTATCTCAGGTTACAAAAGAGTTTTTATTGGGTTCCTTATGATCCAAATAGCTTTATCTATGATAGAAGAACCAAAAATAAACTATCATCATACATTCATCATAGAATCCCAGAAATTGAAAAGTATGCTAATAAGGATGAATGGATGGAGGGAACATTGATTGAACAGGATAGTGAGTAGGTCAATGTTGATAATGTAATGAAATATCTTGAAAATATGCTTGACCTAGAATCTTTTCGATAGACACATATAACAGATATTGGCCCTTCTTCTGCAGGAGTTTTTCAACAAAATATACAGGAAATTAGTGCATTGCCTACAGTGGAATCTAAAGGGAAAGAAAAGGAACCTGATATACAAGTAATTGAACAATTCAAAATGACGGAGCAACCTCAGACTTCAAAAGAACAAGATCAAGTGCAGGTTTCTCCTATTCAGATCAATAAGCCTGAAGTTTCACTCTTGCATACTCCTCTGAATATTGAAAAAGGAAAGAAAAGAGAAGCTGAAATTGTTACTCCAGTTGATGAATCTTCTGAATATCATGATTTTAAAAGACAAAAATTAAATCCTCTCCCAGAAGTTGAAATTGTTCAAGAAATCATTGATAACCAAGGGAGAGAAGATAGTCAGCAAACAGGTTCAGTCAGTGGGACATCCACTACTATTCAAAGAAAAGAGTTACAAAAGCAGACAAGTGCAGAAATATATTCTTTTAAACCACGAGTACAAGATGCTGGAGATATCAAAAGAACATTCATTAATATAAAGGCAAGGAATGATCCACTGAGAATTCAATTATACAATCAGTATTTGAAAATGGCTCCAAATAATCAAGAAAGATTGATGTCAGCTTATGACATCCAACATGGAAAAATGGTAATGAGCCACTTTAAACCCAAGGTGCCACAACCCCAAACAGCTGCTGATTATATCAGGACTAATTTTGAAGTCCTAGCAAAGGATATCCATCCTTTGGATCAAATTGAATTGCATAAGAAAACAGGAGAAATGATCTATTCTACACTGACTGATAAGTCATAAATTGCAGGATTCTTTGAATAATACAAATGCACAGTTGCAGCTTGAGAAAGCCTCTTCCCAGGCTAAAGATAACAGGATAAAATATTTGGAGGAAATAATCATTAGTTTGGGTCACAATCCCAAGGATGTCAAGGGTATTGAAGCATTGATAAAAAATAAAGATGATGGCATTGCTGCATTGAGGAAACAATTGAAATTACCAGCTTCTAGACACCCTCAAACTGAAGAAGTAATGAAGAAAAATTCCGAAGAAGAGATGATGGACTTGCTTTTAAGAATGAATGAACGACTTGCTGAAACATAAAAAGAACTTGAGCAAGCATTCAAAGATAAACAGTCTATTATCCCAGCATCCACAACAGAAGCAATTATAGGAACAGGTACATCTACAAAAGGTCAACCAGCAGAGCCATCACAGGTAAACACTTCTGATATGAGTTCTGATGAATTAATTAAGTCATTGAATGAATTAAAACTGCAAGTGACAGAACTCCAGCACACAAATTTTGAGCTTTCTAATCTAGAACATAAATATGATCTCTCAAAAATGAGTGTTGCTGACAAGACAAGAGAAATGAAAAGATTGGAAAAATTGGTTAAAGAATTGGAAAAGGATCTCGCATTAGAGAAACCTTTAAGAGAATTAAAAGAAATTCTTTGGGACAATATTGTACAGTCAATAAAGGATGTTTGGTCTTCCATTCAAATAATGTATCAACAGCAGGATTTAGTCAAATTGGCTCTGGATGAAACTGAGAGAGCAAGAGAAGAGTTAGGAAATATGCCAGAAGAAGCCAATAGACTTATAAATTTTTTGAATACTCAGAATAGGCAGCAACTTGCAGAATTTGGAATTCAGGACAGGACTGGAACAATTTTGGAAATCAAAAGAGTTTTTACTAAAAGAACTCTTATGCAGAATCTTGAACGAAGGTGTTCAGACATGCAGGAAGAAATCATTGCCTTCAGAGAAAGATTTGATGTTTTGTTAAATAAAGGTTTGCCCAGTCCTATTGTTGCAGAAGATAGATTAATGGACCTGGAAAGTTATGTTGAAAAATTGGATAGACAGGCTGGTGATCAAGGCAGTTCTTCAACCAGTACAGCAGAAACAGCATTGCCAACAGGGAAAAATATTCATGATAAATTGGAGAATTTATTTTATCTTGAGCATGAAATAAAAAATTTGTTTCCAAATCAGCCTAATTTCTTCAGATATACTGAGGCCGATGAAACATTGAGAAAGTTGCAAAGGACCAGAGTGCCAGAAGTTCAATGGTGGGATGAGATGATGGAACTTTTATAAAATTTATCCTTGGGTGAAATTTTTTGCTTATTTAGTGTGGTATGTCATGATAAAAGGATAAATAGATAAATAAAGGTCAAAGTGTATCAGTGAAAACAAAGAGTATCAGACAAGCAAGACAGTTAGAAAAGAATTACTGAAGATGACAGCATCGAGCCAAACCATAGGGCCTGCCTCCAGCACATTCTCAAAAGGAGGAAACATCACACCAGTAGTTACTTTCTATCTTATCTACGAGACCATCTGTCTCTATTTTTGTTGTAACTTATTCATGAGTCACCCTAGATTATATCTTAAGTTGTTATGAGATATTTTTAATCATTTTTTGTATAAATAAGCCATCAATTAGAGTATTGACAGTGGGTTCTTAGACTTTGATGTAATATTGAATATTTTGGAATAAAGAGCTGTTGGAGAAATTTTTCGTGGCAAATATGGACAAGGAATTGATGCAGAAGACTTTTCTCAGGATTCTTGTGTCGAATGAAGGATCAATAAGTCATCTCTATCTCATGTTTTGAAGTTTTATATTTGTTTACAATATCATATGTGTTTCATTATCTTGATAATTAACGAAAAAGAGTAAATCAGAAAGTACTTAGGTGTAATCTGATTTCAGTCGTTATTATTCTGAATGTTTTCTTCTAAACTAGATTAAACAGTGAATTCTTAATTGCTCCTGTTTTTCTAGTTCATGTAATTTGGTTATTTAGTAAAGAATACTTAACTGCTCTTTATTGATAATCACTTATTTCTCTTCTCTTAAATGTGTTTAAATATTCTTAATTTCCTTTCATTCGTTTAAATACCATTCCATTTCACTTTAGTTCTATAATTGTTTCTCGTTTGATTATCTTGCCCTGATAAACCATCTTGTGTTGAGAAACTTAATCCAATGCAGCCAATTTTTTGACTCCATTAGCCCAATGGACTAAAAATACTTGATCTTATTCTCAGCTATAGAATTCCATCAACCAAACTCAATCAAAACCCTTGGACTCTAGAACTAGCCTAATATTTTTAAGAAACAAAGCTAAATTTTACAGAGAGAGCCCTCTCTGGGTACAGATTGGCTAGATTCTGTACCTAAAGTTGGTTTGTGGTTACCTCGGACCCCTTTCCTCTTCTCTACAACTTCAAGGAAAATCTGAGTGATAACACATGGAATGTCCATCCTTTTTGTCTTCGAAAGACGATGAAGTAGTAGAGGAGACAACTTTCCTTTTCAGATTTTCATCACTTTTCTTGTCTTGAAAATTGTTTTCATTTGCATGCTCGCCATAACCGACATGTTTACCCTCTACTTGCTGCAATGATGGCTTCAAACAATGGCAATCATCCTTAAAACAATTTTGACATATGTGCATTTTAGAACTTGGAATAAAGGTTCTCTTTAAATTTGCATCACATGCATTCAAGGATTTGGAGTCTTCACCATTAAACTGCTCATAACCAAGACCAACATTCTTGGGTCGCTCCACAACCGAAATAGGGTCAACCATGCCTTGTGCATTCTTGCCCAAAAAATTGCCTTCATGATAGCCCATTTTAAACATTAATTTGGACCCTATACCCCTTGTATGTTTTTCAAAAGAAGCAACACACTTTTCAATTGAGGAAATTGAAGACAAGTTGGAATGGTTTACCTCTTCCTCAGGCATTTTCTTGGACAAAGCTTCTTGAGCTTGAAGGAGTTGTTTCTCCATGTCATGCAGTCTTTGGAGAATATTTTCCTTCTCTTCCTTCATGGCTAACAATTGTGCATGAAGCTTAACACTTTCTCTTTGATCCTCAATTAGAATCTGCACCATGTCCTTCACCTTAATGAACTCATTCTTCATGTCATCATTGAAGAATATCGTGAAGGAGGAAACTTCACTTGTAGAAGAAGTTGAAATTACGTAAATGGTCAAATTAACAAAAGGAACTTCCAAATAAAAGTTCTCAAAGCTTTCAAACAAATGACAAGCTTTTAACCAAATGTCTTTACATCCATACTCTTATTCAAGCAGCCATAAAACACAAACTCCAATAGCTTTTTTAGAAAACACTAATCAAGTGAGTTTGTTTTCCAAAGATAATCTTGAGGTACTTTGGGGTAAGGAAATAGTCTACAACTCTTTCCAATACTTAGCTATCAACAACTACCTTTTCAACTCAAGCAAACTAATACAATCAACCATTTTGCAACCAATAAAACAGTCAATATTTTACACTATTTTAACACTTTTTGCACAAAAAAAAATGCTCAACCTAAGCTCAACCTATGCTATGATACCATCTAATCTGAAAATGGAAGTATTTGTAAATGATGTAAATACTGTGCAAAGTATCCATTTCCATTTAATTAAATTTGTGCAAAATTCTCCATGTCTTTCAATTTAAACAAGGTGTATTTGGTAACTGTTTCTGATTTTATGTGTGAGGGAATGTTAATTAATTTTTCTGTTCAACATATTAAATTAGAAATATACAGCAAAATAACTTCAGCATAATATGACTTAGATATTTGGTGAGCAGTTCACCCCTCCTGGGCTACGTTTGCTGGACCAAGCCTCCCAAATGAGCTTGTCCTCTTGTATTAAAATGCTCCAAAATGCTAATAAAATTTTAAAAGTGCCTAAACAGGAAAATATGACTGTAAATACAGAATTAGAAGACATGAAAATACTAAAAATTCCTTTCCATATTCACTAAATAGTGAAGAATTACCATAAACAGTGCCTTCTTCAACAAGGCCCTGATGGCTCTTTGAACTCCTCTGAAGCTTTTCGGGCTGTAGAAGTCCTCAAAAGGCTCTGACACCTCTTCCATTGGGTTCATAAGGTCGAAAATAGCTGAAAATGGTTTTTGGATCACCTCAAACAGTGAGTTACAACTCTAGATAACTCCATTTCCCCAATGGCCCTAGTGGCTCTCCAAGCTTCCTTGAAGCTAAAATTTCTGTAGAAAACCTCTAATGCCTTTTTAACCTGTCCCAATGGCTCTGGAATGCTGAAAATAGTTGAAATTGGTTTTTTTTTCACCTCAAATGGTTAAGCATAGCCCAAAACAGCTCCAACTCCCTCTTGGCCCTGATGGCTCTCCAAGATTCCCTGAAGCAAAATTGGCTGAAGATCAACTCTAATGGCTCTGAAACCTATCCCAATGGCTCCAAAATCCTCAGAATACCAAAAATTGACCAACATTTTGTCCAATTTGGTCCAATATTGGAGAATTTATGACAGAAACAACATTCTGCCCAATGTCACTTAAAAAACTCCACTAAAAGTGGAGGAACTGCACATAAGGGTGCCAAATTGGTGGAATCTCCAAATTTATTGGAATCGGCGGAAATTTTGGTTGGGAGGTTAAACTGGGCATTAATTTAAAGTGGGCAGTCACATGTAACTCCGACTTAACCACATGCATAATGGTTAATAAAACTGTGGCATTAAAGTTTAATGGTTGCGCTGGTCACATGGACCATCTTATCGCTAATGTTTTCAGTTATGGAACCAACGGAGTATTAGCCCTGAGGTCATGGCGGAAGGGTCTTATGGGGTCAGGCTAGCCCTTAATCTTTTCCACCCAAATTAAATTCAAACTTTAAATAAAGCCCACCACCATTGATTGTTAAGAACTTTGGAGTAGGCGGATCGGTAAGGTGTTGTGTTAGCCGGTGGGAGGTCCAAGGTTTAAACCTGCGGACTCACAAAAATTTTATGCTTCCAAAATTTCTGCCTTCCAGGGGGCCACGTGGCGGCCTTTGGGCCTACCACGTGGCAGCCTCCCATTGGTCCACCCATATAAAAGTCAAACCACCATCAAATATAATGCTGCCACTTGTCGAAATAGGATTGGCCCAAAGGGAATATTCCAGGGAATATTACTAGAATATTCCTTATGAAAGTCAAACCTGGTCAACTCAGTTTTTTTTGCAGTTTATTGAGAACTTCAAACTTACATAACTTTCACATACGATGTCGTATTTGAGTGTTGTTCATGGTGCTAGGATCGTATCGATGAGGCCTATCCGATCGTTCAGGTTGCAAGTGATTTTGAACACTTTCAATTTTGAGCTTTTTCCATAGCTCAGACTTGAGCTCCTGATCAGGCTTGCAATTGTTTGACTTTGACATTGCAAAATTTATTTCTTGCATAGTAGTGGCCATCCATGTGTTTTTGCATCTTGTTATCCCTTTTGGCCTTTTCAAGGAGCTTCTCCAAGTGAATGTTGAATTTCTCAAGCCAAAACTCTTGATTTTCATTAATTTCATTGGTTATCCTTTCTTCAAAACTCAACTCCTCATCTAGTGGGTTTTTCTCTCTTTCCTTCTGCAATTCTCTTTTGAGACCCATGGTTCTTGGTCTCTTCCTTGTCACTTGATCTTCATGCTTCTATGACTCTTCAATTTCAATCACTTATTTTCCCTTTACATCATGCATACTAGCCTCAAGCTAACTTTTCTCTAAAGACAACCGTTTTTCCTTCAGCTGATGGTTTTCTAGCTCTAGGTAGGAAATGATGAAATTATCCCTTGCCAAGTTGTATTAGAGTTCTTTTATCTGAGAATATTTTTCCTTGACGATCCTCTCTATATTTTCATGCTCTTCACTGGCCTCCAAGTCTACTAAGTCAAGGTCACGCTCCTCATCATGCATAGATGTCTTTTGCTATGAATGAAATACCTGCTCTTCTAATGTGGGCTTGGCCCCTTCCTCAATCTAAGGAGAAAACACAAGCCTTCTGCCTCTTTGGTAGGTCTTAGTGACCTCAATCTTCCTCCTCACTGAAATGGTGCTAGGTGAGTCAACCTCCACATGTTTAGAAGGTGCTGAAGGTGTTGATGGAGAACTAGGGCTAGTAGGCTAGCTACTAGAAGACACAAAGACATATGTCTGCATGAAAGTGTCCCAAGTGATGTTCATCTACTCAAGCTGGTGTAATACAATTATATTGATAAGAGAATGATGAAAGAGACTACTTTCAAGACTACTCTGCTTGTGCTAGACCTTTTCTGCCATCTTTGCCAAACATTTGTAGAGGTAATAGGGAAAATTGAGCGGCTTTACCCCTTTTAAATTCATGAGAAGTATGAAATGATACCCATATAGTCTAGAAAATATTCCCTCACAAGTGAAGTACTTCATGATGACCTTCATGAGTGGTGTGTACTTCTCAAGGAGGTGCCGAACTGGAAAAATCTTCTTAATGTGTTGTTGGTGATGTCTTCTGAGATAGGGCTAATCATTATAAAGGGCTATATCTTGGTTCTTAAACCATTTTTCACCATGATTGGACATGCCTGTGGCCTCAAATACTATATCAGTTGATATAGTGAAATCAACCCCTACAATTTTTACTTTGTCCCTTTTGATTTGAGTGGCAAACAACTTGGTCAGTGTAGCATTGTGTTTGACTTTCTCAACTAGTTGAAAAAAAGGAAGACACCCTACTGCTTGAAAAAAATGCTTGGAAAGTAGTGTATACATCATTTCAAGGGTAGTTAAGGGCTCATGTCTTATCACCTAACCTCCTTTTTTATAATATTTCCTCTCCTCCACTTGGTTGATTACAAGGGGAAAAACCATAGTATGAAAAAACAGGGGAAGGGGAAAAGGGATAGGATGAGTGATTTAGGGATGGGAGATGGGTGTAGGAAAAATTTAGGGATATGGGAAGGGATCTTAGGGAAATTTAAGAAGTAAAATGGAGTGAAATGGGAAGGGAAATGAGTTAGGAAATTATAACACAGTCCTAGCTAGGAAACCTGCTCAAAATGGGAGAATTGGGCTAGGATTTAGGGTTTGGGACTTATGAATGGGGAATGAAGGGATGTGAAGGTCGTGGGGGATGATTTAGAGTGTGAGGAAGGTTAAATAATCTGTGGGAGAGTGAGTTTACCTTGAAAACTGTGAAAAATAGGGTTAGCCAATAAAACACAACATGGAGGTCAATAGAGGGTTTTCACACTCAAATTATGAAATTGAGCTGCAGGGAGGGGTTTAATGAATGTAACTTACTTTTCCACTAATGATTGAGACATTTAAAACCTTCAGAAAACTCTAAAACTTGGTTCTATGCCTCCAGGATAGAAAACACAACCCTATGAAGAAAGCGTAGCATGGAGGGCAGAAAGCCTGGCTTGCCTACTTTGGCACCAAATTTCTGAGTGTTTTTGTCTTGAAATTACTGAATTTGCACTTGATGATGGATGAGAGATTTTATTGAATGAGATGAATGAAAAAATGAGTTGAATTTGGTTTTTTATATCTTGTAGTGGTCACTTTTCTTCATGGTAGTGGGATGGCCCACTATATGTCCTTTTCACTTTGTTTTGTAAACTTGTAATTTTCACACTTTGTATGCAGATTTTGGAACATGATGAACTTATTACATATCAAAACATAAATTACATTTGAAATCGAACTTTATTCAACAAATTTACCTATTACCACTCCAATTGCCAGATTTTATGCATGGAATGATAGATTTGGTGACCTTGAAACCCTTATCACCTAATGGAGACATTGAACTGAATGAAATCATGATAATGATGGCTGGAATGATATTGATGGACTTTGAATGATGGTACACTCAGTTGAGTGATGACAAGGACTAGTCTGTAAAATTTTGAAAGGAGTGGAAATAGTCCTAGACCTACTACCGAGTGACCAATTTTTTACTTGAAGACCTGATGAAATGACAAAAATTTGACTATGAGACCCTAACAAACATGATAAGAGCCCATTTGATCACTGGTGACAGGATGTATAGATTGACACTAACATGAGCTCCAGTTGGGGATGGCAGCTCCTTGGAGGTGTCAAGAACACTGTAGACCAAGTAGCCTAACCATTGGGCATGGGGTCAAATTCAAAAGATGAGACTAAATAATGAAAACTGACTCAAAATTGAACTAAATTGACTCTTACTGAACTTTGAAAAAAATAGCATATCAATGTAACTTTATGGCCTTCACTTCGGGCTCCAAGCTCTGATGATTCTCTACTTCACACTTTTATAGAAAAATTAAACTCATATGTACAATGGAATTAAGAAACTTCCGAAATATTCTCAGAAAAGTTAGTGCTTGAGAAGCCTACCATTGACTGGTCCTCCTATGCAATCTTCTGGAATTTTGTATGGTCCTTTCCATAAGTTCTCAATTTGTCGTGTTTCCCTTTCTCTTTGTTTCTAGCATCCCAACGGAGGACCACATCACCAATTTTGAAATCATCTGCTTTCATCTTGCAGTCATATGCCTTCTTTATTCTCTCTTGAAGCTTTGAGATATTTTGAAAGACCTCATCCCTGGTTTGCTAAAGATGGATCATTTGATTGATCTGGCATTGCACATCATTCACTTCACTACCTACTTCTTGTAATAATTTCATAACTGGGACTACAAGTGATGTAGGGAAAACTGTGTCGACTCTTTAACATTTGAAAAGGAGACATACTTATTGAATTTTTGTTGGTCACTATGTCCGCCCACAAAGAATTAAAAAGCTTCTTATGCCAGTTCTTCTTGTTCACCTCCAACATATTCTTTATAATTTTGGCCAAATATTTGTTTGAATATTTAGCCAATCCATTACCTTGTGGATAATATGCGGTCGAGTGACCCAATTTGATGTTGTATTTCTCACAAAAGTCAAAAATTTTCTTGGAATTGAATGCAGTTTCATTATCTGTAATGATTTTGTGGGGACAACCAAACTGAGCCAAAATATTAGTCTCCAAAAACTGAATAATGGCTAAATCAATAGCTTTCCTTTTTGGGATCGCTTCAATCCATTTGATGAAGTAGTCGGTAGCTTTCAAGATCCACTTATGTTGGGTAGAAGATGATGGGTGGATTTATCCAATGAAATCAAGGCCCCATTGCTGAAATGACACTTGCACAGATATAGGCTGCAAAGGCAGCGGGAGCAGCTTCCTCTTACCTTGAAATATCTGGCAGTTGTGACAGCTCATCACATTTTTATAGAAATCTGCAAAGAGAGTAGGCCAATAATAACCAGATTTCAACACGTTATTTGCCGTAGTTTTCCAAAACAAGTGACCTCCACAATATCCCTTGTGGAAATCAGTCATTACCTCCTTGGCTTCATTTTCTACTAGACAATTTAGCAATACACCTCCCGGGTCTTTCCAATATAGAGTGTTGTCCAAAATGTAGTACTTGGAAGATTTCAACTTTAATTATCTACCCTTAATTTTAGACATGTCTAGAGGATTAATATGTTGAAGAACATAAATGATGTCGACATACCAAGGAGATGAGATAAACATTTCTGATACCTGCATGAGTGAGCCATCATCTTCTTCTTCGGACAAAACTGAAATGAGATTGATAGAAATTGCATGTAAATCGGATTCAGGCATCAGCTTGGACAATCCATGACCTTTGATCATCTTTGTAGGCTTGATCTCGAGGTCATACTCTAACATAGATGCTATTCACTTTGCTCTTTTGCCTTCTGAATCAGTTTACATTAGTACATCCTTCACTGATACATTAGGTACATAGGCTAGAATGTGCGAATGAAGTATATACACTCGAAAGTCCTTCAATTCCTTTACCAGGGCCAAGGCTTGCTTCTAAATGATGTTATATCTAAAGGTAGCTTCTCTAATAGTATGATTGAAGAAGGCAATGGGTTTCTTTGTCTTATCCTTCTTTTGCATCAAAATAACATCCAAAGTATGTTTGGAGGCGAATGAAAATATGATGAAACTAATGGAATAGTCGAGGCTTATCAAAATAGGAGCTATTGTCAAGGAAAACTTAACTGAATTAAATGAATTTTTAGCATCCTCTGACCACCTTACCTCACTGTCCTTTTTGAGAATATTTTTCATTGTTAGGATATTCCGACACATAGGAAATAGTTAATTATAACTTGGTCTAGCGTAGAGTTAGGTAAATTGTGTTTCCTTACTATGTACATTTGTAACTTATAATTCGACGGTCACGATATGTAGTGATCCGAAGATTCATTCTCTCCTCGATATTACTAACACTTGATTCATGGCTTAGCACCCAATTGGTCCATGATATCTATTTAAAGAGCATGGAGGTACATTTTTCCGGTAACCGTTTATGAGAAAAGCTTATGTAAATTTTCTTTCTTTATATTAATAAATTTCCTGAAGTGGCCGCGTTGGCTCAGGTCGTGGACTATTTCCCTCTTTGAGGGTTTTAACCATGTCAAATAATGGTGTAATTATCTGTGATTTATTTGTGAGTGGTGACCTTTGGTGTTTGATCTGAGGAACTTACCCTATAAAGTCCTACATGGTATCAGGGTTGTTTTGAGGGCTGCATCCATTGTTGATCCAAGTCTGAAGCTTGTTTGATTGCATGCAAATTTCGTTTTCCAGATCTACTATTTTTGACCACTTTCAAGTCGAGGGAAATACTTTTTTGTGTTTGGAGCCTCTGTTACTACAAGGAACCCCTTTCATTTCATGCGAAAAGGTTTCCGGTTGCCCAAGTTATGTCATTTTAAATCTGGAGGCATAAAACATTTTTTTTTTTACAGTTATATTTATTAATCTCTTTATTTAATTTGGTTTATAGTCTTTTTTTTATTGCCGGATCTATACCCTCTTCTCTACGTATGCTCTTTTCTTTACGCTGTGTGCGATCTCATCAAATCAGAAATAAGAAGACGAGATATTTTTTCTACGTATACTCTTTCCCCGCGACTTTGTGCGATCTCGGGAAATCAAAAATAGAAAGAAAAATAGATAGTTTCCTGTAGAACTAACCAAAATTGTAACATTCCATCGTAAGCCTTGTATTTATTTTTTTCACGAATTATGTTTTTTTTTTGTAGGAAAAAGCACGCACACCTAAGAGAAAAAAATCCTTCCTCCTTTCAAATAATTACAGAATCTTTTTACTAGCTCACTTGGTGTAAAGTTACTTTATGAGAATAGAGCTCTTGGGTTCAAGTCTCTTTCTCAAGCTTCTTTTTCTAAATTTTTATTTTTAAGTTACCTTTTCTTAAGGGGGGATGTTAGGATATTCTGATACATTGGAAATAGTTAAGTATAACTTGGTCTAGCATAGATTTAGGTAAAGTGTGTTTCTTTACTATGTACATTTATAACTTATAATATGACGATCACGATATGTAGTGATTTGATGATTCATTCTCTCCTCGGTATTACCGACACTTGATCCATGGCTTAACACCTGATTGGTTCATGATCTCTATTTAAATAACATGGAGGGTCATTTTTCCAGTAACCATTTATGAGATAAGCTTATGTAAATTTTCTTTCTTTATATTTATAAATTGTCTGAAGTGGTCGCATTGGCTCAGGCCGTGGAATATTTCCCTCTTTGAGGGTTTTAACCATGTCAAATACTGGTGTATTGTGTTGGATTGTATTAATCACTATTAAATTACTAAGACAATACACATAAATTATAAATCTAGGGATGTCTTTTATTTCAATGAAATTTTCTCTGTTTGTGCCGATACATCAAACCAGAAGAAAAATCAAATTAAAGAGGAATCATTGTTGAATCTATTGTTGAAACTTGACACTCGTGAAAGAATAAAAACAATATACAGAAATGTAATCATGCCTCAATTAAATGATACCTAGCGTGCCACACAACAATTACACCAGCTAGTATTTCTAATCACATCTATGTAACAACATAATAATATCGAATCTGAAGAAGATCTACTTACAGCTAGAACAAAAACACTTCCACCAATACATACATCAAATAAGAAATATAGTACAACTAATTTAACCGCTGCATTCCCTGCTAAAGAGGAGGGCCTTTCCTCCCTAACAGGGCACAGGAAGAGTAGAAACTAAATGGAAATTAAACCAGACAACGCATATAACAGCAGCTACATGATATCTTTATATTAATGTGACCAAAATTACAGAGCCAAAAGTAATATTGTTCTCCGCTAACCCCTTGACCTCAAGGGTCAAGAGCTATATAATGGTTACATGTTCAGAAAAATGAGGAACAAATCAATCATGAGAATCTTACGATTCTCATGCTAATCAAAATAAGATACATATAGTTACAACCAATTCCTTAATAAAAATTATGACTGGAAGAATATGGATTACAATAAAAAATGCCTAAAAAGTTGTCATCCTAAAATACAATATGTAATGAATTCTACAGCTTTCATGGAAAATGAAGGTTGTAGCGTACCAGCAATTGAGGATAGGTCGGCATTCGGAAGTTGATGATATACAATCAGCGATACAACTGTAACATCAGTTTATATAGCGGGTATGTAACAACACCGTGATGTAACAACATCTTGGTGTAATAGCTCACTGTAACAACACAATTTCAACTGCTTCTGTACGCCTCATGCTCTAGATCTTTTGTGCTAAAAATAACATCTGGAAGGACAACAAAAGACCAGAGAACTTCTTCCAACATTCATCCCAGTTAGTTAAAAATAAATAAACGATACATCATAATAATCAATGAAATGATAAGATAATGAAATAAGGTAAAACAACACCATTTAAGATAAAAAAGAAGGGAAAAAGGAAAAGATAGTCCCAAGGTTTGAGGTCACAAGGTAAAAATGAGGGAAACATATGTAGGAAATAAGTACAAAAATGGCACCCAACATCTCCCCCCAGCTGAATTACTTGCATGTCCTCATGAAAAAATCTCATCTCCCATGAGAATATCTCCTGTGCAGGTCAGTGAAGTCATAGGCACCGACTGTGTCTTCATCTGGAAACTTGTACCCTTGAGCAGCCATCAGCTATCATATCCAAGACTCTTCTCCATATTTTCTCAGTTCATAACAAACCTGGTATTCCTCTATAGGTAGCCATATCAAAGGGAATTTAAATCTTAGCCCAATCTAGGAAGCGCGAAGGGTCTGTATTACCTGGCCATATGTGATACATGTGTAACAACTGTCACAAAGTTCTTAAATGTAAACGGGTCCCCTTCCAACAACTCAACACTGCTGGCTTATGTACGCTTCAAACACCTAGTTAGGGCTCGACTCTTCATTAATGAAAACTGATTAATGCAAAAGTCCACAATCCTTCTTCTGTAAGCAGTAGTAGGTTCCCTTATCCCAAGAGTGCTCAGAATCCTTCTAAATTCCTGCCTTAATTCGGTGGCCCGTCCTAGTTCTGCCCGGATCCATAATGTTGTCTTTTCTTTATTGGCATCCATAGATTTTGTGGATATATGCCACTCAATCTGATTCCTCATGAATTACATGAAGGCTCATAAATTCAAATCCCCCATGTAGGAGAATATAGTCACAACCATTTGCATACTTGCGTTCTCACAAATGATATTGTGCAAGAATAGCTCGCACAATAGGCTTTGTTCGTCAAAATCAGAAGCACGAAAGACATCTAAATGGGTATGGGTGGAAGAACCCATATAGGGGCCATTCTCCATGACGGATTTTAAGTGAAACATGTAATATAGTTCCCATAGGAAAACGGGGTAAGATGGGGAAGGTCGCCTGCACCCAAACAAATTGAGGGAAAGCTCATGGAGTTTTTGCTTATCCACAGCTAGATCCTGAACATATTTTTTTAACAGCAGCAGTTGTTCATTTTGCTTCTTTACGGCTTCCTTCCGCTTACACCCTTCCCAACCTTTCTTCAGTTCTTCCTTCATCCATTTTTCTTGTAAAGCACTTATCTCCTTCTGATGTTCTTTCAGTGAGATCACCCCCTCCCGAAGGGAGATTGCTTCTTGTTTCCATTTTTGTAATTTGGAAATCAACAAAATTTTCTCGGAACTCCATCCCGCGGTGGGACCCAGTGTTCCTTTGCATTCAACATCAACATCAATAGTGGATGTAACAACCTCTGTTGGATGGGTCTGCTCCACCACTACTACTGGTTCTTGTGTAGCAACAGCTTCATCAGTGGGTTCTTCTGTATCAGCCCCTTTATTTTCGCCTAGGCTAGCCTCTATGCCCACTGTTGGTTCTTCTATAGCAGCAGTGGCCTCCATCGATTATTGTGTATCAGCTTCTAGGTCGATTACTATGAGAGGCTCTGCTTTAAATGTTGGTTTTTGTGTAACAATAGTATCCTTAGCAGGTTCTTGTGGGAAAACCTCCCGAAGTTCCGTTTTTGTTTCCATTGAGCCGGTGTTTTCCCCACAGAACTTATACCCTGCTGTTGTTAGTCCTTGAGAACATGATGTGCATATGGATACTAAAATTTCCTTCCCCTCAGCTAATCTCTATCTTAACTGTTCATTTTATTTTCTTAAATTTTCAAGTTCTAAAAGTAGAACATGAGTTTCGTCATTACCTGATGAGGAGGGTTATTTTCCCTCTTCTTCTGATCCTTCTGCTTCCTTTTTCTTCTTAGCTGTGGGAAATGGTTCCATTGGCAAGCTAACTCTCACCCTCTGTTTTGGTCGTCTGTCTCCAATCGGCTAGTCAGTGGGTTCTTTTCCAATTCTGACCTTGACGGGTCGGGTCTAGACTTCAACTTCTGCATGACTTCCTTCCGAAGTCTCAGCCTGTTTTCTCCGGCTTTTCCTAGGTATTTTTAATTTAAATTCTTCGCATATCATTCCCTACTGGTTTAGGGTATCAATCAAAATCAATTTGATAAGTCCATGGTTGGTCACACAAGCTTCAGGATGTGCTGCCATCTTAACCACCACATCCATATGCCTAATGTTTCCCAATAGGAAAAATGGGAGGTTGATCTTCAGCTGGTGTCGAAGATGATTTAGTAGAGGGAAGTGGTAATTGAAGACTATTGTGGATCTTCCCTAATAAGTAATTTATTTTATCAGACCCAGGGTGATATCTGCCCATGGCTGTGGGAGTGATAATCTATCAACCCCCTTCCCTTCTTTTCTAGCCTTTCCTCTCCTTCAAGAGAATCTTCCTTCAAAGAAGGGTCATTAACTTGCCTATTGAACCACCTCCATCCTTCAACTGGAAATGTAGTCACTTGGGCAATCACTTCTTCTATTACTTCAATTTGCAGGCCCCTGACTCGAGTCTAGTTGTCATTCAAATTCTTAGCGAATTCAATTACAATAGCCTCGTCTGAGCCTTCTAACCTCTGAAAATATTCAAGCCACCTGACGTCCCTAAAAACCTGATAAGCTTCTGGATAGTTCTGCAAAGCTTCCATGGAGACCGGATCATGTCTTACTGCTACTCCTACCATCATACTGTTACTTCTGAATCACTTCTTTAAGCTTGACCAACCATAATATTGCTGCACTTCTTTTTCTCTCTCAACACCCTATTCTACTTATCCCAGAATAAGAATTTTGGACGAGGATACAAGACTTCAGCTAAGGGAGGTGATGAGAGGTGACAAGATTTTAAAATTACTAAATCGTACTTCACACGTTCCTACATTAATGTCTAATTATGGAAAATAACGGGCTTTAAGTACAAATGCCTTTTTCGCCCGGATTTGGTCATAATTGATTATATTGTATTTAATTTGATGCATGTGGGGTAATGACGATTTCAAGTCCATGGATTTCTTGCAATGATTACGATATTTATCCCCCCCCATCTTTAATGGGCGGCCATCACGAGAATGTCATAACTTGCCATTAATCATGAAATTAATAAAATAATGATGTTACCTTTTTAACTAACGTACCTATGACGATGTGAAGGAGGACTTTCAATGTGATGGTGTAAATGCTTCTAGTGATCGTGGCGGTCACGCTTGAATATTATAATTATTGTTGCATGTCAGGATAGTGATGAGATGGGAAACATTGTTCACGGCTCTTGACTGTTACATGTGTAACAACCAAGATAACCATTGTGTTATTCTTCAAAAACATGATAATTAGGAAAAATAGATACATAAAATAAACAAATGAATAACATTGTATTGTAAAATATGTCGGGAAGGAAAGAGGATGTTTGAAAAGGGGGAAAAAGAAAAAAAAAACTGGGTGTAACAACCGCCACAGAAGTTGTTTTCAACTGTTACAAATTATCCGACTGCGCCCCGAAAAGAGGTTTTCACAACCAAATTTTTATTGTTATTATTATTATTATTATTTAAACATGTGTAACAGTCCCACAAGAGTTGTTTTCAGCTTCTACACTTATTGGAATTTCAAATTTTAGGCTGCACATGGGAGCATTCCCCTATTGCTGTAACATAAATATCAAAGTTCGCGACAATGTTAACAAATGATTCCTTCGAAGCAGGTTGATGATATAAGCTCAAACGGTGCTCGTTAACCAGTAATGGTCTCTTAGCACTATTAGTGGTAACCAATTGTATAGTCCATTGTTAAAGACCATTTCTACTTCTCAAGGACCTAGCCATCTGGTTGAGGGCTTGCCTTTGAAAGCCTTGAATCTTGAATCGTACAAGAGAGCCCAATCTCCTTTCTAAAAAAATTTCTTCTTTGTTTTTGAATGATCTATGTATGCTGAATAGCAGCCAGTAATTTCTCTTCCAACTCATTGAGTTGGTTCAATCTTTGTCTTTGCGTTGTGCTTGAATCCAGATTGACTTGCAATGTTGTTCTCAATGTATTTATTTCGAACTCTATGGGGAATAAAGGATTCTTGCCATACACCAATTCATACGGTGAGAAGCCTATAGTATTCCTCCATTTCTTTCTATAAGCCCACAACACCTTTGGAAGCTTTTCGGCCCAATTTCTTCGGTGTATGGTTACTGTCTTTATTAAAATTCCCTCAATAACTTTGTTGGGACTCTCCACTTGGACATTTACTTGTGGGTGATAAGGTGAAGTGATCCTACGATGAATTCCATATTTCTAAACCAGTTTCTAGATCGAATGAGATTTAAATTGAGCCCCCCCCACCCATCACTATCTTCCTGGGTATTCTGAAGCAAAAAAAAATATCTTCGAACAAGAAGTATGAAACAACGTGCTCTGTAGCTCTAGTTAGTGCCTTCTCTTCAACCCACTTTGTGACGTAGTTTGTGCGGACCAATATGTATGATATTTTCTGTGATGAAGGATTAATTGGCCCTACAAAATCCAGGGCCCATTTCTCAAATGGCTCTATCACTATCTGAGGCTGTAATGACATCTCATCTGATTTCATAGGCTGGCCCATCCTTTGGCAGCTATCACATCCCTTCACAAAATTCTTGGCATCCTGGAATATAGTTGGCCAATAGTACCCCGTTGAGAGTACTTTATACTCCATTCTCTTGTCTGTGACGTGCCCTCCATAGGGTTCCTCATGACAAGATTTCAAGATATCAAAGACCTCATATTCTCTAACACAACACTGAATCTGAAATTCTAGTACGGTGTGATAGATATTTCCCTCTATCCAGGAGCAAGTAGCACTCTACTGTATGATATCGTTCTTTTCTATAGAAGATAAATGGCGAGGAAATTTTCCTGTAGCAAGATAGTTGGATATATCTTCATACCATGGTAAGTGAGTCGATACGGAAAAAATATATTCATCTGGAAAAGAATCCTTAGTAGGACTTGTTAGCCCCCCTATGAAATTCTTGACAAGCAAGCTGGGGGCTAGATGGTTCTGGAGCCTCCAAGGAATGCCTTTCCCCTGAAAATTCATCCTCCTTGGAGTCTCTTTGTGCTGTGCCCAATTCTAATCCTCTCTGCTGATCCATTACTCAAAAAGGACCTATTACTCCCTCTTTTACCTCTATATCCTTGCAAGTTTCCCCATCACAACCCCCTGTTTTCCCTTGGTCAAAACTCCCCTTTAATCCACCCATTATCCCTTTAAATCCTCTCTAAATCTTGTTTTTGCCCCTGCTTTGACCGTTCCCACCTTTCATTCCCCTATCGTTGCCCTTAAAAGGCTTCAAAATACATTAGAAATGGATTAAAACCCATTTCCAACCCTATATCAGGCCTTAGCCCCGTTCTGCGTTAGCCCCGCGCTTTTCTCTCCTATAAGACCCAGCGCCGTGACCAACACCAAATCCGCCAGACGCTTAGCCCCTCCAAACCTTTCTCCGCGCGAGAAATCATTAAAAACCTTGGCAAACGCGCATTGGTGGGATCGATAGATCTCCGCCATCCAAATTAATGTATGATCCGACGGCGCGGAGCCCTTCCGATCAGTGGTCCCCACTCCCGCCCCCGCGCGCTGCTCAAAACCGCTTGGTTTTTCCGCACCACCATCCACAAATTAGCGGTATTCTTCCATCGCCCAGCGATTCCACTGGGCGCTCGCCGCGTGTCCATTGTACGAATGCAAAACTGCTTTCCTCCCGCGCATTAACTTTCAGTATAAGACGCCCAGCGGAATTGTTCAGAACTGTCAGATTTGGAGGATCCCATCTAATGACTGTGATTCAACGAAGTTGCACCCCAAATAACCCGCCTCCTCCGTGTTCTTGGTCCTCCGTCCGCCGCCCTCCACCGCCGATCTTCACCATAATCGACGGCCCAGATCTGTTCCTCCATCGCTGACTGTTCCGTTGTCCCCGTTCCGCCACGTCCCTTTCCACGTGAAACTGCCATACTCTCACCACATAAACTCTTCCACGTGAATTTGTCACTGTCCGTCCTTTCATCTTTATATGCATTCAAAGGTTTTGTCGTAGGTTTTATTTAAAAAATTCTGCTCCGCTATGTTTCACGTTCCCGCACCATAATTCACTGTCCCACTGTGTTTCCGCCACCAACTGCACCGCTCCGCCTAATTCATCATCTGTATGACCATCTTCTCCATCCACGCTGCATCCATCGTCCCTGTCCATGGTTTTCTTCACAGTTTGTTTTTTTGCAGGGTTATCACAGTCAACGGCCGCCATTAAGCGCAGCCTCTGTTACAGCGACAGAGAAATCCAAGGAAGATCATCCACAGCGGCTGAATTTATGAACAAAGGCCCGGGAAGGTGGAGATGAGATGTTCATTAAAGGAATAGAGGTCGAAATTTGTAGAAAATCTCCCATCACCATTAAAACCCGAGCCAACCTGTCAGAGGTAGAGTTGAAGCAGCAGAGCGTTCCAGTACAGAGAAAAGGGAGATTAAGGCCAGCTAACGAAGATCTTAAGCCTTAGATCGGTGTTTTAAGAGGCAAAGCAGCAGTTTGAAGACCCCGAGGATCGATCCGAAGGATCTTGAGCACAGTAGCAGGTACCATCTGGGTTAATTCATCAGCAGAATGCTTTTCTCCATCAAGTACAGTGCACCCATACAGCTCTTATTATGCATAATGTCCCTGAAATAATTTCCGCTCTAACTACAGTGCAAAACAAATCAAACATTTATGAGACAGACTTCTCTGCAGATTATTTTATTTTTGTTGAAAGCACCAAGAGTACTACAGCCAAATTATGTCAAAGTCATATTTGAAGAAGATCACTCCTGCATAAAGAGGTGACAGAGATTAAATACTCAAGCATTCAAACAGAATGGGTCTCGGCCCTGCATTCATTTGTGTATTTAATGTTACATTTAGTATTCACCTACCTTCTCAGTCGATCTTCTGATCATCATCTGCTATAAAGCACATAAAGAAACATTGTAATGGTTGTTGATGAGATATTAGTGAAACGCAAGTATTTTCCTCTTGAGACAAGTTCTCTATGTAATATTGTAAGATAGACTGAGACTAGATGTATTCAGACTGAATGTTCAAGCTATGGGCTATGATGTACCTGATTGGTGTTGTTTTTAATATGACAAGCATGTTTCTTTGGATCCTGATCTAAAGCAGTTGGTGATGTTTTCCTTTCTCTGTATTTGTGATTGACTTGCTTTCATTTCATTATGTTTCTTCAGGCTCGCATCAGAAGTTTGGCATAAGATTTACCCTTGATAGGTACCTTATGTTGCTGCTCTCCCAGCCTTTATGTTTTCTGCTTATATGTGTATCTGAATATTGATTTCAATTGGTTTAACCAGTGTAGTGGATGTTATTGCCTACTCTCTGATATATGAATTAATGAAATCTGTGTTTAGATGTTCTTGTTGGGATTAGTTGAATGTGTTGAGAACACTGGAGGTCTAGAACCTGGTCTTTGCTCCTCTAGGATCTATCCATCTCAATTAGCCCTTTCCAAGATCCCTTGTATTGCCTCTGATTTTTTCCAAGCAGGCCTGGAGTTAAATGACCTCTGGCCTGATCTATAGACAGAGTTGGTTGGTTCTCCTCCTTTCATTTTCTGTCCTTAATGTCCCATTCCAAATATCTCCTTTAAGATCCAAATGCTCTAGATGACTAGCCCAATTGAAAGCTTGCACATTGATTACAAGTAAATCCTTTCTTGACTCCATAGCCCAATGGATTTTATGTTCTTTGAGTTATCTGTCTCTGCCTAAGCCTCCCCTTTGCTCATCCTTGTCTTCTATTGGACCTTCTTTTCCTGATTCCCTCCAACCAAACCTAAACAATCAAACAAACAACCCCGAGCCATATAACTAGCCTAAATCCATAACTTTGAGCTTCAAAGACATATCCTTTGACTTATATAGAGAGATCCCTCTCTGGACCTAGGAGGGCTAGATCCTAAGGTCTGAAAGTGGTTCTATGTTGTCTCATCTTTTGGTCTTTGTCAACCTGGCCAAAACATGGGAACCCCAACATAATGGCGACTCCACTGGGGATAATCTGAGTACATTTCACCTTATACACTTCCAAGACTTAGAAACTTAAGACTATGGCTAGGTTGACAGTAAGTCACTCCTTTCTTGAATCTACCTCCATTATTGAATATCCACCATACTCTTAGACAGAGCCTGGAGAGGGCCAGGTAGCCTCCAGATCTCATCCTCTTTTGAGAGGTGACATATCTGGTAAATGCCCTCCCAATCAATCTCTGGTTGGAGCTTGTTGTTTTAAGAGGAGACTCCTGAAAGGTGATAGTGCCTAAGCAATGTGGTGGATAGTGTACCCCTTAGAAACATCCTAAACCCTCCACCTGGCGACTCCATTTGACCCAAAACGAAAGACTCCACTGGTGATCAGTAGGCCTGCTGATTGTCTTGGTTTCACAATAGACTCCACTGGGAGACCAACCTGTGAGACAACATCAACCATAGCAAAAGTAACAAGTAGGGCTAAGCTCCTTGGCTAAGAAACATCATTCTGGCTTTCAGAACCGTTCATACAAGAGCTTATCCCAACCCCGACCCACCTGAAATAGTTGACAACCCAGAGAGTATCCTCAGGGGAGCTCCTACACCTAAAAGACCAACTATTTCCAGCCACATTCATAGAGCTAATTCTGCGCCAGAAGATCTGACAGCTCTATCACATTTTCTCCATGACCTAGACCAGCCTAACAGTTTATCAAGAACCAGGTCATTTAATTACCTAGACCAGAAGGACCTTGAAATTTTCAATACACCATCTCATAGTGGTCAGCACTCTAGGGATTGTGGAACCCCTCTATCTACACCACCCGATTTTCACTTCCTTCAAAACTTGGGGCTTTCTCATCCTAGTTCTGCTCAACAGACTTCTGCTAGTCCTAATATCCCTGTCATCCAAATACCAGCTGCTCAAGCCAACCCTATACCTCATCAGAACATTAACATGGCAGCTTGGTATGCACCTTTAGTTTTACCCCAACCCTTGTTACCCTTACCAAATGATTATCAGTCAAAAATCCCACACTTCACTGCTAAAGAGTCCATAACAGCTCAACAACATGTAGATAAGATGGAGGATTCTTTTGATTATATGGAAATTGATGATGAAACCATCAAAATGAGAATCTTTGCCCAAAGCTTAGGGGGCGAGGTGAAGAAATGGCTTAAGAGTTTACCTCCTGGCAGCATTCAAGATCTCCCTGCATTATACCAGACCTTTATAAACAAATGGGAGGTTAGAGCCAACCCTCGCCATCTCCTAGCAGAATACATGTCCCTTAAGAGGAACGTAGGAGAGAGTGTTCACGATTACACCACTAGATTCAATAGCATCTACAATGCCCTCCCTCCACACATGAAACCTCCACAAGGAATGGCCCTAGCAAAATTTCCTGATGGATTTGATGCTGACATGGCCTATGAGCTTAGAGATAAAGAGTATACCACACTAGAAGACATGCAGAAAGGAGCCATAACCATAGAAGCAAACTTAATGGAAAAAAGGGCAAGACTAAAAGCTGAAAAGAGGGTAACATATAAGGATGACAATGTAGCTTCCACATCCGATCCCAAATATGACAGACTGTCTAAAAATGTGGAAGAATTGCAACAAATGATAAAGAGGATGGTTGTCCAAAACAACAACCAAAACAGAAACCAGAACCAAAACATTAGAAGAAACAATGCTGCTCCCAACAGACAAAGAGAGTCAGACCAACAAATTATTCCCCCATTTCAAGAAAAATTTTTAGATGAGGATGAGGGAATCATTGAAGAGTCTGAAGGGAATACAATAAACATGTTTGAAGTAGAGGACTTAGTCCTTAACTGTGATTTAGAGGAAGATCAGCCCTCACCTACATATTGGGAGGAGGAATGGTTAGAAACTGAGGATTACATATTAGGATTTGAAAATGCCATGTTACAGGTAAGGGAACAGTATGAACTTAGGAGCAACAAAAGCCAAGATACTTCCAAAGCCAAGACTCCTGAGGTAACCATCAAGAAGAGACCTGACAAAACTTCCAAAGCAACCTCTGCAAATGGCAAAACAACAGCTGAAAGTTCTGGTAAACACAAGGAAAAAGACAACCAAGACACTAGAAAACAAGTTCAACCAACCAACAGTACTAGCACCTCAGTTAGTACTCCTGATACAATTTTTCCCAACCCTGTACATAGTGAGAAAACACCAATTGATTCAGCTACTAAGGCAGTAGCAAATAAAACAGAGTCAAGTGTTTCCAAGACGCAACCCACTTTCAATTTAGAGAGTGAGATTGCCAAAATCAAAATCTCTGTACCATTATCTGAGCTGGCCACTCAGAATGTATACAGAGGCCAAATTTTGAAAGCATTGAATCTGGGAGAAATAAATTATTCTGTAAATTTGAATAATGATAAACCAGCCCTACTCTTTGGTCCAAAGATTGAGGGAAAGTTTCAGGAAGGGGTAGTTCCACCTTTTTATATCAGTCTCAACATTCATGACAAGATCCTCCATAATGCCATGCATGAATATGGTACATCACACAATCTAAAGCCTAAGGTAGTGATGGAAAGGCTAGGCCTAGAAATTACCAGACCTTACAAAGACTTATACTCATTTGACTCTAGTAGAGTAAAATTCCTAGGACTGATCAAGGATTTATGTGTGAGTTTGACCCAGATTCCTGCCAAATGTATGGTCATGGATGTTGTGGTGGCAGATGTGCCACCAAAGGATGGCATGCTATTGTCAAGATCATGGGGAGCCAAACTGCAAGGAACAATGAAGATGGATGGCTCATATGCCACTATCCCTATATTTGGCCAACTTAGAAGACTGTAGAGAGAGTCTCAGATGAAATTCTTAGTCAGTAGCCCCGAGAAACCTGAAAACTCACCATTACACTCTGCACATACTGATCTAGACTCTTTCATTCTCTACAACGACCAATCTTCAGAAGAGCTGAGAGAAGATAATGGAAATACAAACGTAGAGCCCATGGATGCCAGCATAATGGCTACTCTAGAAGAATACGATGAAGAAGACCATGGAAAAAATACTGAAAATGTAACTCTGAGGAAACCAGAAACTCTGAGTGTTAGTTATGGGTTGGTCGTCAATATGGACAGTCACTATAGGATTCCATTGGTCATTATATTTAGTCAACAAATGCTGATCAATCATTATTTCAGACAGTTTCCCCATAACATGGATAGTAGTAGGGCCTTTCGGTTTCCTTCTAGGATTTTTGACACACAGATATCTCACTGTTTTGGCATAGATAGGTACTTACTTAAGAGCTTATAACAGTGGAATTTTCACATAAAAGTTCTGTAATTCCTCGAGGAACTCAGATTCAGTTTGTGAGCCTAGCCCGGTTTCAATTAATCATTGAGGATATGGAGGATTTTGAACCCTAACAGCTGATTCGGTTGTCACAGATGCATCATCCCTACTCGAGTTGGCTGATATAGAAACAACAGGCTTTCTCGAACTTGTCGCTACAGGTGTAACAATAGGTGCTAACAACTGTGTAACAACTTTTCCAGAATCAGCCATATCCTTTATAGGTGACTCACATTCTTCCTCGGTAATGATGGGAGTATGTTCTGGTCTGATTACATTTCTCGATCGAAGTTGAACCTCATTAAGGCCAATAGGAGTGATAAGATAATTCTAGAAAGTAACCGGGGTGTTTACTGAAAATGTAACTCTGAGGAAACCAGAAACTCTGAGTGTTAGTTATGGGTTGGTCGTCAATATGGACAGTCACTATAGGATTCCATTGGTCATTATATTTAGTCAACAAATGCTGATAAATCATTATTTCAGACAGTTTCCCCATAACATGGATAGTAGCAGGGCCTTTCGGTTTCCTTCTAGGATTTTTGACACACAAATATCTCACTTTTTTGGCATAGATAGGTACTTCCTTAAGAGCTTATAACAGTGGAATTTGCACATAAAAGTTCTGTAATTCCTCGAGGAACTCAGATTCAGTTTGTGAGCCTAGCCCGGTTTCAATTAATCATTGAGGATATGGAGGATTTTGAACCCTAACAGCTGATTCGGTTGTCACAGATGCATCATCCCTACTCGAGTTGGCTGATATAGAAATAACAGGCTTTCTCGAACTTGTCGCTACAGGTGTAACAATAGGTGCTAACAACTGTGTAACAAATTTTTCAGAATCGACCATATCCTTTATAGGTGACTCACATTCTTCCTCGGTAATGATGGGAGTATGTTTTGGTCTGATTACATTTCTCGATCGAAGTTGAACCTCATTAAGGCCAATAGGAGTGATAAGATAATTCTAGAAAGTAACCGGGGTGTTTATGCTCTGAGTTTCCTTATTATTCAGATTCGGTTTAGGTTGCACAGGTAATTAGGGTCGGATAGGAGGTACAAGAGTTTGAAGAGGAGGCAATTGTTACTGCTGTTGCATTGGTAGTGCAGACGGCATTGGACCTTGGAAATTACCTCTCCAATTATGACTCCAAGGATAAGATTGCAATGGAGGATATTGCATTGGTGGAGGGGAAGGCCACTGGTTCTGTTGGGTTTGTGTTATCGCCCCCCCCTGTACGTTGCGTTGGGCGCAGCGTATGGGGGGGTCACAGGGCAGCGCCCCAGTTTTTTTTTTTTTTTGGTCCTTATTTTCCGGTGGGTGGACCTGCCCATGGTTTTGTGCATGGGTTTGCACATGGTTTTGGGGCATGATGGTTTTCGGCCCCTAGTATTTTGTAGATTCGGTCAAGGGAACTACAATTATGTTCAAATACAGGGTTAATGGATTGGGGTTTATGTATGCTTCGGCATGTATATATACATGTTGTAACACTAAAAGGAATATAATGAAAAATCAAGCTGGTTGTCCCGATTTGGGATCCAGGGGGAAATATCTATGTTTATCTGTTTTATGTTTTATGCTCTCGCTACTGTTTATTTTTTGTTTTAAGATTTGTTTGCAGATAATTTCTGTACAAGGTTAAAACCTACATTTGGTATCAGAGCAGTTTCAACTTCAAGTGGATGCCTTTGCTGTTGAGGGGTATTTTTCTCGGGCTTGAGGTAGACCCTGTTCATTGGGAGATCTGTGGGATCAATTCTTGCGGTGAAAGAAGATGGAGAGCAGTGGGAAGATAGAGATCGAGAAATTTAATGGTCAGAGTTTTGAGTTGTGGAAGCTCAAGATGGAGGATCTGATGGTGGATAAAGGTCAGTGGATCGCGGTAGATCTGAGTACTAAACCAACGAGAATGTCAGATGAAGACTGGAAGAAGTTGGATCAGAAGGCAAAGAGCACAATACGGTTGTGTGTCTCAGATTCAGTATTATTGAATGTATCTGGGGAAGCTACGACGAAGACCTTATGGGATAAACTTGGGACTTTGTACCAATCTAAGTCTCTGGTGAATAAATTGTTCCTGTGGAAAAAGCTTTATAACCTGAGGATGAAGGATGGAGACTCGGTGACAGAGCGTATAAACGACTTCAATACTGTGGTAAGTTAGCTGTCATCTGTTGATATTAAAATCTTAGATGAAGATAAGTGCATCATTTTGTTGTGTTCTCTACCAGATTCGTGGGATAGTCTGGTTATTGCAATAGGTAGCAATACAACTACCTTGAATTTTGATGACATTTTCTCAGCCTTGCTGTCAGAGGAAATCAGATGGAGAAATATGGAGGGTCAGAATGGAGATTCCTTATCTGTATGAGGAAGGTCCCAGAAGAGAAACAAGGATAAGGTTTCGAGTGGGAGATCTAAATCTAGAGGGAGATCTAAATCTCCTGGAAAGTTTGTAAAGGTGTGCTAGAAATGCGGAAAGGAAGGGCACTACAAAAAGGACTGGAGATCTAAAGCTCCTGAGAAAGGAAAGGGATCTGATGATGCTCCTTCTGCAAAGGCAAAAACCACCTCGGATGAAGGTGGGGATGTGTATTTGGCTTCTTCTTCAAATACACATGTAGATCATGAGTCATGGTTGATTGACTCGGGTGCATCCTTTCACTTCACTATCCATAGGGAGTGGTTCTGCAAGTATGAGAAATATGATGGTGGTGATGTCTTCTTACGTGATGATAGGAAGGCCAAAATTGTCGGACGTGGAAAAGTCAAGTTGAAACTGCAAGGTGGAAGGATTAGAACACTTCCTGGTGTTCTGCACATTCCTGCATTGGCCAGAAATCTGATTTCTGTAAGCAAGATGGATGATGCAGGTGTAAAAATAGTGTTCGAGAAAGATACTTGTAAGATAGTTCAGGGAGAACTGGTATTAATGCAAGGAGTTCGCATTGGAACTCTGTACAAGCTTCACGGTAGCACTATTATTGATGGGTGCAACAGTTTTGTGGTTCCCGAAAGTGGAGCGGAAAGCCTAGCGGTCTCTGGAGAAAATACCATGCTATGGCATCAAAGGCTTGGACATATTGGAGAGAAGGGCCTTCGGATATTGCATGGAAATGGTATGGTAGAAGGTATGTTCAATAGCTCTCTGGATTTTGATTTCTGTGAAAATTGTGTGTATGGGAAGCACAATCGGGTGAGTTTTCCTTCTGGTGCTAAGAGGGTGAACAAGATATTAGAGCTTGTGCACAGTGATGTGTTTGGACCTATGTCGGTTCCATCACTCGGTAAGTCTGTATATTATGTTTCATTCATAGATGAATTCTCAAGGAATACATTGATATATTTCTTGAGGAAGAAATCTGAAGTCTTTGGCAGATTTAAAGAATTTAAGGCTCTGGTGTAAAACCAAATAGAAAAGAAGATAAAGGTGTTGAGGACAAATAATGGTGGGGAGTTCTGCAAGAAGGAATTTGAAGAGTTCTGTAAGAAGTGTGGTATAGCACGGCAGAAGACTACTCCATACACACCTCAGCAAAATGGAATTGCAGAAAGAATGAACAGAACGCTGATGGAAAAGGCAGGAAGCATGCTCAGTGGTTCCGGGTTAGGAAAAGAATTCTGGGTAGAGGCAGTGGAGACTGCATGTTATTTAGTTAACAGATCACCTTCATCAGCGTTGGAGGATAAGACTCCACATGAGGTATGGACTGGTAAGAAACCCTCTCTTTCACATCTGAGGGTATTTGGATGTGATGCATATGTACATGTTCCAAAGGAGAAAAGGAGCAAGTTGGATAATAAATCTGAAAGGTGCATCTTTATTGGGTATAAGAATGGTTTAAAGGGTTAAAAGCTTTGGAACCCGGAAACAAGGAAGGTTGTGTATAGCCGAGATGTGGTGTTTAGAAAGATATTGTTAAACATGAAGTCCTACCAAAGGAATCTGAGAAGATAGAGTTTGAGCTAAAGGAGGATGAATTAAACTCTACAACAGAAGAAGACTAAGAAGAGGAAGAGCCACAAACTCTAGCTATGAGAAGATCAGTTCGGGAAAGGAGACAACCAGAAAGGTATAGTCCATCTGCTTTCTGTTCAAATTTTTCTTTAACTATAACTGATGATTATCCCAGAGCTGTTAGGGAGGCAGCAGATTCAGAGGATGGAAAACTCTGGAAGGAGGCCATGGTTGATGAAATGACATCCTTGCATAAAAATGAAGCATGGGATCTGGTGGAGCTGCCGACTGGAATAAAGTCCATCGGGAGCAAATGTGTGTTTAAGAAGAAGATGAATGTAGAAGGCAAGGTGGAGAAATACAAAGCTTGGTTGGTAGCAAAAGGTTATTCCTATGTGCCGGGAATTGATTTTGGTAATATTTTTTCTCTTGTTGCTAAAGTTACTTCTGTTAGATTACTTTTATCTGTTGCTGCTGCATTTGATTTTGAGGTAGAACAGATGGATGTAAAGACAAAATTTATTCACGGGGATCTGGAAGAGGAGATCTACATGAAACAACCTGAAGACTTTATGGTGAAGGGGAAGAAAGAACTGGTATGCAGGTTAAAGAAGTCTCTATATGGGTTAAAACAGTCACCAAGGATGTGGTATAAAAAATTTGATACATATATACAGGGACTTGGCTTCACCAGAAGCAAGGAGGATCACTGTGTTTATTTTAAATTAATTGGTGACCGTGTTATTTATTTGGTTTTGTATTTGGATGATATGTTGTTTATTTGAAATGACAAAGAAATTATCCAAGATTTTAAGACCCAGTTGTTCTCAAAATTCGACATGAATGATCTTGGTGCTGCAAACTATATTTTGGGCATGTAAATTAAGAGAGATCGGGCAAAGAGGAAGCTCTGGTTAAACTAGAGGAAGTATGTCGAGACTATATTGCAGATGTCCAATATGCAAGATAGTAAACCGGTGAATTTTTCGATTCTTGTAGGTACAAAGATGCCTGCTGAACAGTGTCCCAAGACACAAGAAAAAGAGGAGGATATGTCCCGTGTTCCATATGCAAGTGCAGTGGGTAGCCTGATGTATGCAATGGTCTGTACTAGACCATACATTGCACATGCAGTGGGAGTATTGAGCAAGTTTATGTCAAACCCAGGGAAGGAGCATTGGACAGCAATGAAGCGGGTTTTCAGATATTTGCGTGGCACTAGTGATTGTGGCTTGTGCTACCAGGGAAGACCAGGATTGGAAAGAGTGTTGGACATTCATGGTTTTGTTGATGCTGACTGGGCTGGAGATCTGGACCAAACAAGATCTACAAGTGGGTATATGTTTATCCTATTTGGAGGTGAAGTCAGTTGGATGAGTAAAAGACAGTCTGTAGTGGCTCTTTCAATTATAGAGGAAGAATACATGGCAGCAACTCATGCAAGCAAGGAAGCAGTTTGGTTACAGAGATTGTGTTCAAGTATGGGGTTGGTGCAACAAGCTATAAGGATAGACTGTGATAGCCAAAGTGAAATTTTTTTGGCCAATAACCCTGCTTATCATTCAAGGACAAAGCACATTGATGTTCAATATCACTTTGCGAGATATATAGTTGAGGCTAAAAAGGTGTTGCTGGTAAAGGTGGAAACTTTGAAGAATGTTGCAGGTGCATTGACAAAGTCTGTGAGTGCTCAGAAGTTCTCTTGGTGTAGAGAAACAATGAATGTTGCAAAGATAGGCTAATGCCTCAGCTCTCCTGTGGCCCCCTACAGAAAGAAAACAACAAGTGGGAGAATGTTGGGTTTGTGTTATATTCTTTCCACGACTAGTCACCTGCGGGGGGGTAACGGGGGGTGACAAGGGGGGCGGTAGCCCCCCTTGTCGAGGTCCGGGGCAATGCCCCATAATTTTTTTTTTTGGTCCTTATTTTCCGGTGGGCGGACCCGCCCATGGTTTTGTGCATGGGTTTGCACATGGTTTTGGGGCATGATGGTTTTCAGCCCCTGGTATTTTGTAGATCCGGTCAAGGGAACTATGGTTATGTTCTAATCTAGGGTTAATGGATTGGGGTTTATGTATGCTTCGGCATGTATATATACGTTTTGTAACACTAAAAGGAATATAATGAAAAATCAAGATGGTCGTCCCGATTTGGGATCCAGGGGAAAATCTCTGTGTTTATCTGTTTTATTTTTTATGCTCTCACTATTGTTTATTTATGTTTTAAGATTCATTTGCAGATAATTTCTGTACAGGGTTAAAACCTACAGGTTCCATGGTGAAGGAAATTGTGTTGAGGAAGGAGTAGGATATGGCCATGGAAATTTCTGACCATTATAAACATTATTCCAAGGATTAAAAGAGTAAAAATCTGGAGGCATACTTGTAGGTCGCAGCTGCCTTGGTCTCTTTGATCCAATGAAGTAGGAATATTGGAAATCCTCGCTTGATTCCTTAAGCACTAATTTCATTCTGGGTAGTTTTGGGCATTGACTAGTGGAATGCACCAACTCACATATGTTTCACAAGCTGGCACTATTCAGTCTGCATTCTCTTTCTAAATGTTTCTTTTTGCATCGAGGACAGAATATTGCCAAAGCTGCTTCAGCTTCTGCTTGTGCTTTCTTAACTTGTACCATGGTAATTTGGGCAGAGAGATTACTAAGGAGGTCAGTTTTGAAATCCTCAAATAGATTTCCGATCTCTGTTCTAGTTACTCCTCCACTTGTGGACTTTTGTAGCCAAACTGAAGGGTCTCGAACTACACTTCTTCCCTTAATCGATCCTCTTTAACTCTGTAGGTAGATCTTATTTATTTCTTCAAGCGATTCTTACAATATGTCTCCTTTTCCCAACAGATTCAAATGCTCGAGACAATCATCTCTTCTACCTCCTAGGAATATAGGTTTCAGTATTTCTGGGGCTAAGTTACCAAACTTAGACCTTTGTAAATTATAATGGAATCGTTCCATGTAGTCTTTTAAGCTCTCCTCTTCCTTCTGTGTAATTCTAAAGATTTCTTCCTTCAAATCCCTGGTTCGATAGTAATCCTGATACTTAAAGAGGAAATCCTCCCTCATGTTATTCTAGGTTTGGATTGTGCCAACACCCAGTCTCATGAACCATCTTAATTCTGCTCCTTTTAGAGTAGCAGGAAACAATTTCAGCTTCTCGGTGTCTGAAGTGTAGTCATAACACCTACACAACACATTGATCTCAAACATAAAGGTATCCAAATCTTCAACAACCATCCCTTGAAAAGGACGGTAGAGATGATAAAGGAATTTTTTTCATAGGAGCTTCATCCCATGTCACGAATATTGAGAATTCAAAAGCAATAGTACCATATGTCTTAACATTCTCGTTCCCATTGTTGGTCCTTCCTGATGGGATGAACTGACCTCGGAATATGTAGGGGATTGAAAAATAAATAAAGGATCAGGTTGTTCTAGGACTAGTTGTTTCACTGCACTACCCGCATCCAAATGATGATCAACTAAATGTTGTTCCTCAGGCCCCTGATGCTCCCCACTGGTCTCCCCTTGTCTTTCAATTTTCAGATTTTGATCAATGGATTTCCACTGCTATTTCAGATTTGGAGTCTTAATATGAGGAGTGGATATGTTGTTTTAAGGGTGATGAGGTCCAGACACAAAAGGTACCGATGCCTCAGGCTTCGATATAGTAGCAGATTTCTATGGTCCAATCTTCCTATTGCCTCTGTATGAAGTAGACTGTTACTTTTCTTCTCTTAAGATCAGATTTCCAAAGAATGTCTTTCTTCCCAAGTTTGCACTCTTATTTTCCTTTTTACGACCCGTCTTTCCTGTAGTTAGTTAGAGTGGGCGTGTTTTGGATTTCTCTATTTTCCTACTAGCACACATGGACCCTATGTGTATCAATCCTTCCTACGAGTGCTTCAGTTTCTATAGTGGTGAGCCCGTCCAAGTATGTTAGAATGATGCGTAGGTTCGTACCTCTTGTCTTATCTCCCAATAACTATATAGCTGAAGACACACTTAAGAAAAACACCCAAAAATCACACTTCTAAGTGCCCCAACGTAGCAATGGTGAGCCCTGTTTAGTCAATTCAGTGTCCTGAATTGATAGCATAAATTATCGACCAGGGTTAGTAAACTGATGAGGTGTGCTTGCACTATATGTGCCTAAATATCCTTTTTCTTATTTCATTTTCAGTATTTTATTGATGTTTTTTGGTTTTGTTATGTTTGAGTTTTAGTATGCTACTCTATGCTCAAGAGATGGAATTAAATCTATGTCAAAAAGAAAAGAAAAGGAAACCTTAGACTTAAAATAGAGTTTAGTTGCAAATTGTATCCCTAATTAAAAAAATGGTGAAAAACAGAGTATCCTAATCCATGGATGTTATAGCTTGCAAATGAACATTTAAGAAAGTGAAAGGTAACTCAAAACACTACAATCCAATCTGATCCATTTAGTTAGAGGTTTGTTGGATCCAATCTGATCCATTTAGTTAGAGGTTTGTTGGAATAGTTTGTGAAAGAGATTAAACTCCAATGTGATGAGGATCTTCCTAAAACAAACAACAACTTAGGACATTATAGTGAAATCTTATTCATATGATAGAAGTGTTTTGGAATAGCTTGAGAAAAATATTGCCATAATGTACTAAGGATCTCCTATGGAATATTTGAAACAACTTATGACATTACAATTAGATCTTGATCATTAGTTAGAGATTTATTGGAAGATTTTATTGAAGGAGATTAGACATAATGTGATAAGGATATTCTAAACAACAATCAAGCAGTAACCCACAGTATTACAACTAAGTCTTTTCTGTGATTTAGAGATTTATTGGAACAACTTGAGAAGAAGATTGTTTGTAATAACATGGGGATCTTCTATCTAATTGCAGAACAGGAAATGCTAATAAATAATCATAGTAAAACCAAATCTCATTCATATAGTAGTGATATATTAGAAAATCTTGAGAAAAAGAATGGCTGTAGGATAATGAGGATCTTCTTAATCTAGATGACAAAAACCAAAGTGCTAGTAACTCAAAATATTACAATTAAATCCATTCATTTAATAGAGATATATTGGAAAAGCTTGAGAAAAGATTAACTGTAATATCTTGAGGATATTTTATCTAAGCACATAACATGAAACATGATACTAAAAAGATATGAACTCAGAAAACTGTCTAAGTAAGAAATATAACAAAACAGAATTGAAAGCTACTTATCTAGAAAGTATGTAAAAGCCTCCTCATATAGTAGGGGCCCTTTGCTATCAATTTGGCATAAAAATCCTTAACTCCTCAAGGTTGTCTTCAGAACAGCATCACAGTTATGCTCCTTTTATTATAAAAAATGCACGAAAACAGAGTATCACCGTATTGGTAAAATAAGTATCCACTGTCTCTCTCGGTCTTTCCGAGCTAAATTTATAGTCAATTACATAACTGCTATTTAATAATAGTAGGCATAGGTGTATTTTTAAATTCAAAATCAAACAAAAACTCCTTTTTAGGACTCGTGATTTGCTGAAAGCAAATCAAGAGTCCTTATCCTTATAGAAATCAGCTTCTTGGACTTTTGTTTTGACCACGTGCATAAGCACCACTAGTTATTAACTCAGCCTTCATGGATGACAAGGAATGATGTAGGAAAGATTTGGAATCTAACCATATATTCTTTTTCTCTAGATGATACCTGTAACATGTTCAAACACCAAAATGGCTACGGAACGTTTGACTGGCTACAGAATGACTGCATTCTGTAGCTAAAACTGCTCAGAAATCATTAAGACAACAAAATCACAAAAGTACAAGAAGTTAGTCATGGCATGTATTCTTTAAGTGATTTTAGTCATTCTTATTGATCCTTTAGGTCTATAAAATGATAAAGGAATGATGAAGTGAAGTGGAGTTTGGAAAAAGAAAAGACAATTATAGGGCTCAACATACCCCCACTGCAAAACTCTTGCATGTCCTCATGCAATTTCATCAAAACTTTATTCCATTTGCACTGATACTTCTACAAGAACATCTAACCTCCTTTTTCTGCTTCTTCTGGTAGTCAATGCCATCCTGGGTTTCCTCATGAGTGTTTTTAACAACAGATTAATGAGTGCCCTGTTCAATTTCCTATTTCTTTTCTTCAACTTCTTGTTTGCTTTATATAGTGCTTCCATTTTCTGAGAGAGAGTGCTGTTAATGCTGCCTTTCAATTTGACCTACTCTCTTAGGATTTCATTTTCATTCTTGATATGGTTATTCATTATCTCCAATTCATAATTGTCTCTTTTCAAAATTTCTATTGGAGGTTCTTGTGGACTGGGAGATCTTTCTCTATTTTACGAGGCCCTTTTCTCTAGTGACTCCACATAGTCATAAATCTGTTGTTGAGCCAGATCTATATCTGGGGTTCTTCTGTTAAGGTTTTCTTCATACTGGTGTAGAGGAGATTTATCAATTGGAGATTGGATTGGAGTTTCTTCTTCTTCAATGTTTATGACTCCAGTTTCTTTAATGCATGTCTTTTTCACCATGCCTTTAAGCCTGGAGCTTCTTCTCAATTTAGGTGGATTTTCATATTTTTCTTCAGCACATTCACTTGTTAATTTCTCCTTTATTTTATTTTTGAGTTGTTTCCTGATCTTTATCAAATTTTCAGAAATAATTTCCTCATTGTCTTCCTGTGTTGATGTATCAGGTTTGATTTCAATAGATTTAACAACTTTTCCTCTCCTACTTCTCCTCACAGGTTTTTCTTTAGACAATGTTTCTTTTGGTTCTTCAAAATGGTTTCTTTGGAGGAATTCATCCCAACTATCTCCATTCTTCTTCAAATGAAACTCAATTAATATTTCAATTAAGCCATGATGATGTAAGGTAGTTTCTAAGAACCGAAGCCTTTTCTGGACATTCGAGGTCATCCTTTTCAAACTATTAAGCAGGAAGAAGGGTAGATTTATTTCATCATCTAGGAAATTCATCATGAGTCTAATATGATAGACATACAAAGTGCCAAATCTACCTTCACAGGTTATGAAATTCTGTAAAATCAACAGCATATTTCTCCATTTATTTCTCAAGGCTGTACTAGGAATACCTTTTCTAAATACTGAAATGTCCATACCTGGTTTTTTTAGCATTTGCTTCCAGGTTTCATTATGGAACTCTTTGTTTTTGAACCAGCGTTCACCCTGTCGTGGTAATTGTGTTGCTTCTGCTATGAATGACTCTATGATGGTGAACTTGATATCCCCAATTTCTACCTTTGATTCATCGAATGACCTGGCAAATGACTTTGTTATTTCTTTGTGGAATCCATTGAACTTCTTTATAAAGCTCAGCCATCCAACCAGATGTAATAACCCCTTAATCTGAGGGTATCCTTCTAAATATTTAGTTCCAATTGGCTCTGACCTTACAATAAGCCCCATTTCTTCTTGATAAAATTGCTTCCTTTCTTTGGCTTCAATTCACTGCTCTGTTTCTGCTCTTCTGCCTGAAGCAAGAGTAACTGTGGAAGGTTGTCTTACCCTAAAAATGGCTTCTCTGTTTCTGCAGACAGGAATTAGCAACGGAATGTAATGGTAGTGAGTGGATACGGATGAGTGAATAAGGTAATGTTAAATCATAAAAATGATCGGGTTAAGAGTTTGATATGGGATGGAGGACCGCGAAGAAATATTATGAAGATTTTCAAATACAATCAATGAATGCTACAGTCTGATGATGTGACCTATTAGGTCACTTCTAGGTTCTGACTATTAATTTTTAATTAATGATGATTTGTTATGGAGCAGGATGGAAGGGACTTGGTCGAGGAATTTTTATGATAGGCTTTGATCAATTCGAATAATAAAATAACTTTAGGAAACATATGACTTAACCATATTATATCTTTCATGATTTTCTATCAAAAATAATTTCACACAGTTTTACCTTAGCCTTTTTCATTTTTTATTTTTTTTTGCTGCTTTGTTGTGCTTTGTATTTCATATGAAAAATATTGATCTTTTAGGCTCCATAATCTTCTTTGACTCATCCTCTTGTTTACTGAAGTAGGTTTGCGGAATCAATTGGCTACAGAACAGGTTTGGCTGTAGAATAGGTAGCTATAGAATGTACCTGTAAAAGAAACTTTGAAATATGGAATGGAATGAAATATGGATGGAGTGAAGTATGGAATGGAATGAGATGGATCATGAATATGGAGTGGAATGAAATATGGATGAAGTGAGATATGGATGGAATGAATGAGATGGATTATGAAGTATGAAAAGTGAATCTGCAACTTATGATTTTATGATACTTAATTGCAAAAAAATAACAATTTTGAAAATATAAAGTGTCAGAAAAATTCTGATTTTCACCTTAGATTTTCTGTATAAACATGCCAATCAATGATTGGTTTTCATGTTTATACCCTTATTTATTTATTATTATATATATATATATATATTTGTTTTCTCAAAATGATTGAAAAATAATACAATTAAGTAAGTGAAGAAGAAGAATTCTTCTTCACTAACTTCATATCAATGTTATCTTGAAATTTCTTGACAAATTCTTCCCTTGAAAGTGGCTTATGGTACAATTTCAGTCTGTGTCCATTTACAAGAAAATCTACCTTTCCTTCATCTATTGTGCTGATTTTTGTTGCTCCATTTTCAAAGATTTTCACAATCTCATATGGCCCAAGCCAATGAGCTTGAAATTTTCCCTGAAAATCCTTAAACTTTGAATCAAATAAGAGGGTCCAGTCACCTTCTTTAAATTTCTTTTCCTTGATGTACTTATCATGCCATCTAGTCCTTTGTTGTTGGACTATGCTTGTTCTCTGGACTGCATCTTGTCTGATCTCATCCAATTCATTAATCTGCTCCAGTCTGTGCTTTTGTGCTTTTGTTAGATCAAGTCCTAGTTGGACTGCCATTTTAAAAGTTTGAATCTAAAACTCTATGGGAAACAAGACTTGTTTTCCATAAAAAATTTCATAAGGAGTGTGACCTGTTGTGTTTCTCCATGTAGTTCTGTAGGCCCACAAGACTTCAGAAAGCCTTTCTGTCCAATCTCTTCTATGTAAATGAACAGTCTTTGTTAGGATCCCTTCAATGACCTTATTGGTAGATTCCACTTGGCTATTTGCTTGTGGATGGTAGGGAGTAGATTTTCTGTGTCTGATTTTGTACTTTTCTACCATTTTCTCCACCAGCTTTGTTGTGAATTGAGCTCCTTGATCTGTAAAAATTTCTCTTGGGACACAAAAACGAGTAAAAATATCCTCAAAAAGAAAATTAACTACAGATGCTTCAGTAGCAGAAAGTAATGGTTTGGCCTCTACCCATTTGGTAACATAATCAGTGCAAAATAATATATATTTATTTTGTCTTGATGGAGGATTAATAGGTCCTACAAAATCCAAAGCCCATTTCTCAAAGGGTTCAATGTATACCTGAGGCTGCAATGGCATTTCACTTGAAGGAGAAGGTTTCCCTACCCTTTGGCAACTGTCACACCTTTTGACATACTATTTAGCATCCTTAAAGAGGGATGGCCAATAATATCCTAAATGAAGGATATTATAAGTTGTCCTCTTATCAGCAAAGTGTCCACCACAAGGTTCATCATGACATGCCTTGAGAATCTGAGGCATCTTGTCTTCTCAAACACACCTCCTGATAATAAAGTCTGGACCTGTTTTGTATAACTCATTAGCAATCCATGAATATTTTGCACTGTCATAAATGATCTTTCTTCTATCTCTTGCATTCATAATTGAAGGAAATTTCCCTGAAACTAGATAATTAGCAATATCAACAAACCAAGGAGTTTGAGTGGTAGTTGCAAAGAGATATTCATCAGGGAATTTATCTTCAACTGGAGTATTGTCTTTAATGTTTTGGAGTCTAGATAGGAAATCAGCTACTGTATTTTGTTTTCCAGGCCTATCTAGAATGGTGATGTTAAATTCTTGTAAAAGCAATAACCATCTTGTGACTCTACCAATAGTAATTGATTTGTTCATTAAATACCTAATTGCAGAGTGATCTGTGTGAACAAAATTTTCATAGCCTGTTATATAGTGTCTGAATTTATTTATAGAATGAACAACAACTAAGAACTCTTTTTCAGTTACAATATAATTTAACTATGAAGGATTCAAATTTTTACTTGTATAGAGGATGGCATAAGGAATCAGGTCTTTTTGTCCCAATACAGCTCCTAAAGCTGTATCTGAGGCATTTGTCGAAATATGAAAAGGTAATTTCAAGTTAGGTCCCCTTAAAATAGGTGCTTCAGAGATTTTTGTTTTCAGGGTTTCAAAGGCTAACTGGCAGTCAGAATTCTAATTGAATTCATAGTCCTTGGTAAGTAATTTGAAAAGTGGAGATGCTATCTTGGTGAAGTTTTCTATAAATCTTCTATAATACCCTGTGAATCCTAGAAAACTCCTAACATCTTTCTGACAACTTGGAACTAATATTCTGAAGATGACTTCAACTTTTGACTCATCAACTCTGATCCCATCTCCTGAAATGTGATGTCCTAGGACAATCCCTTCAGTAAAAATCATAAAACACTTTCATGACTTAATGAAAGGTTTTCTTCTTTACATCTCTTTATAAATTTTTCCAAGTTTTCTAAGGCTTCCTCAAATGTGTTTCCATAGATTGTGAAGTCATCCATGTATACCTCTACACAGTCATGTATTAGATTTGAAAATATTCCTAATACTGCCCTTTGGAATGTTGCAGGCGCATTGCATAATCCAAATGGCAATGCTCGGTAGGCGTAGGTACCCCAGGGACAGGTAAATGTGGTTTTGTCTTGATCCTCAAGTGCTACTTGAATTTGATTATAACCACTGAACCCATCCAAAAATGAAAAGTACTTTTTTCCTGCTAATGTGTCTAACACCTGATCTATGAAAGGTAAGGGAAAATGGTCTTTAAGAGTAGATTTGTTTAATTCTCGGTAGTCAATGCATACCCTCCATTTTCCATTCTTCTTGGGTATAATCACCAAATGAGAGACCCACTAACTATCTGAAATGGGATAAATAAAGTTGACATTTAACAATTTCTACAATTATTCTTTAACAATCTCCCTAAGATTTGGATTCATTCTTCTCTGAGGTTGTCTGATTGGTTTACAATTTTCCTATATATAGATATGATGAGTGCAAGTCTTAGGGTTGATCTCTTTCATGTCAGTGTATTCCCATGCATATGCAGAAGAGTGTCTCTATAATATTTTGACTAGCTTTTCTTGTTGAAATTTCTCTAGGTTTTTGTTTATGTTTAAGGTTTTTCCTGGGAATATTTCAATTGTAGAGCTGCCAAATTCTTCCATAGAGTAAAGAGACATCTGTCTTGATGATAAGAACTCAATGTTTGATTCTTCTTGAAATTGTTCATGTTTAAATTATGAAGAAGATTCATAATTTTCCAAAGTATTCAGAATCTGACTATCTTCACTAATTTCTGAAATAGTGAAGGGAGGTTGTATATCTTCTTCATCATAAATCCACTGAGTATCATCTAATTCTATGATTGTTCTTGCTGGAGGATACAAGGTGAATTTCTTGGTTGAAATTCCATCAGAGATGTACATATCACCATATCTACAGCTAATGAAAGCATCAGCTGTAGCTAACCAAGGTCTTCCTAATATAATAGGATGTCCTCCTAGATCATTTTTAGGAGTTAGGATCATGAAATCCACAGGATATTCCCAATAATCTAAGGACACTGGAATGTCTTCTATTACCCCATCTAGTTTGATCATAGATCTATCTACTAATTGTAGTAGTGTGGGTGTAAAAAGAAGATTAGGAAGTTTTAGTTTTTCCATGATTTGCCTACTCATGATATTGATTGCTGCTCCTAAATCAAGTACAAAATTTCTATATGCTCTCATCCTTGGAGCTTTTCCTAGTATTCCCATTTTACCTGTTTGATTACAAGCTCAGAGTCACCATAAATATAAATTCTTTTTGCACCTAACTTTTTCAAAATTTTGAGGCTGGTGATCAATGCCTCGTACTCAGCTTCATTATTGGAACAATCGAAAGCCAACTTATAGGAACACAATCTCAGATTTTTTGGAATTTTACCTGGTTGATGAATTGGACTATAGATCCAAATTCCAATGCCTGCCCCATATTTCCCTAAGGCACCATCGAAATCCATGGTCCAAAGACCATTCTCATCATCAAGAAGTTGTAATTCTGTAATCTGATTTGTTTCTTCCTTTTGGGCCACTTGTTCAACCTGTTTAGTTCCTTTTTTTTGTTTTTCCTAATATCTTCTCTGAAGTATTTGGCTGATTTCCTTGTCTTTCTTCTAAAACTGCTCGGACACAATTTGAAATTTATGGAATTTCCTTAATTTCTATAATCTGACCATCTAAATCATCAAAACCACTATCATTAAAAAAAATAAAGGACTCAAGATCAATATGTACAAAATTGATAGGGTGATTGTTTGGTTTATCTTTACTAGTGATCATATACTTCATTTTTGTCTCCTGGTACAACTTCCTTAGTTTCCAAAAAACTAGGATGGTGGCATAAGAGAAATCCAATTGCAGAGTACCTCTTAACTTTTCTCATCATGACCTTGACAACATCATACCATACCGCAGAGGTATATCAGCTACTACCACATCCATTAAGACATTTTTAGCAGGATTTTTTTCAAGTGAAACTACTAATTCTTTAATAAGACCGAGACAACGTACTTTACCAGAATCGAAAGAGTAAACATCATGGTAACGTCGAGTTATGTCCAAGCCCAATTTTTCCATTATGGCCTTTGGCATCAAGTTATGAGAAGCTCCGGATTCAAGCATGTCATTATCAAGGATACACTGATGAACTCTCAAACTGAGATAAAACAGGGGGAATTCAATATCTTCTAGTTGACCATCTATGGCTAGACCAAAAAGGAGCTTAGTTTGATCATCTTCAACATTAACCATATCTGAGATAGGATATACTTTCAACATTTTAGCAACATGAGATTTGTATTGGTTATTTTTCACAAGCTCGATCAAGGGGATAGAGACTTTCAACTTAGATATTTCATTTTCTAAGCTAAACAGAATGGATTTTTTGTCTGTCTCTTTTACAACAGTGTCCCTCTTGTTGGGTTGGTATTTTTTTGCAGATTCCTTCTTTTGGCCTTCTTTCTCCTTGTTTGGTGTAATTGTAGGTTCTTGGTTGTTCTTGGTCTGATTTGTAGTTGCAGGCTCCTTTCCCTTGTTTTGCCTAGCTTCGGGATTTTTCTTGGGATGATTATATTTTTGCTAAGTTTTCCTCTTTTGGATAGGAGTGATAGGAACATCCTAGTTTCTCAATGAATATTGCCTCTGCTGTGAGCTAAGAGAATTAAGATAACCCCATTGATAGTCATCGAATTGGACCTCCAACTCATCTCATTTGCAAGCATATAGTCCTCATATTTTGACAAATCTGTTTTCTCAATGTATTCTTCATCCTCTATAAGGAAAATAGGTTGTCCATCTTCTGTGAAGAAATGATTCTCTTCTAAGATATTTTCTTCCTCTTTAACCCCTTGAGCATAATTCTATTGCAAAGGAATGTGGATTTGTTATTTTTTTGGCTACTCTGGAGCTCTTTGTTCCCTCTGTTTAATCCTAAACTGAGGCTACTGATGCTGACCTCGGAAATTAGGATTTTGAACCTAAGTTTTTGGTTTCCTTTCATTGATAGAAATTCTATCCAACATTCTCTCCATAGTCCTGATCAGAGTGTCCAATTTGGAATCAGAGGATGTGGATGGTTCTTCCTTGATTGCTACTTTTCTTTCACCTTTGGTCTTTGAATTTTTTGATAGTCAAATTTGCTTCGACACTTGTTATGGCCTAAATCTACCTCAGGCTAAGGAAGGAAAAGTCTAGGGTAACATCAAACCATGCTTAACCTGGTAGCTAGCCCTACCAGATTGGGAGAGGGTTCTCTCCTTGTCAATCTCGCAAAATATGATCAATGAGGTTTGAGATGACCTGAATGAAGACTGATTTTATGCTAGGTATATGTGTAAAAGAGTTTGATTGATTTTAAAGGTGTTTTGTTGGATCAAATGGAAAGGTAGATTTTGGGTCTGGGGAATGAGGCTAAGTTTTGCAGAGATCTGAATGGGGCAAGGTAGGCAATTGTTTTGACACTTAAATTTTGAATGAAATGGAGAGCTTAGACAGGTGATGAGTTGAAGAGGGCAAGAAACCTTCAGGGATCCTCTTAAAATAGTTGAAAACATGGAAAATTAAACAAATCCTAGGTAGAGCACTGCAAATTTTAATGGATTCTACCTTTATCCTTATTTGTTTAACTTAAGAAGAAATAAGAGGGAAAATGGTATACATAAAACGTCAATAGACTTAAATTTGTAGAGAGAAACACATTATCAAAACAAAGTACCACATGAATCCCATAGAGTGCTTCAAACCATGGTCTATTCCTTTGCCAAACTGCAGAAATGATGTACAATGATGCTCAAAGCATTCCCAAATGTCCAACCATGCTAATGACTGAAAACCACCAGTTATAGACAACCAACACTCATCCCAGCCTCTAGGGGTCGAGCTCAAAATTTTAGGAGCTGTTTCAACAAAATCTAAACTGAGAACTAGATAGTAGGCAGTGGAACAACTTGCCTCTATAAAATAAAAAACTGATTCATTCAGTTGCAATTCACCTTTTGATGGATGAACTTACTTATATGAGTGAAAATTTAACCAAATTACATCAATATCCATAAAATTAAATCAAATCACATCATGAATTTGACATTTAGAAGTAATAAAGTCAAACTGTCAAAAACTAGGTGAAAAACAGAGTTACTGAGTAAAAAATGAGCAAAATCCTCCTATGCGCCGCGCCTGATTTCTCTATGCGTCGTGCCAGTTTGTAGCTGATTTGGGAGGCCTTCCTGTGGTCCAAATTTTCTCCAAGTGGGCTTGTTGGAAAGGTCTGCTTGTCTAATTTCCAAAACAAGTGGAATTTCGGAATTTGGCCTTCATTTTCCCCTTCAAAACTGATTTCTCCCAACATTGCTTCCTGTGTGTCAAAATAGGGGCAGAAAGGTAATTTTTGGGGTGTTTTTGACCCTTCTGGAAGCCCAAAACCTGTCAAAATTTCTTGTCCATAGGTAGGCATGCATGTTTTTCCATGAAAAATCCAAAAATGTAAAATTTGCATCAAAAGGAGACCCCAATCAAAAGCGCGCACCAAGTGGCGCGGCGCATAGAGCAGAAAAGTCTGTTTTTAGGCAAAAATTTTCAAAATGAAAAAGTGTCCCAATTTTTTTGAAATTTGGGCTGAGTTTCCTCCATTATGTGCTATGCTGGGCCAAGGAAGCCTCAGCCAAGATTTGAATTCTATCATGCCTTTTCCGACGCTTTGAGGCCTTCTTCAACTTCGCCTTCAAGATTTTGATCCTTGCTTTGCAAACATGATTTCTTGCCCAATAATGATTGGCCATGTGCCTCAACATTTTATTTTCCTTGTTGGATTTCTCCAATAGCTTTTCCAAATGAATATTTACCCTTTCAAGCCAAGTTTCGCGATCAGCCTCAATCTCCTGCTCAAGTGATGTCATCTCGGTTTTGCTCCTTTTGGAAGCTTGCCGGTTCTCACGTATGTTTTGCAGCTCTAAGATGGTTTGCTGATCCTCTAGCTATTTTTTTCTCTGCTCAAGGTATTTGATTATCCACTGGGATCTTTCTCGTTTGAGGGTCAAAGTACTTATCTCCTCATTCTGCTCCTGAATGATCTCCCTGAACTTTGAGCTTTGTGGGCCCAAATCAGTGTCATCATCCTGAATGAGGATGAAATCCATCTCTTGCTCTCCTGAACCCCTCATCATGTATTGGCCTCTTACCCTTGTCCTGTACCTGCACTGCTGATGAAGGAAGCGAGACCCCTTCCACCCTGGGTAGAGATAATACTCGCTTGGCTGCTGCAAACAACCTTCTAGTGCCCTTTTGATAGGTGACATACACCGGCACACTAGCGGTCTGTGTCTCATGACCCTCATGCTGATATGAAGGTTCACCTGTCCCTCACAGCTGAAATATTTGATAATGAGTTTCATCAAAGGAGCGTATGAATCTTTCAGGTATCGAAAAGGAAAAACTCTACTGAGTTGTCTCAAAAAACTAGGCTTGATGTATGGCTCATAGTGTTCCCTGTCAACTTGCTGCCTTTTGTTCCATTGCTCTCCAACATTTGGAATACCGGTTGCTAGGGAGATAGATTCAAGTGTCAAGGTGAATGTCACATCTGCAAGAGTGACTTGGCCATTATGTAAATGAAGTACAAACAATCTAGCCAACTCATGATGGTACTGGACTCTAGCAACCATCTCACAAAACTGATAACACGACTACTGTTGAAAACATGAGATAGCAAGGGGGTAGGCCTGCAGCTCAGTAAGTGAAGTGGGTTCCTCCAGTACATGTTTGCCACTCTTGTGAGGTCTCCTTGGTGCATGTACTTCAGTTTGAGAGTCATTGTGTGTTTCTTCATCTCTGTCATAAGAGGAATCTAACTCCATGTTTGCCAAAGTTTTGTGTTGTCTTAGATGAGTATGAAGAGTTTAGGTGTCTTTGGTTTTTTTGGCGAAGTGTATGAAAATATATGAAGGGTTATGAAGGGAGAGGGTAAGGGGAATTTTGGGATGTTGCAAATTGGAATTTGGGGAATTAAAGGGTTTTAGGGACAATCTCTAGGCTTTTGGGATAGTAATTGGGGTTTGGGAATTTTATAGTTAGGATTTGGGATAATGGGAATATGGGATAGGGGTAGATGAATTTAGGGATATGGGGGATAGGGAAATGGGTTGATGGAACTAGAAAAACAGTGAGGAAATAAAAAGTGAGGGAGTGATGGGCACAAAAAACCAATGTATAAACCCTAAGGAAACATTTCTTGAGCAAAGAAATAGGGTTTGAAAATTTTTCAATTAAATCCTCATAAAAATCATAACACACACGTTTATGGCATTGGAGGGATTGCTTGACTTACTTTGGACCGGAGGCAGATGAGAAAATTTGAGTTTCAATGAAATCGTGGTTTAAAATAGTTGAAAAATCTACGCGCCGCGTCACAAACCCAACGCGCCGCGCCAGTTATGTGCATCGCGCTCATGTGTTTTTGCCATTGTGGAGGCTGACCCAATGCGTCACGCCAGTCTTATGCGCCGCGCCACTGAAACTTGCGCGATTTTGCTGTGATTTTGCTCCTTCTTTTCAACACAGCCCTTTCTTTCTCATTCTCTCTTCTTGGAATGCAAATGAGCCTTTTGAAACATGAAGATGACTTATATACCAAAGACTTTAAATTTCCACACCAAAACCCACTTTTGTAATGTTACCTTTGACACTTTTTTTAAAAACTCTATTTAGGCAGTTTGCTTCATTTTGCCTCTGATTAACTGAATGATTTTCTTTTTGTTTGCTTTGCAGGGTTGCTGAAGTTTGACAAGGTGACCAGGGTTGCCTTTGAAATTGCTTACAAATGAGAGGACTTGAAATTACATTAAATTTATACATAAAAAGATAAAATACTCTATTTTTCTTCAAAACAGAGTTTTGAGGAAAAATACATTTCTAAGCATATGATGATGAAATTTATTTAGCATTGGAACTTTATTCAACCTCCTCATGTGCCTGCTGACCTTATTGGGCATTTTGAAGACCTTATTGATGAAACCCTAGACCTAATGAAACTGAAACCCTAAAAATGACTCTCTGCAAACTATAAGACAAAAAGTGACTGCAGATGATTTTAATGAAAGGAAATGGGCCAGCAGGTAAAGGACATGAGGGAAAAATGTATAAAAAGCCACTACCATTAGATGATCCATGCTCCTAATGGAATGCAACTGACTGAGTGAGACACCTAATATGCAATGCAACAAGAGAATTTTGATCACTGAAGGAGGGATGAAAATACCGACACTAAAAACACTAACTTATTTTTTCTACATATCCTCAAGTGTTGCAGGAGTTCTTTCTCAAAGACGATTTGCCATATCCATATCAAAAACATCCAGATAGTGCAAGAGAGCTAAACCTAAAGGAGGCTTGATATCATTGGGGATTGAGTTATATCCCTGGTTAAAGCGAGCAGTAAAATCCTGAACAGACTCATTACTATTTTTAAGTTGTCATACTCAGAAAGAATCTGAATTGGATTCTTTTTCACTTCCCATCTAGCTATAAATGCATCAGTTAATTGCTCAGGATTTCCTATGGAATTGGAAGTCAAAGAAAGGAACCATGTTTTTACATCCCAAAGAATCTTTGGGAAATGATCCTCATTTTTGCATCATCGGTGTTGTAGCTCCTAGAGACAACCTCAAGTTGTCAAAGACCAGTGCCTAGGACATCTTAAGACAAGAGGTTTTGGAAGGGCTGTATTATAGCTGGCAATATATGACCTCTTGATATGAAAGGAAATTGAAGTTTTCTGGTGTGGGACCAAGATATCAGAGACATAAAATGGATAATAATGAGTTCCAATGATATAACATAAGGGTCTATAAAGGAGCATTAGAAGCAGACATAAAGCCAACTGTTGTGAAAGGGCCAAGCGTGAGACTAGTAACAGTTACCGAGATAAATGAATGTGGAAACAATGGCAGAACATGAAAGGAAATGTTAGCTTGAGGTAGGCTTACACTAGCATAAGAATCCACCCAATTAACATCAAAGGAAAGAGGGTAATGTAAATATAACATGAACTGAATATCGTGCCTTGAGCCATATTTAAAGTGTAGCACACAATTAGATTTGAGTACCCTTTATGATAAATTCATATCTAAATAATAAACACTCACATTTCGAAAGCTTTCGATACAGGAAAAGTGATGGAAATACAGATGAACATTTATATTAAAACAAAACTGAGAAAATACAGACTGTAACTCATCTCATGTGGAATCCATTGCACAAGAGAACAACTTCACTTCTATTACCCAATGGGCTCTTCCAACATACACAGTAAACGTATCTCAAGACTTTACAAAAAGGAAAATTCACAACTAGCAATTCTGCTTTGAAAAATCTAGAACCCTGTCTCAGCTTCATATTTCCTCTTTTATAGCCTTGAACTGAGCTCTGTGAAAATATATTTTAGATAAATATTCCCCTTCCAAAATATCTTTCTGTTTGGGGTCTCTATCGAAATCATAATTGATGATGAGGAAAAACCACCTCTCATCATCTGCATAGTGACCTTAACAAAGGCTCTAACTAAAAACATAACAACTAAACATAAAATAAAAGTGCAGAGGGTGAAACGAAGGTTTCACTCGATATTGTAATGTAAAATAAATAAAATTAAATGGGTCCCCTGGGCCAGATCACGAGTATCATTTTTTGGGATGAATAGGGGTGCTTGCTACTGGCTTACTTGGAAGTACTGATGATGTGGACGAACCAAATTTGTATCTGAGGGGAGGTAGCGACTGGTGTGATGATGTGGATGCAGGGGTGTTGATGTACTCGCTGAATTTTTGCCATATGTTCACCCCTGGTGATGGCATAGGGACAAAAGTCTCTACTAGAGCCTGAATGTCTGTTAGTTCGGTGTAGTCCACATGGAAAACTAGGCACTACTTAATCTGACAGAGAAGGGATATTTCCTTGCTTAGGGTGGAAATTATTGTTTCTGCCTTTAAGCGAGTGGTCTTCTCAAAGGGTAGATCAGTCTGGTTCATAACGGCTGTTAGCTTCTGTTCACAAACTGTTAGTCCTAAAAATGCAGTCGTTACAGGCTCCCAGCATGATGGAAGGCCTGATTTTACTAGCTCATCCCACTCTCGATCAAACCATTCCACTCCCCTGGAAACCTGCTCCAAACCACTCAGTGCGTTTGCACGCACAGTCTCCCTTTCAATCAACCTTATGACTTCCATCACTCCTTTGAAACGGTCTTTGATGCCCTGGGAAAGTAGTGTAGGTTTTAACCCTGTACAAAAATTAGCTGCAAACGAATCTTCAAAATAATAAATAAACAATAGTGAGAGCTTAAAACATAAAACAGATATACACAGAGATTTTCCCTTGGATCCCAAATCAAGACGACCAGCTTGATTTTTCATTATATTCCTTTTAGTGTTACAACACATATATATACACACCGAAGCATACATAAACCCCAATCCATTAACCCTGGATTAGAACATAATTGTAGTTCCCTTGACCAGATCTACAAAATACTGGGGGCCTGTTAGTGTCGGTATCTTCATCCCTCCGTCAGTGATCAAAATTCTCTTGTTGCATTGGATATTAGCTGTCTCACTCAGTCAGCTACATTCCATTTGGAGCATGGATCATCTGACAGTAGTGGCTTGTTGTAGATTTTTTCCTCACGTCCTTTACCTGATGGCCCATTTCCATTCATTAAGGTCATTTGCAGTCACTTTTTGTCTTATAGTTTGCAAGAGTCATTTTTAGGGTTTAAGTTTCATTAGGTCTAGGGTTTCATCAGAAAGGTCTTCAAAATGTCCAATAATGGTCAGTAGGTGCATGGGGAGGTTGAATAAAGTTCCAGTACTAAATAAATTTCATCATCATGTGCCTAGAAATGTATTTTTCCTCAAAACTCTGTTTTGAGAAAAAATAGAGTATTTTATCTTTTAATGTATAAATTTGATGTAATTTCAAGTTTTCTCATATGTAAGCAACTTCAATGGCAACCTTGGTCACCTTGTCAAGCTCCAGCAAATCCATCCCCTGCAAGGCAAACAAAAAGCAAGTCATTCAGTTAATCAGAGGAAAAATGAAGCAAACTGCCTAAAATAGAGTTTGAAAAGAAAGTGTCAGTTGTAAACATTATAAAAGTGGGTTTTATCAATGAAAAAATCAAAATCTCTTGTATATAAGTCATTTTTCATGTTCAAAGGGCTCATTTGCATTCAAAGAAGAAATATTGAGCAAAGGAAAAACGTGTTGGAGAAAGGGAGCAGTTTGAAGGGAAACTGTGCGAATTTCAGGGGCATGGCGCATTGGCTGAGAGGCGCGGTGCATACAAGTGGTGCGGTGCATTGGGCCGGCCTCCACAGTCTTAAAAACACACTGGTGCGATGCATATAACCGGCGCGGCGCGTTGGGTTTGTGGTGCGACGCATAGAGCTGCAAGCTATTTTCACCATGTTTTCATTCAAATCTCCAATTTGCTCGGTTTCTTCCGGTCCAAAGTAAGTCAAAAAACTCTTCCAATGCCAATAAACATGTGTCTTAAGATGTTTATGAGGATTTAATAAAAAATTCAAACCCTACTTCCTTGCTCAAGACATGATTTCTTAGGGTTTGTAAATTGGTTTTTTGTGGCCATCACTCCCTCACCTTTTTATTCCCTCACTACTTTTCTAGTTTCATCAAACCATTTCCCTATCCCCCATATCCCTAAATTGATTCACCCCTATCCCAATTCCCATTATCCCAAATCCTAGCTACAAAATTCCCAAACCCCAATTACTATCCCAAAAGCATAGAAACTGTCCCTAAAACCCTTCAATTCCCCAAATTCCAATTGGCAACATTCCCAAAATCCCTCTTACCCTCTCCCTTCATAGTCCCTCACACATTTTCATACACTTGTTAGAAAAAAACCAAAGACACCTAAAACTCTTCATACTCATCTAAGACAACACAAACTTTGGCAAACATGGAGTCAGATTCCTCCTATGACCGAGATAAAGAAACACACAGTGACTCTCCAACTGAATTGCATGCACCAAGGAGACCTCACAAGAGTGGTAAACATGTACGGGAAGAGCCTACTTCACTTGCCGAGCTGCAGGCTTGCCCTCTTGCTATCACATGTTTTCAACAACAATCTTGTTATCAATTTTGTGAGATGGTTGCTAGAGTCCAGTACCATCATGAGTTGGCCAGATTTTTTGTGCTTCATCTACATAATGGCCAAGCCACTCTTGCAGGTGTGACATTCACCTTGACACCAGAGTCTATCTCTCTAGCAACCGGCATTCCAAATGTCGGAGAGCAGTGGAATAAAAGACAGCAAATTGACAGGGAACACTATGAGCCATACATCAAGCCTGGTTTTTTGAGACAACTTAGTAGAGTTTTTCCCTTTCGGTACCTGAAAAATTCATACGCTCCTTTGATGAAACTCATAATAAAGTATTTCAGCTGTGAGGGCCGGTTTTCTTGCCTATATGCCTATCACATCAGATTGCTGATGCATTTTACCAGGGTAAGAATGATGAACCTCCCCTAATTCATGTGCCGAAATATTGAGAAGATGACCACCCTGGTGCAAAAGAAAACTCCTCAGCAACAGTATAACAGTATATATCATTTTGCACTCATCAAAATTATGGTTATGCATCAGCTTGGTTTGCAGGACATTTCATGGGAGGATTTCATTTCTCATGAGTTCTTCACAGCTCATTAGGTACCTCCGGAAGCTTTTCATGAGATAAGTGGACCTTCACATCAGCAGGAGGGTCATGAGACACAGACCGCTAGTGTGCCGGTGTTTGTCACCTATCAAAGGGGCACTAGAAGGTTGTTTGCAGCAGCCAAGTGAGTATTATCTCCACCCGGGGTGGAAGGGGTCTCGCTTCCTCCATCAACAGCGTAGGTACAGGACAAGGGAAAGCAACCATTACATGATGAAGGGCCTTCTGGAGGGCAGGAGACAGATTTTATTCTCATTCAATAGGATGACACTGATTTGGGCTCACCAAGCTCAATGCTGTTGACAGATTAATCCGTCTTGCGGACAAGACCGATCTCCCTAGTACTAAAAGTATCTAGCAACAAACAACCAAACATACTAATCTTTCTCTAAGCATGTACGGTTTACAAAAAGCTCTATAGAGGTGTAAAAGACTTACCATTTGTCCAGTGCTTGTTTGAAGTTGTTGTTGTCCCTCGCGCGCTTGAAGGAGTTTTCCTCATAAACCTGCAGTCACAAACAAGCAAAATATTACATAGCACCTGTATAGAAATCATCATAAACCATGCTTATCATAGTGATCAAGGAGTCTATGAAATAAACCATTGATTGAAAGCTTATTGAGAAAAATGAGTATATTTGTATTAATTTCAAAAGAAGAAAATCCTTACAACCTGAGCCTTGATGTTGCACAGGACTTTCCGGGGTTCGAAGCAGGAATCTCTTTTACTTTGACAAGTTCTGCACTCCTCAAACAAGGACAAATAGAGGTATGTAATCTCTCCTCACAAAAGTCTTAGTTAACCAAGTCTAAATCTCAACAGCATTTAACTTCAAATATTCTAAAGCTTGAACTCCCTTTGAGGCTACCCAATGCCTCTTTTTATAGTAGAAAGGAGGAGGTTTGCTGTTCCAAGGATAAAGGGATAGAATCCTCCTTCAAAGGGATAGTTCCTTACATCAAGGGGTTAGCTCCATAAGGTAAGGGATTCATGAACCTCACAAGAGCAGTTCTGCCACCGCAAAATCCATTCTAGAAGCTTCCAGAATTCAATTTTATTGAGCTTTTTGGAATTTAATTGCGCCTTTTTAATCTTACAGGGATCCGCACCTTTAACAAAGATAAAGTGCGTTCCGGAACGCAGGAAAGCTGAACATTGGGTGTGGTACCGCAGGCAAGATAGTCAGAAATTGCGATACCAAAGTTTAAGAGACTTTTAGGAACTTTTTCTGATTTTCAAGGCTTGACATGAGGAACTAATATGTTAGACTTGCAAAAGGGAGAAGTATGAGTAATAATGAGCTCATACACACGACAGAATGTCAGTGTGACAATTTTCAGTGTAACAAAAGCTTAGAGAGATCATTCGGGAGCAACGGGCGGAGATTAATACTTTGTCCCTCAACCTACAAAGAGCCAAGTGGATAATCAAATACCTTGAGCAAAGAAACAAGAAGCTAGAGGATCAACAAACCATTATGGAGCTGCAAAACATACGTGAGAACCGACAAGCTGCCAAGAGGAGCAAAACCAAGATGACATCACTTGAGCAAGAAATTGAAGCTGACCATGAAACTTGGATTGAAAGGGTAAATATGCATTTGGAAAATTTGTTGGAGAAGGCCAACAAAAAGAAATTTTTTTTGAGGCATATGGCTAATCATTATTGGGCGAGAAACCATGTGTGAAAAGCAAGAATCAAAATCTTGAAGGCCAAATTGAAGAAGGCATCGAGGAGGCGAAAAGAGCATGTTAAACTTTAGATATTGGCTGAGGCTTCCTTGGCCCAACATAGCACTTGATGAAGAACACTCAGCCCAAATTTCAAAAAATTTGGGACATTTTTTGCATTTTTGAAATTTTTGGCCTAAAAAACAGACTTTTCTGCTCTATGCGCCGCGCCACTTGGCGCTCGCTTTTGATGGAGACCTTATTTTGATGAAAAATCAGCATTTTTGGATTTTTTAGGGAAAAATATGCATTCCTACCAATGGCCAAGAAATTTTGACAGGTTTTGGGCTTCCAAAAAGGTCAAAAACACCCCAAAAATGACCTTTCTGCCCCTTTTTTGACACACAGGAGAAGTCTTGGGAGAACTCATTTTTGGAGGGGCAAATGGAAGCCAAATTCAAAAATTACACTTGTGTTGGAAAGTAAACAGGAATACCTTTCCAACAAGCCCACTTAGAGAAAATTTTGACACCGGGAAGGCCTCCAAAATTATCTGAAAACAGGCGCGACGCATAGGGAAATCAGGCGCAGCGCATTGGAGGATTTTACTCATTTTTGGTCAAAAACTCTGTTTTTCGCCTCGTTTTTTTACAGTTTGACTTTTTCCCTCTAGTTTTCAAAATCATGATGTAATTAAATATAACATGATGGATTTTGATGTAATTTTTCTAAATTTTCACTCATAGAGGTAGATTCATCCATCAAAAGGTAATTTGCAAGTGAATGAATCGGTTTCCTAGTTTTTAGAGGCAAGTTGTTCCGCTGCCTACTTTCTAGTTCTCAATTTAGATTTTGTTGGAACAGCTCCTAAACTTATGAGCTCGACCCCTAGAGGCTGGGATGAGTTATTGTTTGTCTATGTCTTGTGGTTTTTCATGCATTAGCATGGTTTGACTTTTGGGAATTCTTTGAGCATCATTGTACATTCATCTCTGCATTTTGGCAAAGGAATAGACAAGGGTTTGCAGCACTCTATGGGATTCATGTGGAATTTTGCTTTGATAGTGTGTTTCTCTTTGTAAATGTAAGTCTACCGGTGTTTTATGTATACCATTTTCTCTCTTATTTCTTCTTAACTTAAACAAACAAGGATAAAGTTAGAATTCATTAAAATTTGCAGTGCTCTACCTAGGGTTTGTTTAATTTTCTATTTTTTCAGTTGTTTGAGGAGTATCCCTGAAGGTTTCTTGCCCTCTTCAACTCCTCACCTGTCTCAAATCTCCATTTCTTTCAAATTGAAGTGTCAAATCAATTGCCTACCTTGCCCCATTCAGATCTCTGCAAAGTTGAGCCTCATTCCCCAGACCCAAATTTGCCTTTCCTTTTGAGCCAATGAAATATCATTAAATTCAATCAAGACTCTTTTGCACACATACCTAGCCTAAAATCAGTCTTCATTCCAGTCATCTGAAACCTCATTGATCATTTTTTGCTGAGATTGACAAGGAGAGAGCCCTCTCCCGATCTGGTAGGGCTAGCTACCAGGTTAAGCATGGTTTGATGTTACCCTAGATTCTGCCTTTCTCAGCCTGAGGTAGATTTAGGCTATAACATAGTAGCGACCATACTGGGGAGAACAAGATTGTTTTCTTGTTAGTGTTATTCGTTTTATAAACTACAGACGGAGCCTTAAGTTATGCCAGGTAGCCTTCGAACTGCACATTGCTTTGCAAGTGCATAATTAGATAAACGCTGCTTCAGTCAATCTCTGGTCTAGTCTTATAAACGTAACACCTGACTTGTAAATTGCCCCAGTACATCAGATAATTCTAGACTTTTGGATGATGAGTTTAGAATTTGATAGGCTGAACAAGTTGATTTTTTCCGTTTGATTTTTGGGAATAATTCAACACATTGGCTTCCACACAACACACCAGGGCAAATCCAGATCCTGATCCACCTCCTGTGTATGAAAATCCAAATCTTATTCTGAGAATCCTTCGTCGAGAAAGTCCTGTGATTCCTGTGTTCAAATCTCATTCATATCCTGTTGTTTTTGAGTATCTTGAAGATCTTGAGTTTGACGAAAAATTTGAGATGTCATTGTTTGAGACCAAGTCCAAAAGTGTTGTTGATTCTACTGTCCTAAGTCCAGAGTTTGTCAAATATTTTGAAATTGAAAGGGCTAATAGATCAATTGACAGTTATATCTTGAATCTTCAGAATTCCATTGTAGCTACAAAAATTCCTGAATTTATAGAGTCTGCATCTGCAACTCTTGGGTCATCCGCAATTGCATCTAGTTCAAAAATTCCTACCGAGTCTCCTTTCATTCCCACCATTCCCATGTAGCCTTCTATCTCTGATCAAAAATATGTAGTGGTGTCACCTCCATCCACACCACATAGACCTCATACATCAGTTGCTCCGACTCCTCCTATATCCCCAAGACCAGTTGTAAATCCACCTAGAGCAATGGCTGCTCGATTTGCACCCCTTGTGTTGCCTCAAAATTTGGATAACATGCCCGCTGATAATCAAAGCAAAATTCCATTGTTTGATGGTTCTCCTCAAAGTGTTACAGCTCAGCAACATGTGGATAGGATGATAGATTTATTTGACCTTCATGAGATTGATGCAGAAAATGTGACAATGAGACTGTTTGTACAAACCTTTGGAGGTGAAGTAAGGAAGTGGTTCAGAGCTTTGCCGGCTGGAAGTATTACTACATTTCCTAATCTTCAGAGACAATTCTTGGATTGATGGGAAGTGAAGAAAAACCCTCTTCAGATCCTTTCCGAATATGAGAATATCAAACAGAACGTTGGTGAGTCTGTTCAAGATTATTGTATTAGATTCAATTCTGTTTACAATGTAATTCCTGCTGATATAAAGCCACCTATGGGGTTGGCTTTGATCAAGTTTCTGGATGGTTTTGATCCTGATATGGCCTATCAATTAAGAGAAAGATATTCGGCCACTTTGGAAGACATGCAGAAAATTGCAGTCAGTGTCGAAGCCAATCTGCTTGCCAAGAGAGCTAGAACGAAAGCTAAAAAGAAAGTAGCAATAAAGGAAGAGGTTTCCACTTTAGATCAAGTGCTCCGTAAGATGGAAAATATGTTTGATAGATTAACAATTGACAAGTCTGAAACGCAAGTTAGAAATCCTAACTACCATGGCCAGTAGCAACCACAATTTAGAATCAAGAAAAGAGAGCAACGAGTACAAAACCAAGCAGTACAGCAGCAAGTGAAGACACCATTACAGCACAATTTTGTACATGGTCCGGAATCATATGACAAGGAGAATGTAATTGGAGAAGAGAATCATTTCTTTACACCTTATGATATGCCAATTTTTATCATTGAAGACGAGGAGTATTCCGAGAACTCAGCTGTACAAAGGGACGAGAATTTCATCTTGGCGAATGAAACAGTTCTTGAAGAAGAGTCTGATGAATATCAGAGGGGATACATGAATGCTTTGACCGCCCAGCAGCGACAATATTCACTTAGAAGTAGAGATGTACCTATTAATCCAATTAAAAAAAAAAAGGAAGCGACAGCACCAAAGAATGATCCACTCGTTGTGCAGAAAAAGGGAAAAGAGACAGCTGATCCCACCACTAGCAAACCACAATCAGCAAATGAAAGATCCAATCAGCCAAATATATCAAAGGAGAAATTGGGATTGGATATCACCAGAAATTATCATGACCTTTATTCTTTCGATTCTGGTAGAGTAAGATGCATTGGTCTTATCAAAGATTTGGTGGTTAGTTTGGATCAGATTCCAACTAAAAATGTTTTGATGGATGTGGTTGTGGCAGATATTCCTCCTAGATTTGGCATGCTTCTTTCCAGATCTTGTGGAGTGAAAATTAAAGGGACATTGCAGCTTGATTTCTCCTATGCTACTATTCTCGTGTTCGGTCAGATGAGGAAATTACACTAGGAGCAAAAGATGAAGTATATGATCACTAGCAAGGAGAAACCGGTAAATCATCCAATCAACTATGTACATACTGATTTAGAATCATTTGTTTTATACTTAGATAGCTTTAATGATGTAAATAGCCAATTAATTGAAGTAGAAGACATTCTAGAAATCACAAAAAAATTTCAGAGAGGTCTTAAAGAAAGAGAGACAAAGACTTGATAGTACCGCTGAGCAATCAGCCTTCCGACAGTAGCAAAATATTGATGTACAGCAAGGAAAAGTAAAAGAGCAAATAGAATTTCAGCATTTGGAAGAGGAAGAAGTTGGTTTGTGGACCATGGATTTTGATGGCGCGGTAGGAAGGGAAGGTGCTGGAATTGGCATTTGGATACGCAGCCCTGTTTCCTTCCCAGACAAAGTGCCAAGTAATGTAAGGGTCTGTTCTTATAAATTGGATTTTGACTGTTCAAATAATGAGGCTGAATATGAAGCTCTAATTGCTGGTTTGAAAATTCTTAGAAAGTTAAATGCCAAAAGGATTGCAGTGTATGGCGACTCCGAGTTAGTTATCAAGAAAGTGAAAGGTGAATACCAAGCTAAGCATCCTCGAATGCGGGCCTACTGCAATGTGGTACTAGATATCTTGAGATTGTTTTCAGATTATACTTTGACATGTGTCCCTCATATTCAGAATGGCATTGCAGATGCACTTGCAACAACAGCAAGTAATTTGAAAATTCCGATGAATTCAAACAAAAAATTTGAAATTCATGTGAAGCATCGTCCAACTGTCCCTGACAATCAAAGGTATTGGAAAGTGTTTCAAGATGATAAATAAATCGATGAATTTCTGCAAAATGAAGGTAAATTCAAAGATACTTCTATTGATGGGGAGCATGATGATGGCGAGGCGGATGTAGAAGTCAATCAGATGGAAGTTTTATAGCTCAAGGACAATGTCATTCCTAAAGGTCTAATACCTTTAGAGGAGCTTTTCGACCAAGATGATGTAGCTCAAAAACCGAGCTTGCTGCCAACCGAGAAAGGAGTTGAGGATGTGAACATTGGATCAGCAGAAAATCCTAAAATGGTGAAATTGTCCAAGGCATTTCCCCCACAGGTAAAAGCAAAGTATATCAGTTTATTATCTTCCTTTGCTGATGTATTTGCTTGGGATTATTCAGATTTGAAGACATATGACCCAAACATAATTCAGCATACCATCCCGATCAAGCCAAATCAAAAGCCCTTTCGACAGAAGTTGAGAAGAATAAATCCAAAGCTGTTGCCCTCAATAGAGAAGGAAGTGAATAAGTTGTACAAAGATGGTATCATCGTCCTCATGAGATTTTCAGATTGGATTTCTCATTTGGTGCCTGTGCGCAAGAAAACAGGTGAGATTCACTTATGTATTGATTTTAGGAATTTGAATAAAGTATCTTTGAAAGATAACTATCCATTGCCCAAAGTGGATCACATACTTCAGCGAGTAGCTGGAGCATTCCGCATGTCGCTGCTCGATGGTTATTCCGGTTATAACCAAATTCTGGTCCATGAGGATGATAGAGATAAAATAGCGTTTACCACTCCGTGGGGAACTTTTCATTATGATAAAATGCCTTTTGGATTGAAGAATGCTGGTGCGACGTTTCAACGAGCAATGGATATGGAATTTTCAAATGAAAAAGATGTCTTTCTAGTTATTTATCTTGATGACTTGACAATTTTTTCTAATTCAGATGAAGAGCACCTTTATCATTTGAAGATTATTACTTAGCGGTGTAGAAAATATGGTGTATCTCTCAATCCAAAGAAGAGTCTGTTTGCCATGGATGAAGGCAAGCTTCTCAGTCATATTATATCAAAGGATGGCATCTGCATTAATCTAGCCCTAGTGGAAGCCATTCAACAAATTGATCTTCCCCGAAGTAAAAAGGAGATCCAATCATTCATCTGTTAGATGAATTTCTTACGTCTCTTTGTGCCCAATCTTGCAGAACATTTAAGGGAAATCACAAACATGCTCAAGAAATATAGTGTAGTGAAGTGGACTGAGGAAGCAGTAAAGTCTTTCAATTTGGTGAAATTGGACCTTTCTTCAGCTCCGATTTTTATAAGCCCGGACTATACTCAGGATTTCATTTTGTTTTCATTTTCCTCAGATCATACTATGGCAGCAGTCTTAATGCAGAAAAGATACCAGCTTGAAAAACCAATAGCATTTTTCAGCAGAACCATAAGAGATGCAGCTTTAAAGTATAATATTATTGAGAAGTAAGCTCTTGCCTTGGTAAAGGCATTGAAAGATTTTTGAGTTTATATTCTACATTCTCACATCCTTGCTTATGTTCCTAATGCTGCTGTTAAAGATGTCTTAGTGCAAAAATACCTAGAAGGGAGATGAGGCAAATGGATTGTTGCCTTGTTGGAATATGACGTGGAGATCAAACCTACAAAGCTCATTAGAGGACAGGGGCTGGGTAAACTAATGGCTAAGTCAAATTTGCATGCCTTGGACATTAATCTCATTGCTGCTATGTCCAAGGAAAATGAAGAAAGTTCGTCTGCTCAGGTATCAGAAATTTTTTTTCTTTCTCCTTGGTATTCGGACATTGTTTATGTACTCCAAAATCTGTCACCACTACCAGGAATGGCTAAGAACAAAATTAGGACATTGAAATTGAAGGCTGCCAATTTTTGTATCATGAATAATGCGCTCTATTGGAAAGATCCTGGTGGTGTCTTGCTCAATTGTTTGGTTGAAGAAGAGGCAAAACAGGTTATGGAAGACTTTCATAACGGAGATTGCGGAGGTCATCTTTTCTGGAAGACAACGGCCAATAAAATTATGAGAGCAGGATATTATTGGCCAACTCTCTTTGCTGATGTGTACAAAACTGTTAAAAGCTATCATGAATGTTATATTTTTCAAGGTAGGAGAAAATTGCAGCCTTTACCGCTCAAGCCCATTGAAGTAAGTGCTCCATTTCAGCAGTGGGGTTTCAATTTCATTGGCGAGATCCATCCTACTTCTTCAACACAGCATAAATGGATCCTTACATCGACCGACTATTTTACCAAATGGATTGAGGCAATTCCCACTAGGCAGGCCACAGATTCGGTAATCATTTCATTTCTTGAAAACAATATTTTGTCTCGTTTTGGCTGTCCAAACAAGCTGATCACTGATAATGCAGCAGCCTTTAAATCTAAAAGAATGATTGACTTTTGTGATAAGTATCAAATTACTTTGGGGCACTCAACCGCTTATCATCCACAAGGAAATGGATTGGCCGAATCCTCAAATAAATCCTTGGTCAATATTATTAAAAAGCTACTGGAAATAAACAAGAAAGGTTGGCACAAGAAATTGGTTAATGCACTTTGGGCAGACAGAGTAAGTCAAAAGAAATATATAAGCATGTCCCCTTTTGAGCTCGTGTATGGCGTTGACACTGTATTCCCGACCTCTCTCGCAGTTCCAGTGGTTAAACTTTTGCAGGAAGCTGACAGCGAGGATGATCATTTGCAACGAAGAATCAATCAAATGATCCATTTACATCAGAATAGAGAGGAGGTTTTTCAGAACACTTTCAGGCTACAAGAGAGAATCAAGAAGATATATGATCGAAAGGCAAAGGTGCACAAGTTTCAAATTGAGGAAGTGGTGCTAAAATGGGATGCGAGAAACGAAGATAAAGGTAAGCATGGCAAGTTTGAGAATCTTTGGAAAGGACCTTTCAGAATTGGCGCATATCGAGGCCAAAACACTTTCCTTTTGAAAGAAATGAATGGAGAAGATTGTCCAGGTGGGCCGGTCAATGGTCAGCTACTCAAATGGTACTATTTTTGAAATGTTTTCTATTGTCATATGTATCACTGTACATACCAGTTTGTTTAATTTTCATTGCAAGTGTGTGATGTCATCATTCTTTCAGTTTGGGGCCCAAGGTGAAGGCAATAAAACTGAGGGTTGATTTCAGTTTTGGTTTGGTTTGTTTGAGTCAGCTCTTTCAGTCGAATTCAGTATTGAAATTGAGTCAGTCTTGAGTCATATTTCAGCACTGAAATTGAGTCAAGAGTCTGGTTTTTGTTTTTCGAAGTTATTGACTCCATAGCCCAATGGACGAAGGCTCTACCTACTTTCCCAGAGAGTTGTAGTTATTGGCACCTCCAAGGAGCTACCATCCCCATTGGAGCCAATGTTAGTGTCGGTATCTTCATCCCTCCGTCAGTGATCAAAATTCTCTTGTTGCATTGCATATTAGGTGTCTCACTCAGTCAGCTGCATTCCATTAGGAGCATGGATCATCTGACGGTAGTGGCATGTTGTAGATTTTTTCCTCATGTCCTTTACCTGCTGGCCCATTTCCATTCATTAAGATCATTTGCAGTCCTTTTTGTATTATAGTTTGCAAGAGTCATTTTTAGGGTTTTAGTGTCATTAGGTCTAGGGTTTCATCAGAAAGGTCTTCAAAATGTCTAGTAATGGTCAACAGGTGCATGGGGAGGTTGAATAAAGTTCCAGTACTAAATAAATTTCATCATCATATGCCTAGAAATGTATTTTTCCTCAAAACTCTGATTTGAGAAAAAATAAAGTATTTTATCTTTTTATGTATAAATCTGATGTAATTTCAATTTTTCTCATATGTAAGCAACTTCAATGGCAACCCTGGTCACCTTGTCAAGCTCCAGCAAATCCATCCCCTACAAGGAAAACAAAAAGCAAGTCATTCAGTTAATCAGAGGCAAAATGAAGCAAACTGCCTAAAACAGAGTTTGAAAAGAAAGTGTCAATTGTAAACATTATAAAAGTGGGTTTTATCAATGAAAAAATCAAAATCTCTTGTATATAAGTCATTTTTCATTTTCAAAGGGCTCATTTGCATTCAAAGAAGAAATATTGAGCAAATGAAAATCATGTTGGAGAAAGGGAGCAGTTTGAAGGGAAACTGTGCGAATTTCAGGGGCGTGGCGCATACAAGTGGCACGGCGCATTGGGTCGGCCTTCACAATGTTAAAAACACACTAGCGCGACGCATATAACCGGCGCAGCGCATTGGGTTTGTGGCGCGGCGCGTAGAGCTGCAAGCTATTTTCACCACGTTTTCATTCAAATCTCCAATTTGCTCGGTTTCCTCTGGTCCAAAGTAAGTCAAAAAACTCTTCCAATGCCAATAAACGTGTGTCTTAAGATGTTTATGATGATTTAATAAAAAATTCAAACCCTACTTCCTTACTCAAGACATGATTTCTTAGGGTTTTTAAATTGGTTTTTTGTGGCCATCACTCCCTCACCTTTTTATTCCCTCACTGCTTTTCTAGTTTCATCAAACCATTTCCCTATCCCCCATATCCCTAAATTCATTCACCCCTATCCCAATTCCCATTATCCCAAATCCTAGCTACAAAATTCCCAAACCCCAATTACTATCCCAAAAGCCTAGAAACTGTCCCTAAAACCCTTAAATTCCCCAAATTCCAATTGGCAACATTCCCAAAATCCCTCTTACCCTCTCCCTTCATAGTCCCTCACACATTTTCATACACTTGGCAGCAAAAAACCAAAGACACCTAAAAATCTTCATACTCATCTAAGACAACACAAACTTTGGCAAACATGGAGTCAGATTCCTCCTATGACCGAGATGAAGAAACACACAGTGACTCTCCAACCGAATTTCATGCACCAAGGAGACCTCACAAGAGTGGTAAACATGTACGGGAAGAGCCTACTTCACTTGCCGAGCTGCAGGCCTACCCTCTTTCTATCACATGTTTTCAAAATCAATCTTGTTATCAATTTTGTGAGATGGTTGCTAGAGTCCAGTACCATCATGAGTTGGCCAGATTGTTTGTGCTTCATCTACATAATGGCCAAGTCACTCTTGCAGGTGTGACATTCACCTTGACACCGAAGTCTATCTCTCTAGCAACCGACATTCCAAATGTCAGAGAGCAGTGGAATAAAAGGCAGCAAATTGACAGGGAACACTATGAGACATACATCAAGCCTATTTTTTTGAGACAACTCAACAGATTTTTTCCCTTTCGGTACCTGAAAAATTCATATGCTCCTTTGATGAAACTCATAATAAAGTATTTCAGCTGTGAGGGCCGGTTTTCTCGCCTATATGCCTATCACATCAGATTGCTGATGCATTTTACCAGGGTGAGAATGATGGACCTCCCCTACTTCATGTGCCGAAATATTGAGAAGACGACCACCCTGGTGCAAAAGAAAACTCCTCAGCAGCAGTATAACAATATATATCATTTTGCACTCATCAAAATTGTGGTTATGCATCAGCTTGGTTTGCAGGACATTTCATGGGAGGATTTCATTTCTCATGAGTTCTTCACATCTCCTCAGGTACCTCTAGAAGCTTTTCATGAGACAGGTGGATCTTCACATCAGCAGGAGGGTCATGGGACATAGACCGCTAGTGTGCCATTGTTTGTCACCTATCAAAGGGTCACTAGAAGGTTGTTTGCAACAGCCAAGCGAGTATTATCTCCACCCGGGGTGGAAGGGGTCTCGCTTCCTCCATCAGCTGTGTAGGTACAGGACAAGGGAAAGTGACCATTACATGATGAAGGGCCTTCAGGAGGGCAGGAGACAGATTTTATTCTCATTCAGGAGGATGACACTGATTTGGGCTCACCAAGCTCAAAGCTTAGAGAGATCATTCGGGAGCAATGGGCGGAGATTAATACTTTGTCCCTCAACCTAAAAAGAGCCAAGTGGATAATCAAATACCTTGAGCAAAGAAACAAGCAACTAGAGGATCATCAAACCATTATGGAGCTGCAAAACATACGTGAGAACTGGCAAGCTGCCAAAGGAGCAAAACCAAGATGACATCACTTGAGCAAGAAATTGAAGATGATCGTGAAAATTGGCTTGAAAGGGTAAATATGCATTTGGAAAAGCTGTTGGAGAAGGCCAACAAAGATAAAAACATGTTGAGGCATATGGCTAATCATTATTGGGCGAGAAACCATGTGTGCAAAGCAAGAATCAAAATCTTGAAGGCCAAATTGAAGAAGGCATCGAGGAGGCGAAAAGAGCATGATAAACTTCAGATATTGGCTGAGGCTTCCTTGGCCCAACATAGCACTTGATGAAGAACACTCAGCCCAAATTTCAAAAAATTTGGGACATTTTTTGCACTTTTTGCATTTTTGGCCTAAAAAATAGACTTTTCTGTTCTATGCGCCGTGCCACTTGGTGCTCGCTTTTGGTGGAGACCTCCTTTTGATGAAAACTTAGAATTTTTGGATTTTTCAGGGAAAAATATGCGTGCCTACCAATGGCCAAGAAATTTTGATAGGTTTTGGGCTTCCGAAAAGGTCAAAAACACCCCAAAAATGACCTTTCTGCCCCTTTTTTGACACACAGGTAGCAGTCTTGGGAGAACTCAGTTTTGGAGGGGAAAATGGAAGCCAAATTCAAAAATTCCACTTGTGTTAGAAATTAGAAAGGTAGACCTTTCCAACAAGCCCAATTGGAGCTAATTTGGACACCGGGAAGGCCTCCAAAATCAGCTGCAAACAGGCGCAACACATAGGGAAATCAGGCGCGGCGCATTGGAGGATTTTACTCATTTTTGGTCAAAAACTCTGTTTTTCGCCTAGTTTTTTTACAATTTGGACTTTTTCCCTCTAGTTTTCAAACTAATGATGTAATTAAATATAAAATGATGGATTTTGATGTAATTTTGCTAAATTTTCACTCATAGAGGTAGATTCATCCATCAAAAGGTAATTTGCAACTGAATGAATCAGTTTCCTAGTTTTTAGAGGCAAGCTGTTCCACTACCTACTTTCTACTTCTCAGTTTAGATTTTTTTGGAACAGCTCCTAAACTTATGAGCTCGACCCCTAGAGGCTGGGATGAGTTATTGTTTGTCTATATTTTGTGGTTTTTCAGTCATTAGCATGGTTGGACTTTTGGGAATTCTTTAAGCATCATTGTACATTCATCTCTGCAGTTTGGCAAAGGAATAGACCAGGGTTTGCAACACTCTATGGGATTCATGTGGCATTTTTATTTGATAGTGTGTTTCTCTCTATAAATGTAAGTCTACTGGTGTTTTATGTATACCATTTTCTCTCTTATTTCTTCTTAACTTAAACAAACAAGGATAAAGGTAGAATTCATTAAAATTTGCAGTGCTCTACCTAGGGTTTGTTTAATTTTCTATGTTTTTAGCTATTTGAAGAGGATCCCTGAAGGTTTCTCTCTTCAAATACTCACCTGTCTCAACTCTCCATTTATTTCAAATTGAAGTGTCAAATCAATTACCTACCTTGCCCCATTCAGATCTCTGCAAAGCTGAGCCTCATTCCCCAGACCCAAATTTGCCTTTCTTTTTGAGCCAACGAAATATCATTAAATTCAATAAAGACTCTTTTGCACACATACCTAGCCTAAAATCAATCTTCATTCAAGTCATCTGAAACCTCATTTATCATTTTTTACTGAGATTGACAAGGAGAGAGCCCTCTCCCGATCTGGTAGGGCTAGCTACCAGGTTAAGCGTGGTTTGATGTTACCCTAGATCCTGCCTTTCTTAGCCAGAGGCAGATTTAGGCCATAACAGGGCCGAAAACCATCATGCCCCAAAACCATGTGCAAACCCATGCACAAAACCATGGGCGGGTCCGCCCACCGGAAAATAAGGACCCAAAAAAAAAAAAAACTGGGGAAAGAATATAACACAAACCCAACATTCTCCCAGTTGTTGTTTTCTTTCCGCAGGGGGCCACAGGAGAGCTGAGCCATTAGCCCAGATTTGCAACACCCATTTTTTCTCTACACCAAGAGAACTTTTGAGTGCTCACAGACTTTGTCAATGCATCTGTAACATTCTTCAAAGTGTCCACCTTTACCAGCAACACCCTTTTACCTTCAACCATATATCTCACAAAGTGATATTGAACATCAATGTGCTTTGCCTTTGAATGATAAGCAGGGTTCTTAGCCAAGAAAATTTCACTTTGGCTATCACAATATATCCTTATATCTTGCTACACCAACCCCATACTTGAACACAATATCTACAACCAAACTGCTTCCTTGCTTGCATGAGTGGCTGCCATGTATTCTGCCTCTGTAGTTGAAAGAGCCACTACAGACTGTCTTTTACTCATCCAACTGACAGCACCTCCAAATAGGATAAACACATACCCACTTGTAGATCTTCTTTGGTCCATATCTCTAGCCCATTCAGCTTCAAAAAAACCACGAATGTCCAACACTCTTTCCAATCTTGGTCTTCCCTGGTAGCACAAGCCATAATCACTAGTGCCACGCAAATATTTGAAAACCTTCTTCACTGTTGTCCAATGCTCCTTCCCTGGGTTTGACATAAACCTGCTCAATACTCTCACTGCGTGTGCAATGTATGGTCTAGTATAGACCATTGCATACATCATACTGACCACTGCACTTGCATATGGAACACAGGACATATCCTCCTCCTCTTCTTATGTCTTGGGACACTGTTCAACAGACAACTTTGTACCTACAAGAATCAAAACATTCACTGGTTTACTATCCTGCATATTGAACCTCTGCAATATAGTCTCGACATACTTCCTCTAGTTTAACCAAAGCTTCCTCTTTGCCCAATCTCTCTTAATTTCCATGCCCAAAATATAGTTTGCAACACCAAGATCCTTCATGTCGAATTTGGAGAACAACCGAGTCTTCAAATCTTGGATAATTTCTTTGTCATTTCCAATCAACAACATATCATCCACATACAAGACCAATTAAATAACACGGTCACCAATTAATTTAAAATAAACAAAGTGATCCTCCTTGCTTCTGGTGAAGCCAAGTCCCCGTATATAGGTATCAAATTTATGATACCACATCCTTGGTGACTGTTTTAACCCATAAACAGACTTATTTAACCTGCATACTAGTTCTTTCTTCCCCTTCACCATAAAGCCTTCAGGTTGTTTCATGTAGATCTCCTCTTCCAAATCCCCGTGAAGAAATGATGTCTTCACATCCATCTGTTCTACCTCAAAATAAAATGCAGCAGCAACAGATAAAAGTAATCTAATAGAAGTAACTTTGGCAACAGGAGGAAAAATATCACCAAAAGCAATTCCCGGCACTTGGGAATAACCTTTTTCTTCCAACTGAGCTTTGTATTTCTCCACCTTGCCTTCTACATTCATCTTCTTCTTAAACACCCATTTGCTCCTGATGGGCTTTCTTCCAGCCGACAACTCCACCAGATCCCATGCCTCATTTTTATGCAATGATGCCATTTCATCAACCATGGCCTCCTTCCAGAGTTTTCCATCCTCTGAATCTACTGCCTCCCTGACAGTTCTGGGATCATCATCAGTTATAGTTAAAGAAAAATTTGAACAGAAATAAGATGGACTACACCGTTCTGGTTGTCTCCTTTCCCAAACTGATCTTCTCATAGCTGGAGTTTGTGGCTCTTCCTCTTCTGAGTCTTCTTCTGTTGTAGAGTCTGATTCATCCTCCTTTAGATCAAACTCTATCTTCTTAGGTTCCTTTGGTAGGACTTCATGTTTAACAATATTTTTCACCTCTCTAAACACCAAATCTCGGCTGTACACAACCTTCCTTGTTTCCGAGTTCTAAAGCTTGTAACCCTTTAAACCATCCTTATACCCAATACAGATGCACCTTTCAAATTTATTATCCAACTTGCTCCTTTTCTCCTTTAGAATATGTACATATGCATCACATAAAAATACCCTCAGATGTGAAAGAGAGGGTTTCTTACCAGTCCATACCTCATGTGGAGTCTTATCCTCCAACGTTGATGAAGGTGATCTGTTAACTAAATAACATGTAGTCTCCACTGCCTCTGCCCAGAATTCTTATCCTAACCCGGTACCACTGAGCATGCTACTTGCCTTTTCCATCAGAATTCTGTTCATTCTTTCTGCAACTCCGTTTTGCTGAGGTGTGTATGGAGTAGTCTTCTACCGTGCTATACCACACTTCTTACAGATCTATTCAAATTCCTTCTCGCAGAACTCCCCACCATTATCTATCCTCAGCACCTTTATCTTCTTCTCTATTTGGTTTTCCACTAGAGCCTTAAATTCTTTAAATCTGTCAACAACTTCAGATTTCTTCCTCAAGAAATATATCCATGTATTCCTTGAGAAGTCATCTATGAATGAAACATATTACACTGACTTACCCAGTGATGGAACCGACACAGGTCCAAACACATCACTGTGCACAAGCTCTAATATCTTGTTCACCCTCTTAGCACCAGAAGCAAAACTCACCTGATTCTGCTTCCCATACACACAATGTTCACAGAAATTGAAATCCAGAGAGCTATTGGACATACCTTCTACCATACCATTTCCATGCAGTATCCGAAGGCCCTTCTCTCCAATATGTCCAAGCCTTTGATGCCATAGCATGGTCTTTTCTCCAGAGACCATTAGGCATTCCGCTCTACTTTCGGGAACCACAAAACTATTGTACCCATCAATAACAGTGCTGCCCTGAAGCTTGTATAGAGTTCCAATGCAAACTCCCTGCATTAATACTAGTGCTCCCCGAACCATCTTATAGGTCTCTTTCTCGAACAATGTTTTTGCACCTGCATCATCCATCTTGCTTACAGAAATTAGATTTCTAGCCAATGTAGGAATGTACAAAACACCAGGAAGTGTTCTAATCCTTCCACCTTACAGCTTCATCTTGAATTTTCCACGTCCGACGATTCTGGCCTTCCTATCATCACCTAAGAAGACATCACCGCCATCATATTTCTCATACTTGCAGAACCACTCCCTATGGGGAGTGAAGTGAAAGGATGCACCCGATTCAATCAACCATAACTCATGATCTACATGTGTATTTGAAGAAGAAGCCAAATACATATCCTCACCTTCATCCGAGGTGGTTTTTTCCTCTGCAGAAGGAGCATCATCAGATCCCTTTCCTTTCTCAGGAGCTTTAGATCTGCAATCCTTTTTGTAGTGCTCTTCCTTTCCGCATTTCCAGCACACCTTTACAAACTTTCCAAGAGATTTAGATCTCCCTCTAGATTTAGATCTCCCACTCGAAACCTTATTCTTTTTTCTGTTCTGGGACCTTCCTCTGTAATATTCCTAAATTAGCTTACAGCTAATAGGAATATTAATTTTTCTATTGAAATATATATGGATGAATAAATAGGAAAGGAGGCTCATGAATTGCTCAAATATTAATAAAAATCCCTCATAGTATGAAAAGGGACCATGAAATAACCAGATCAAGCATCCACATGTGTGAAAAATGTCTAAACTAAGTGGACAAGGTCAAGTTTGATCAAGTCAACAACATTTAATTCTCAAAAAGTGGATCCTAAATAAAGACAGCTCAATGTGAATGGAAATCAAGCTAACTAGATAAAATGAAGACACCTTGAGTGTGAAAGTGGTTGATCACTTGACCAAGTCAACCATGATCATATCCACAGCACAGTCTAGATGCATTGAACCTCTTGGAGGGACAGTGCAGTTCTAGAAGGGGTTTCTACATGTGAAAGAGGCTAAACCAATGAAGTGGTTTAGGGTTTTACAAGACTCCAATCTTATAAAAGGAATAGGAGGGCAGCATGAAGAGGTTGTTGAAGGTTATTATTTTCTGAAGGTATTGTCTGCTGAGACATCCCTTGTTGGGCTTTCCTTCTTAGGAATCCCACTTCCTTCCTTAAGCAGCTCTTGGAGGAGAATTGTACTATCCTATCCACTATCGGGCTTGGGCCAAGATTCACCTTAGACCTACAATGCTACTCCTATTGAGGGTTGATCTATCCTTGTGAGTTGCAGCAAGTGGAAGATAGTAGATCTGCTCAAATCTAGATTTTGTTGATGGCTCTTCTCAGTGACTGTATCATTTAACCTCCTGGAAGAGTGCATCTATTGTTTTGAGCTTCAGATCCAGCCCTTGGCATTAGGCCAAAGCATTCTTAAAGCTTACAACATTTTTCCTCTCCCTAGACAGCGTTATTTGCAGATTTTTAGCTGCAGGGTGTTTTGCTTGCATTTTGGAGGAGAGATCTCCGGTGTTGGGATTCTTCCTCTCACTGTGGTGATCCATGGATTGGCCATCCAATCCATGTTTTTTTCATATATTATCTATTTTACCATTGTATTATTCATAAATTTCTAAATCATTCTGCAGATCTGCAACCTTAGATCTCAGATCTACTCTCTGTGCTTCATGTCTTGCACAAAACCCCAAGGGGAATGTATAGATCAGCATTTCTTGTACGCAGATCTGTATTAGATCTAAATTTTTATGTACAGATATGCTCTAGATATGAATATTAATAAACTGCTATTTCAGCCACATAAAATAACGCTGTCATGGTTATGCAATCTTTTCTCATGGTTGTAGCACCTCATTTCTGAGGGTTTTCCCTGTATAATCTCATTCTTCATCTTGTACAATGTTTGGGCTCTAATGTAAATCTGATTTTCTGATATAATACTGATTTATGAACCTACATATCAGCCTCATAATATGATTCAGTGGATCTGCGTTATTTCAGAAGCAATCATTTGCATATAGCTGCAACCCCTCTCTTTGGGTGATTTTAAGCTAGACTAGTTATTGGGAGATCTGTTTAACCGACCTAGTATGATTTGTTTTTTCTCTCCTTTTGGATTTAGATCTTTGATGAGCTGATCTAAGGGATCCAAGAGCTGAAAACTCATTTCTATTGACAGAATTCTCAGAAGAGCGTTATTTCAGCAGGCTTGCTGAGCTATCCCGATTTTGGGATATTATAGTGGTATCGGAGCAAGATATTTGGCTCAGCCTGTGGGATTCAAGCCAAAGTGCTATAAAGAAAAGAGAAAGGTTATAATTATGAATAATATGGGTTTACTCTCATCACGTTTCAGATCAAGTAAGAACCTCTCCAAGGAGGTTGCACAAGAAGAAGAGAGAAGGAGCAGTGAAACTCCTAGAGAATTTCAAAAGTAGAAATATCTTCCGATCAGATCTACAAGATATATACATGAGGAAAATTCTGAATCCTCAACTCATGGATATGTGCACTCATCCATATCACCAAATATTCAACGTTCTGTCAGTGATTTCTTCATGAAGAGGAAGAAAGGAGGTGTACCCAAGAAGGAGACTCTTAGAGATTATTTGCAAGAGTATGAAGGTCGATATAAGGAGTTCAAAGATGACTTGAAATTCCAAGGATTTTGCAAGATCAAGGAGGATAGAAGCACAAAGGGGAAGAAACATGATGTGGGTAGATTCTTTCTATCTACTTTTGATGGATCACCTAAATGTCTAATTAGGTTTTGGGTGGAACAACTAGACACCTTTCTGCAGCAACACCAAGTTTCAGAAACTGAAGCCATCAAACTAGCAGAGCTGCATTTTGAAGGTAAAGCATATGCTTGGTGGTTGTTTGAGTCTTTTTCCTTGAAGAATGAAAATCCACCTACTTATGCAAGGTTTATTGCAAGATTGATAGAGAGGTTTGATGAAGCTCCATGTGTAACATATCCTTTTAACACTATCAAACCTTATCAGACAAATATTTTGCATGAGTTGGAAGGGTCTATGAATCCAACTCCATTTCTGAAAACCATGGAACTAGGTGTAATTTTGTTTGATGCATTGGCAAGAGCAAGATCTCCATTGGATGAAGGGTTCTCTTCTCAAGAGGAAATCATGAAGATTTCTCCTTCAATAGGTGACCAAGATCTAAGGTCTCTTGTTGATGATGATGCAATATCTGCTATTGAAGAGGAGGAGGAGAAAGCAGGAGATGATAACGCAGTCACAACAAAGGCACCTCAAGCACTTAATGGAGAGGAGGATGGAGCACTTGCTCCATGGGAAGAAACTGTTGCACTCTTGCAAGAAGTTACAAAAGGTCTCACACATAGAGCTCTTGGCATAACATAGGAGCAGCATGTACCATCATTTCCAAACGATGAGATCTATAAGATAGGAGGAGGAAACGAGGAGGAAGGGAATCACAATATGAAAATCATGGATCCTTCTCTGTTTCAAAGTTTAGAAGAACAAAGAAGGCAAGAGGACCGATGCAATAAAGGTAGGGGAAAATCTTTCCACCTACATCCACATTCTACTCTATGCCTTGATGCCTCCTTACAAGAAGGCATTTCAGCAGGGAGACCTCCTGATTGGAGGAAAACTAAAGTGTTCTCTCAACTATGGGTAACATATGCATACTTGGCTAAGGCGGGAGCCTTGGGAGAAGCCAACACAGCGCAGAGAATCTCTCATGCATTCAGAAGAGAGATGAGAAATTTCTTGAAAGGGGCATTACTAACTCCCACTCAGCTATCTGTGCTGAGAGAGGAGAAATTAGAAGTCTATGATGGCATGAGCATGAGGAAACATGGAAACTCCATATCTTTGGGGCAGGCCATGATTACTTCATTCACCAAGAATATTTCTGAACATGTCAAGGGGATACTAACCCTCTTGTATGCATGGGCCAAAATGAGAAAGTATTGGAAGACAAGGACTTTCCGAGGGGAAGTTAATTTCCATATGCTTCAATCTTGTCTTGAGCAAGATCAGTTGCAAATGGGGCAGCAAAAGGAATATTATGATGCTCCAACATGTGATTTTGACATCAAGAATGTCAAATCAGGGAGCCATGATATGACAGAGGCAACATTTCATACTTCTACAACGCTGTCATTTTTGGGGAGCCTAAATCCTTATTGGGATTCCCAACTCATGATGGAATACTCCAAGGACCTTTTCACATGTGGGGTTCTTAATGGGGAAGTAGTGAATGAGAGGTTCAAGGTAGTTGATGGAGTCATCTATTTCTATAATCTTATTCTTTTGGTTAGTGACTCCAAGCTTAAGGAAATACTACTAGATGCCACCTATGAGATCCTGCTTACCAAACCCACTAGGTTCATTAGTGCCTACCATGCTATCTGCGAAGGGTTCATATGGGAAGGTTTCAAGGAAGAGGTGCACTCTCATATGAAAATGTGCATGGACTACTTGCTAGATGAGGAGGATCATAGCTCTTGGAAATAGGCATCATTCACATATCGTTACTCATTGAGTGTGGAAGGGAACTCATCCACGAGTTACCCCACTAATTTAAAACAAGTATATAGAGGGACTTGTATTTTTGAGCATTATAATGTATCTCCTATATGCTTATATTTTTCTAACACTCATTCGCAGGACATGACTTCAAGAAGGGCACTATTTATGGTGAGCTTCATAGATCACTCAAGGCCATGAACTATGTTGATGCAAGTCATTCCTTGGAGGATCTTGGAAAGCTACTATATTCTTCATGGTGTGATTCTTTTACACCAAATATGATACACCTTTTCCAAACATTTAGAAGGGATGGGGCGGCAAGCAAGTGTTGGAGGAGACACTTGTCACCTCTCATTCTATGGCATTTAAGGGTAAAACTGCACTGGTTGCACATGAGGGAACATCTTCCTTCTCATTTATCATACATGGTAGCTAGCATGATTCTAATCATGATTCCATATGTTGGAGGTGTTCTTGTTCTTGGGAACATGGTTGGTAGAGAGGCACATTGGTGGGATGTATCCTTGGGGGAAGGAGTTCCCCACTATTTTTGCACTACATGCTTCAATAGGAGCATGAGATATTGTATGGCCACTATGATAGATCATTTGCCTCTTTGTAGAGTGAGCCATATGTTTGTTGAGAACATGCCACTCATATGTATTGGGGATGAGTTTTTCTATGGATTGCCAAGCTGGGAGGTGATCCACTTCATTTGGATGATAGCCTAGAGATGGGAGTCTTTCATGAATAATGAAGTTCCCCATGATTGTCATCACTTCTATCTTGAGGAGGCCATGGATCAGCAAGAAGGTTTCCATAACAACCTTCCATTCTTTCATGATGAGAGCCATTGGGTTTACTCACCAAGGGCCAAATTTCACATTGAGGAAGGAACATTGGAAGACAGAACTATTGCAGAAAATTTAGAGCAATGGTGGAGACTATTGGATGAGGAGGCCACAAGAGAAGAAGGGGGAAACTTTGTAGCACCCTTGTTGTTGCTCAAGGACAAGAAACATTTGGGAGGGGGAGACTGTAATATTCCTAAATTAGCTTACAGCTAATAATAATACTAATTTTTCTATTGAAATCTATATGGATGAATAAATGGGCAAGGAGGCTCATGAATTTCTCAAATATGAATAAAAATCCATCATAGTATGAAAAGGGACCATGAAATAACCAGATCAAGCATCCACATGTGTGAACAATGTATAAAATAAGTGGACAAGGTCAAGTTTGACCAAGTCAATAGCATTTAATTCTCAAAGAGTGGATCCTAAATAAAGACAGCTCAATGTGAATGGAAATCAAGCTAACTAGATAAAATGAAGACACCTTGAGTGTGAAAGTGGTTGATCACTTGACCAAGTCAACCATGACCATATCCATAGCGCAGTCTAGATGCATTGAACATCTTGGAGGGACAGCGCAGTTCTAGAAGGGGTTTCTACATATGAAAGAGGCTAAACCAATGAAGTGGTTTAGGGTTTTACAAGACTCCAATCTTATAAAAGGAAGAGGAGTGCAGCATGAAGAGGTTGTTGAAGATTATTATTTTCTGAAGGTATTGTCTATTGAGACATCCCTTGTTGGGCTTTCCTGCTTAGGAATCCCCCCTCCTTCCTTGAGAAGCTCTTGGAGGAGAATTGTACTATCTTTTCCACTATCAGGCTTGGGCCAAGCTTCACCTTACACCTACAACGCTACTCCTGTTGAGGGTTGAGTTTTCCTTGTGAGTTGCAGCAAGTGGAAGACACTACATCTGCTCAGATCTAAATTTTGTTGATGCCTCTTCTCAGTGAGTGTGTCATTTAACCTCCTGGAAGAGTGCATCTATTGTTTTGAGCTTCAGATCTAGACCTTGGCATCAGGCCAAAGAATTCTCAGAGCTTACAATGTTGCTCCTCTCCCTAGACAACGTTATTTGCAGATTTTCAGCTGCAGGGTGTTTTGCTTGCATTTTGGAGGAGAGATCTCCGGTGTTGGGATTCTTCCTCTCACTGTGGTGATCCATGGATTGGCCATCCAATCCATGTTTGTTTCAGATATGATATACTGTACCAATGTATTATTCAGAAATTTTTGAATCATTCTGCAGATCTGCAACCTTAGATCTCAGATCTACTCTCTGTGCTTCATGTCTTGCACAAAACCCCAAGGGGAATGTATAGATCAACATTTCTTGTACACAGATCTGTATTAGATCTAAATTTTTATGTACAGATCTGCTCTAGATATGAAGATTAATAAACTGCTGCTTCAGCCACATAAAATAATGCTGTCATGGTTATGCAGTCTTTTCTCATGGTTGTAGCACCTCATTTCTGAGGGTTTTTCCTGTATAATCTCATTCTTCATCTTGTAAAATGTTTTGGCTCTAATGTAAATTTGATTTGCTGATATAATACTGATTTCTAAACCTCCATATCAGCCTCCTACTATGCTTCAGTGGATCTGCGTTATTTCTGAAGCAATCCTTTGCATATAGCTGCAACCCCTCTCTTTGGGTGATTTTCAGCTAGACTAGTTTGTGGGAGATCTGTTTAACCCATCTACTCTGATTTTTTTTTGCGCTCCTTTTGGATTTAGATCTTAGAGGAGCTGATATAAGGGATCCACGAGTTGCAAACTCATTTCTATGCACAAAATTCTGAGAAGAACGTTATTTCAGCAGGCTTGCTGAGCTGTCCCCATTTTGGGATATTACATCCTCATACAGATAAGGAATCTCCTTTCTGACCCTCCATATTTCTCCGCCTCATTTCCTCTGACAGCAAGTTTGAGACAATGTCATCAAAATTCAAGGTAGTTTGTAATATTCCTAAATTAGCTCACAGCTAATAGGAATATTAATTTTTCTTATTGGATGAAGAAATGGGCAAGGAGGCTCATAAATTTCTCAAGTATGAATAAAAATCCCTCATAATGTGAAAAAGGATCCTGAAATAACTAGATCAAGCATCCACATGTGTGAACATTGTCTAAACTATGTGGACAAGGTCAAGTTTTACCAAGTCAATAGCATTTATTCTCAAAGGGTGGATCCTAAATAAAGACAGCTCAATGTGAATGAAAATCAAGCTAACTAGACAAAATGAAGACACCTTGTGTGTGAAAGAGGTTGCTCACTTGACCAATTCAACCATGACCCTATCTATAGTGCAGTCTAGATGCATTGAACCTCTTTGAGGGACAGTGCAGTTCTAGAAGGAGATTCTACATGTGAAAGGGGCTAAACTAATGAATTTTTTTAGGGTTTTATAAGACTCCAATCTTATAAAAGGAAGAGGAGGGCAGCATGAAGGGGTTGTTGAAGATTATTATTTTCTGAAGGTATTGTCTGCTGAGACATCCTTCATTGGGGGTTTCCTGTTTAGGAATCCCACCTCCTTCCTTGAGCAGCTCTTGTAGGAGACTTGTTCCATCTTGTCCACTATCAGGCTTGGGCCAAGCTTCACCTTACACCTACAATGCTGATCCTATTGAGGGTTGGGTTGTCCTTGTGAGTTGCAGCAGTGGAAGACACTAGATCTACTCAGATCTAGAATATACTAGTGACTCTTCTCAGTGAGTGTGTCTTTTAACCTCCTGGAAGAGTGCATTAGATGATTGAGCTTTAGATCCAGACATTGGCATCAGGCCAAATCATTTTCAGAGCCTACAATGCAATTTCTCTCCCTAGACTGCGTTATTTGCAAAGGAGAAGTTGCAGGGTGTTTTGTCTGCATTTTGAAGGAGAGATCTCCAGTGTTAGGATTATTCCTCTCACTGTGGTGATCCATGGATTGGCCATATAATCCATGTTTGTTTCAGATATGATCTGCTATCCTGTTGTATGATTCAGAAATTTCTGAATAATTATGCAGATCTGCAACTTTAGATCTCAGATCTACTCTCTGTGCCTCATGTTTTGCACAAAACTCCAAGGGGAATGTATAGATGAGAATTTCTTGTACACAGATCTCAATTAGATCCATATTTTCATGTACTGATCTTCTCTAGAGCTGAGTTATATTATACTTCTGCTTCAGCCCCAATAAAATAACGCTATTGAGTTTATGCAGACTTTTTCTATGGCTGTAGCACCTTATTTCTGAGGATTTCTCATGTATTGTATCATTCTTTCTCTTGTATAATGTATGTGCTATAATGTAACTCTGATTTTCTTTCATACATATGATTTTTGAGCCTCCATATTAGCCTATTTCTTTGCTTCAGTGGATCTGTGTTATTTTTGAAGCAGTCCTTTGCATATAGCTGCAACCCCTCTCTTTGGGTGATTTTAAGCTAGACTAGTTTGTGGGAGATTTGTTTAACCCACCTAGTTTGATTTTTTTTTGCTCTAATTTTGGATTTAGATCTTAGATGAGATGATATAAGGGATCCAGGAGCTGCAAACTCATTTCAGTGCACTGAATCCTTAGAAGTGCGTTATTCCAGCAGGCTTGCTGTGTGATTTCCATTTTGGGATATTACAGTGGTATCAGAGCCAGGTTTCTTTGGCTCAGCCTGTGAACTTAAAGTAGTATGGAGTCTTCTCACGGGGAGGAGGATATCTACAAGATAAACCAGAGTAAACCCTTTTTGACTGGAGAAAGGAGGTTCACAGAACTTCTATCTCAAGTTCTACAAGGTACCCGAAGAGACATCAGAGAAATGAGGAGGGAGGAGCAAGAATATCCCTCAACCAGATCTATAAGATCTATACATGAGGAAATTTCTAAATCCTCATCTCATGGATATGTGCACTCAGCAATATCACCAAGTCTTCAACGCTCTATCAGTGATTTCTTCATGAAGAGGAAGAAAGGAGGTGTGACCAAGAAGGAGACTCTTGGTGAGTATTTTCAGGAATATGAAGCTCAATCTAAGGAGTTCAAAGATAACTTAAACTTCCAAGGATTCTGCAAGATCAAGGAGGATAGAAGCACAAAAGGGAAGCAGAATGGTGTGGGTATATTCTTTCTATCTAATTTTGATGGATCACCTAAATGTCCAGTAAGGGTTTGGGTGGAGGAGTTAGACAACTTTGTGCAACAACATCAAGTTTCTGAAATTGAAGTCATCAAAGTAGCAGCACTACATTTTGAAGGTAAATCATATGCTTGGTGGTTGTTTGAATCCTTTTCCTTAAGAAATGAAAATACACCCACTTATGCAAAGTTTATTGAAAGATTAGTAGAAAGGTTTGATGAAGCTTCATGGGTAACATCTTCTATTGAAACTATCAAACCATATCAAAAAAATCTTTTGCATGAGTTGGAAGGGTCTATGAATCCAACTCCATTTCTGAAAACTGTGGAAGAAGGGGTAAGTTTGTTGGATGCCTTGCCAAGGGGAAGATTTCCATTTGATGAAGGGCTCTCTTCTCAAGAGGAAGGCATGAAGATTCCTCCTTCAATAGATGACCAAGATCTAAGGTCTCTTAATGATGATGAGTCAACTTACACTATTGAAGAGAAGGAGGGGAAGGCAGGAGATGATAACACAGTCACAACAAAAGCACCTCAAGCACCTATTGATTGGAGGAAAACTAAAGTGTTCTCTCAACTATGGGCAGCATTTTCATACTTGGCTAAGGAGGGAGCCTTGGGAGAAGCCAGCACAACGCATAGAATCTCTCATGAATTCAGAAAGGAGGCACACAATTTCATGAAAGGGGCATTGCTATCTTGCACTCAGTTATCTGCGCTGAGAAAGGAGGAATCATAAGTCTATGATGACATGAACATGAGGACACAGGGCAACTCCATAGCTTTGGGGTAGCCCATGGTACCTTCATTCACAAAGGATATTTTTGAACATGACAAGAGGATGTTGACACTCTTGCATGCATGGGACAGATTAAGGAAGTATTGGAAGACAAGGAATTTTCGAGGGGAAGTTGATTTCCATCTGCTTCAATCTTGTCTGGGGAAAGATCAGCTGCAAAGGAGGCAGCAAAGGGAGGATCATGATGCTCCAACATGTGATTTTGGCATCAAGCATGTCAAAGAGGAGAGCCATGACATGACAGGGGCTGCATTTCAGACCTCTACAGCGCTGTCATTTTTGGGAAGCCTGGGTCCTTATTGGGATTCCCAACTCATGATGGAATACTCCAAGAACCTTTTCACCTGTGGGGTTCTTGATGGGAAGGTAATGGATGGGAGGTTTAAGGTAGTTGATGGAGTCATTTATTTTTATAATCTTATATATTTAGTTAGAGACTCCAAGATCAAGGAGGGACTACTAAATGCAATCTATGAGATCCTGCTTTCCAAACCCACTGGTTTCATTAGAGCATATCATACTATCTTAGAGGGATTCATATGGGAAGGTTTCAAGGAAGAGGTGCACTCTCATATGAAAATGTGCATGGATTACTTGCTAGATGAGGAGGAACATAGCTCTTGGGAAGAGCCATCATTGACACCTCCTTACTCATTGAGTGTGAAGGGGAACTCATCCATGAGTTACCCCAATGATGTAAAACAAGTATATAGAGGAACTTGTCTTTCTGAATATTATGATGTATCTCCTATATGCTTATATTTTTCTAACACTCATTTGTGTTGGCAATATGATGCAGAGTGTTGTCCTTGATGGCAACCCACTTGATGAAGATGATGGCAACCTACTTAATGAAGTTGTTCTTGATGCATTAATGATGTAAATCTGATGTTCTACAAGAAGCGCAGAAGTACCAGAAAAATAAATATCAGTATGTGCAAGAATAATGATGAAAAGTGTGTGTCTTAAGGCATACGCGGGTTTGTCTAGGCGAAGTAGCGTATGCATGCGGAAAAGTACGTGCCAAGTCGCGTATGCTCAATTGCGCTCTAAATTTGTAAAACCAAGGGTTACTACCATGGTATTGACCCATTGTATTGAGCGTTGGGTTGTCTATTTGATCCCATCCAGGAATACCATCGGATGCGATGTGGTTTTGGCTCATGGTATTGAAAAAGGGTAAACCTATATAAGGAAAAGAAAATCATTGTGCATGGTGTGCATGAGTCTGGGCTTTGATGAATACTTCATTCTGAAGTATATCTGTATGGGTGAACCCTGTTCCTAATTGATAGATCTCAATCTATGATGCTCCTATGAACATGATGAAGGCTCAAGATCTCTAGATCTAGAAATGGTGAATGTCAAGGATGATCTGAAAAGAAGTGAAGAAGACCTGGCGCAATCCTGTTGAAGAGATTGAAGAAATCTGGGTAACTTTATAGATCTGGTATGTACTACAAAGTTTCTCTTTTATAGATCTATACGCAGGTTCGTTTCATGGAAAGCGCGTGTATACGCGGGTATGTGGAAAGAAAAGCGCGTATGCGTAGTTAGATTTTTCTTTGGAAAATGTACTGAAGTATACGCAAGTTCGTCTTCTGAAAGGCGCGTATATACGCAGGTCTGATTAAATAAAAGCATGTATGATTTCTGATCTGATGGCTACTGAAGGTTGAATTTGTTTCTGCATATCTATTCTGAAGTCTGGGTTATATCTGAAATACTGGTTACAGTGGTTTCATTGTTCTGTTTGATGCTTTGGGAAAAGGTTTTTTGTTGACAAGTAAAGGGTTGTGTTGGAGTTGTTTGATCCAGTTTGAAAATTGATGAAACATGGTCTGCAGTGGATCTGAGGGTTGAAGCCTTCAGTATGAAAGTGGAAGCTTTCTGCCAGTAGAAGTTATCAGGGGTAGTAGCTCCCTTCCAGGAGAGGCTGGTAAACGAGTGCAGGGGGTTGTAGCTCCCTTCCAGGAGAGGCTGGTAAACGAGAGAAGGTTGTAGCCTTTTGCAGGTGGGTGCCTGCGTGCTGGTTTGAGTCTGCACCAGTACATGATTGTAAGAAGTTTTCTTAATAATAAATTTTGAAGGCTGAAACGACGGCAGCGGTGGTTTTCTCCCGAATTGGGTTTCCACCTAAAAATCCTGGTGTTCATGTGTGTTACATATGTGTGATGATTATTCTGTTCTGTCTGCACCTGTTTACTGTTTCTGAAATATCTGATGAATGAATAATGCAATGATCTGAGTTAAGATTCAAACACATAATTAGATCTCTAGACATACGCGAGTTCTGTAAAGGATATCCGCGTATATACGCTAGTTTCCTTCAGTAAAGTAGCGTATGGGTTTTTAGAAAGGAAAAAGAAAAAGTTTGATTGTCTGCACAATATACTGATTCACCCCCCCTCTCAGTATATTTCCCAACAATTGGTATCAGAGCAGGTTTCTGAAAAAGCTTAGCCGCTAGAAGGAAGATCAAGCAAGATGAGCAATCATGAGGGAATAGCATCTATCAAGCCCCCGCTCTTCAACGGAAGCAATTTAATCTTCTGGAAAGTGAGGATGAGATCCTATCTTCAGTCTATGGGAGCTGATGTATGGGCCATTGTTGAACAAGGATATCAGTATCCAGCCGCTACACCAACAGATCCAACTGAAAGGAAGAATTATGAATCAAACGCAAAAGCGGTCAATGCTATAACAGGAAGTCTAACTGAATCAGAATTTTTCAAATTCATGCAGCTGAATACAGCAAAGGAAATATGGGACAAAATCATTCTAAGTTATGAAGGCAACGCAAAGGTAAAAAGTGAAAAACTCCAAACTCTTAGAATTGAATATGAAAATTTAAAGATGCATGGTGATGAGAGTATTGCCAGTTTCTTTTTACGTATTGATGATGTTGTAAATCGTATGAGAAATCTGGGTGAAACAATATCCGACACTACTTTGGTTGAGAAAATTTTACGATTGCTAACGGCAAAATTTGAATCAAAAGTTTCTGCCCTTGAAGGAAAACAGGATATTCAAAATCTTTCCGTGGTGCAACTTCATGGCATATTGACTGCTTATGAAATGAGGAGAGGAGGACCATCTGAAGTCAAAGAAGCTGTTTTTAAAGCTTCTACAAAAGGGAAAGAAGTTCAAAAATCGGAAGGATCAGGATATATCTCAGAAGAAGATGAGGCAAACTTTGTGAGAAGACTCCAACTAGGAACCGGAAGATTCAAAGGTAAGATTCCTTTCAAATGTTTCAATTGTGGAAGAGTTGGTCATTATGCTGCAAAATGTCCTTATAAAGAAACATCTGCTAAAGAGAAAGAAGTAGCAAGAAGGAATAAGAACCGATCTAGCTCTAAGAAAAGCTACTACACAAATGAAGACAATGATGGGTTATCTGATAGTGAGGAAGAATGTGAACAAGATCTTAGACTTCTCATGGCATTTGAAAATAATTCTAGAGATGATAAGGATGCTTTTGTGGATGCTCTAGATGACAATTATTTTCTTGATCAAAACAATCAACTCAAAATATGCTTGGAAGAAAGTAAAATAATCATAGAGACTCTGAAAAGGCAGAATGAAGAAGCAAAGAAACATAATGAAAAATTATAATGTGAAGTAGTAAGTTTAAGAAAAGAACTTGAGAAAGTAAAGACTCTGAATCTTAGATTTGCTAAAGGATCTGAAACCTTAGATGAGATTATCAAGGTTCAATGTTCTCCTCTTATTAAGATAGGTCTTGGATATACCGGAGAATATTCTCAGGCTTCTGCACCAAATTATCTAAAAGCAGCTACAACTGGTTTACTTCATTCAGCGACTCAGCAAGGGAATAAAGAATCTTTACAGGTAAAGCATGATCATCACAATACAAGGGATATCTCTCAAAGAAGCAACAATCAACAGGTAAATTGAAATAGAAGATTTCATGATCGCAGAAATTTCTACTTCAATGGACAATGTTTCTCATGTCACAATTTTGGTCATAAAGTTGTTCAATGTGTTGCATATAAAACCATCATGACAAGAGAAGCAAGAAAGAAAAGGATGGATATTAAACCAAATAAGAACACCTATAACAAATTTTCTCCTCTTCAAAATGAAGTTGAATGTGCTTATTGCAATAACTTTGGCCATGAAGAATCTGAATGCAGGAGCAAAGTCCAGCCAAAACAACATTCTCCCTCAAGTTCCAAAGTATGGAAAAAGAAGGAATTACAGGTTGAAAATTGTGGAATAGCGTTATTTGCAGAAGGTGAATAAAATCAATGGTACATTGATAGTGGGTGCTCAAGACACATGACAGGTGACAAAAGAAAACTTCTTGCATATAATGCTCTAGAAAAGGAAAAGAAAGTTACTTTTGGAAATGATACTCCTGTTGTAATTAAAGGAAAAGGGTCAGTATTTCTAAAAGAAAAGGTGAAGGCTAATGATGTCATGTATGTGGATGGATTAAGGCATAACTTGTTAAGTGTAAGTCAAATGTGTGATCAAGGAACAGAAGTGGTCTTTAGTTCAAAATAATGTGTGGTTCATGATCTTGATACAGGTAAAATCATTATAAAAGGAAAAAGAAATCCAAGCAACCTGTACGTACTGAACGGCATAGATCAATGTTACTTGAGCAAGTCTTCAGAAAATTGGCTATGGCATAGAAGGCTGGGGCATCTGAGCTTCTCTCAAATCAACAAAGTAAGCAGACTTCAAGCTGTTCGTGGTCTTCCCAATATTAATCTACCAGAAAGTATCATATGCAAATCTTTTCAATTCGGTAAGCAGACCAGAGTACGATTTAATGCCAAAGAAGGATCATCAAGTAAGCCTCTTGAACTCATTCATACTGACATATGTGGACCTATGAGGAAAAATTCACCACGTGGGGAAGAATACTATATCTTATTTATTGATGATTACTCTAGAATGTGTTGGATCGGGCTCATTAAACACAAAGATGAAGAATTTGAAAAATTTCAGATCTTCAAAGCATTAGTTGAAAATGAATTAGATCTAAAAATCAAGTGTCTTAGATCTGATCGAGGAGGAGAATATACATCAAATGAATTCTTTGAATTTTGTGAACAACATGGCATAAAGAGACAATTCTCTGTAGCAGGCACTCCACAACAAAATGGCGTAGCAGAAAGAATGAATAGAAAAATTCAACAAATGGCTAGAGCTATGCTTGATGATTCTGGAACTCCTGACATGTTCTGGGGAGAAGCAGCACATACAGCAGCAAATATTCTCAACAAGGCACATGTTCGGGTAAATAGTGACAAAAATCCATATGAACTCTGGTATGGTAATTCTCCCTCTGTAAAGCATTTTAGAATTTTTGGAAGTAAATGCTTTATCAAAAATAATGATGAAAAGCTTGGCAAGTTTGAACCTAGATTAGATGAAGGGATACTTCTTGGTTACTCATCTACAAGAAGAGCATACAAATGTTACAATAAAAGGCTTCAAAAGATTGTTGAATGTATTGATGTTGTTATTGATGAGTCTTCTGCAGCTCCTAAAGAAGAAAATTAAGCAACAGAAGAAGATGATGGTGATTTTTGTCCTTCTACATCAAAAGGAAATGATATAGACAGTGGATCCAATGAAAAACCTGAAGATGATTTATCTGAAAAGGCTCCATCCAGATATGTTCAAAAGAATCATCCTGAATCTCAAATTTTGGGAGACAAGGAATCAGGTGTACAAACAAGGAGGACTCTTGTGGGATCTTCTATCTATCTGGCATTTCTATCCACAATTGAACCACACAATGTCAATCAAGCTTGCAAAGATGAATGTTGGATTCAAGCTATGAATGAAGAGCTTGATCAAATTGAAAAGAATCACACTTGGGAATTGGTGCCAAGACCACATGATAAAAATGTCATTGGAACTAAATGGATATTCAAGAACAAGTTAAATGAGAATGGGGATGTTATAGGAAACAAAGCTAGACTGGTTTGCAAGGGGTATACTCAACAAGAAGGTATAGACTTTGAAGAAACTTTTGCTCCTGTAGCTAGACTTGAAGCCATAAGAATGTTTCTTGCTTTTTCAAGTTTTCAACAAATCAAAGTTTATCAAATGGATGTTAAATCTGCATTTCTAAATGGTGATCTAGAAGAAGAAGTTTATATAGAACAACCAGAAGGATTCATTTTGGGAAATGATGAAAATCTTGTTTGTAGACTTAAAAAGGCTCTATATGGTCTCAAACAAGCTCCAAGGGCATGGTATTATCGTATTGACAAATATCTTCATCAACAAGGATTTTCAAAGGGGTCTGCTGATAGCAACTTATACACAAAGGTTGAAAATGATAAACTATTGATTGTGGTTGTATATGTTGATGACATCATTTTTGGGAGTAATGAAGAATCTATGAGTAAGAAATTTGCTTTGGTCATGCAGCAAAATTTGAAATGTCCTTACTTGGAGAACTAACATTCTTTCTTGGGTTGCAAGTGCATCAAACTGCAGATGGAATATTCTTATCACAAGCAAAATATCTTAAGAAAATTTTGAAGAAGTATGGCATGGAAGAATGCAAACCTATAAGTACACCAATGATAACCGGATGTAACCTCAGTTCTCATGATGATTCTCCCGCGGTGAATCAACCAGAATACAGATCAATGATAGGAAGCCTACTTTATCTCACTGGGACTAGACCAGACATTATGCATGCAGTTGGGATTGTTGGACGATTCCAAGCTAATCCAAAAGAGTCTCACCTTCAGGCTGTCAAAAGAATATTCAAATATCTACAAAGAACTCAAGACTTTGGACTATGGTATCCAAAGAATGTTGATCTCACTCTTCATGCTTACACTGATGCAGATTGGGCTGGAAATGTTGATGATCGGAAAAGCACTAGTGGTGGTGCATTCTATATGGGGCCCCGGTTAGTATCTTGGTTCAGCAAGAAGAAAAATTCTATTGCCTTATCTACAGCAGAAGCAGAATATGTGGCTGCCGCGTCTTGTTGCACTCAACTCCTTTGGATGATGCAAACCTTACAAGATTTTCAAATCAAATGTACACCTCCTATTTCCATTATGTGTGATAATACAAGTGCCATCAGTATCTCAAAAAATCCTGTTATGCATTCGAAGACCAAACACATTCCCATCAAGTATCACTTCTTACGTGAACAAGTGATTGAACAAAAGGTGAAGTTGGAGTATGTTCCCTCCAAAGAACAAGTTGCTGATATATTTACCAAACCTCTGCCCAGGGAAGCGTTCGAATATCTCAGACAGAAGCTGGGAGTAGTCTCTGCTGTGAAGAAAATCATAATTGCTTAAATTTAGAAGATCAAATTGGATACACGGGTTTCTTGAAAGACAGTCGCGTATATGCGCGAGTTTATCCACAGAAAGCCGCGTATGGTCAGTTGCTAACAAATTTTGGTTAGGGTCAGCATTTTACAGCACATCTGTAGCACTGTTTGATATCTCTGATGTTGTATGGTATCTCTGGTGAAGTTTTATCTCTTATATTTCTGTCTCATTCTTTGATATTGGGTAAAGATGCCTTGATGATCTTTTGTTGAAAAGTGTTCAGGATGCACAAGCTAAGGGGGAGATGAAGGAGTAAACTGATGTACAGGTTCAGGGGGAGCAATAGCCTTGCTGGGTATTATGCATTGTTGGCTTATGATTATGAAATATGATCTCTCTTGAGGTCTTTCTGATATTGGTCATAAAAGGTCATATTTGTAATTTGATGAAAAAGGTCATGTTGAGACCTATGATGTAAAATTGTAATATTCAGTCATGTAAGGACTTGTTCAAATTTGTAAACCCACTTGGTTGGGTAGTTGAGTCAAAATGTGTAAACCCTTTTTGGTTGGGTATTTGAGTCTCTTATGTAAATCCACTTGGTTGGATCTTTGATGTATGTATGAGTCCTTGGTGATAGGAAGGTCATAGAGTCATGTACTTCATTGAAAAATATGTTTGAACTTCCAGCATGAACTCAGGGGGAGCATGGTAACTTCAGTGCACATCAGATCTGCAGAGCGCTTCCTTCCACATGAGGAGAAAAACCTTGTGTTGGTTTTGATCCGCCCTTTGCCCTTGATGTCAAAGGGGGAGAGTGACATGGTGTTTGAATAAGGGGAGAGTAACATGGTTATTGTGTAATGATTATAATCAATGTATCTATCTGTTGTGGTGATCAAACATCTTCGTGGTTGCCATCAAGTCCAAAGGGGGAGATTGTTGGCAATATGATGCAGAGTGTTGTCCTTGATGGCAACCCACTTGATGAAGATGATGGAAACCTACTTAATGAAATTGTTCTTGATGCATTAATGATGTAAATCTGATGTTCTACAAGAAGCGCAGAAGTACCAGAAAAATAAATATCAGCATGTGCAAGAATAATGATGAAAAGTGTGTGTCTTAAGGCATACGCAGGTTTGTCCAGGAGAAGTAGCATATGCACGCGGAAAAGTACGTGCCAAGTCACGTATGCTCAATTGCGCTATAAATTTGTAAAACCAAGGGTTACTACCATGGTATTGACCCATTGTATTGAGCACTGGGTTGTCTATTTGATCCCGTCCAGGAATACCATCGAATGCGATGTGGTTTTGGCTCATGGTATTGAAAAAGGGTAAACCTATATAAGGAGAAGAAAATAATTGTGCATGGTGTGCATGAGTCTGGGCTTTGATGAATACTTCACTCTGAAGTATATCTGTATGGGTGAACCCTATTCCTAATTGATAAATCTGAATCTATGATGCTCCTATGAACATGATGAAGGCACAAGATCTCTAGATCTAGAAATGGTGAATGGAAAGGATGATCTGAAAAGAAGTGAAGAAGACCTGGCGCAATCCTGTTGAAGAGATTGAAGAAATCTGGGTAAGTTTATAGATCTGGTCTGTACTGCAAATTTTATCTTTTATATATCTATACGTAGGTTCTTTTCATGAAAAGCGTGTGTATACGTGGGTCTGTGGAAAGAAAAGCGCGTATGCGCAGTTAGGGTTTTCTTTAGAAAATGTACTGAAGTATACGCATGTTCGTCTTCTGGAAAGCGCGTATATACGCGGGTCTGATTAAATAAAAGCGTGTATGATTTCTGATCTAATGGTTGTTGAATGTTGAATGTGTTTCCGCATATCTATTCTGAAGTCTGGGTTATATCTGATATTTTGGTTACAGTGGTTTCACTGTTCTGTTTGATGCTTTGGGCAAAGGTTGTTTATTGACAAGTAAAGGGTTATGTTGGAGCTGTTTGATCCAGTTTGAAAATTGATGAAATGTGATCTGCAGTGGATCTAAGGGTTGAAGCCTTCAGTATGAAAGTGGAAGCTTGCGATCGGCGGTACTCATGTGGGTCGTGGCTCCCTTCCGGGAGAGGGCGGTAAATGAGTGCGGGGGGTTGTAGCTCCCTTCCGGGGCGGTGACGAGAGGGTTGTTGTACGCGGTGGGTGCTGCTGTCTTGGTTTAGTGCACATTTTGCCAGTTGTAAGGATTTCTTAATAATAAATTTTGAAGAAAGGCTGAAACAACGGCGGCGGTGGTTTTCTCCCAGTGGGTTTGCACCACAAAATCACGGTGTTCATGTGTGTTACATATGTGTGATGATTGTTGTATTATGCTTGACTGTTTACTATTTACGAAATATACGATGAATGAATAATGCAATGATACGAGTTAAGATTCAAACACATAATTAGATCTCTGGACATACGCGAGAGTTCGCAGAGATGTGCGCGTATATACGCTAGTTTCCTTCAGTAAAGTAGTGTATGGGTTTTTTTAGAAAAGAAAAAGTAAAAGTTTGATTGTCTGCACTAAATACTGATTCACCCCCCCCTCTCAATATTTTTCCCAACAATTTGCAGAACATTGCTCCAAGAGGGGGCACTATTTATGATGGGTTTCATGGACCACTCAAGGCCATGAACTATGTTGATGCAAGTCATTCCTTGAAGGATCTTGGAAAGTTAGTATATTCTTCATGGTGTGATTCTCTTACACAACCTATGATGCACCTTCTCCAAGCATTCAAGAGGGATGGGGTAGAAAACAAGTGTTGGGGGAGGCACTTGTCAACTCCTATTCTATGGCAGTTAAGGGTAAAACTGCGCTGGCTGCACATGAGGAGACATCATCCTTCTCCTTTATCATACATGGAAGATAGCATGATTCTAAACATGATTCCATATGTTGAAAATGTTCTTACTCTTGGGAACATGGTTGGAGGAGAGGAACATTGGTGGGATGTGTCCTTGGTGGAAGGAGTTCCCCACTCTTTTTTCACTGCATGCTTCAATGGGAGTATGAGATATTGTATGGTCACTATGATAGATCACTTGTCTCTTTATAAAGTGAGTCATATGTTTGTTGGGAACATGCCTCTCACATGTATTAGGGAGGAGTTTTTCTATGGATTGCCAAGCTGGGAGGTGATCCACTTCATTTGGATGATAGCATGGAGATGGGTGTCTTTCATGAATAATGAAATTCCCCATGATTGTCATCACTTCTGTCTTAAGGGGGCTATGGATCAGCAAGGAGGTTTCCGTAACAACCTTTCCTTCTTTCATGATGAGAGCCATTGGGTTTACTCACCAAGGGCCAACTTGCACATTGGGAAGGGACCATTGGAAGATAGAACTATTGCAGAAATTTTTAAACAATGGTGGAGACTATTGAATGAGGAGGCCACAAGAGAAGAAGGGGAAATTTTGCAGCATCCTTGTAGTTGCTTGAGGACAAGCAACATTTGGGAGGGGAATACTATAATATTCCTAAATTAGCTCACAGCTAATAGGAATGTTAATTTTCATTATTGGATGAATAAATGGGCAAGGAGGCTCATAAATTGCTCAAGTATGAATAAAAATCCCTCATAGTGTGAAAAAGGATCCTAAAATAACCGGAACAAGCATCCACATGTGTGAACAATGTCTAAACTATGTGGACAAGGTCAAGTTTGACCAATTCAACAGAATTTATTCTCAAAGGGTGGATCCTAAATAAAGACAGCTCAATGTGAATGAAAATCAAGCTAACTAGACAAAATGAAGACACCTTGAGTGTGAAAGTGGTTGATCACTTGACCATGTCAACCATGACCCTATCTAAAGCACAGTCTAGATGCGTTGAACGTCTTTGAGGGACAATGCAGTTCTAGAAGGAGATTCTACATGTGAAAGAGGCTAAACTAATGAAGTGGTTTAGGGTTTTACAAGACTCCAATCTTATAAAAGGAAAAGTAGGGCAACATGAAGGGGTTGTTGAAGATTATTATTTTCTGAAGGTATTGTCTGCTGAGACATCCATCATTTCCTTGAGCAGCTCTTGGAGGAGACTTGTTCCATCTTGTCCACTATCAGGCTTGGGAAAAGTTTCACCTTACACCTACAGCGCTGATCCTATTGAGGGTTGGGTTGTCCTTGTGAGTTGTAGCAGTGGAAGACACTAGATCTGCTCAGATCTAGACTATACTAGTGACTCTTCTCAGTGAGTGTGCCTTTTAACCTCCTGGAAGAGTGCATTAGCTGATTGAGCTTCAGATCCAGAAATTGGCATTAGGAAAAATCATTCTCAGATCCTACAACATATTTTCTCTCCCTAGACTGCATTATTTGCAAAGGAGAAGTTGCAGGGTGTTTTGTCTGCATTTTGGAGGAGAGATCTTCAGTGTTAGGATTCTTCCTCTCACTGTGGTGATCCATGGATTGGCCATCCAATCCATGCTTGTTTCAGATATGATAATCTGTCCCATTGTATGATTCAGAAATTTCTGAATAATTCTGCAGATCTGCAACTTTAGATCTCAGATCTACTCTCTGTGCCTCATGTTTTGCACAAAACCCCAAGGGGAATGTATAGATGAGAATTTTTTGTACACAGATATGAATTAGATCCATATTTTCATGTAATGATCTGCTCTAGACCTAAGTTATATTATATTGTTGCTTCAGCCCCAATAAAACAACGTTGTTGAGTTTATGCAGACTTTTTCTATGGCTATAGCACCTCATTTCTGAGGATTTCTCCTGTATTGTCTCATTCTTTCTCTTGTATAATGTATGGGCTGTAATGTAATTTTGATTTGAAATTATAAATATGATATTTGAGCCTTTATATCAGTCTATTTCTTTGCTTTAGTGGATCTACGTTATTTCTGAAGAAGTCCTTTGCATATAGCTGCAACCCCTCTCTTTGGGTGATTTTCAGCTAGACTAGTTTGTGGGAGATCTGTTTAACCCACCTAGTTTGATTTGTTTTTTCTCTCCTTTTGGATTTAGATCTTAGATGAGCTGATCTAAGAGATCTAGGAGCTGCAAACTCATTTCAGTGCACTGAATCCTCATAAGTGCGTTATTCCATCAGGCTTGTTGTGTGATTCCCATTTTGGGATATTACATAGTTGTATTTCTACCTATCGCAATAACCATACTGTCCCACAAATCTGGTAGAGAAAACAACAAACTGATGCACTTATCTTCATTTGATATTTTAATATCAACATATGATATCTGACTTACCACAGTATTGAAGGCGATCAGATGCTCTGTCACTGAGTCTCCATCCTTCATCCTCATGTTATACAGCTTTTTCCATAGGAACAATTTATTAACCAGAGACTTAGATTGGTACAAAGTCCCTAGATTGCCCCACTAGGTCTTCTCTGTAGCTTCCCCAAATACATTCAAAAATACTGCATCTGAGACACACAACCGTATTGTGCTCTTTGCCTTCTGATCCAGTTTCTTCGAGTCTTCATCTGACATTGTTGTTGGTTTAGTACCCGGATCTACCATGATCCACTGGTCCTTATCCACCAATAGATCCTCCATCTTGAGCTTCCACAACTCAAAACTCTGACCATTAAATTTCTCGATCTCTATCTTCCCGCCACTTGCCATCTTCTTTCACTGCAAGAATCGATCCCGCAGATCTCCCACTGAACAGGGTCTACCTCAGGCCCGAGAAAAAAACTCCTCAACAGCAAAGGCATCCCCTTGAAGCCAAAACTACTCTGATACCAAATGTAGGTTTTAACCCTGTACAGAAATTAGCTGCAATCGAATCTTAAAAATAGAAAATAAACAATAGCAAGAGCATAAAACATAAAACAGATATACACAGAGATTTTCCCCTAGATCACAAATCGGGACAACCAACTTGATTTTTCATTATATTCCTGTTATTGTTACAACACATATATATACATGTAGAAGCATACATAAACCCCAATCCATTAACCATGGATTAGAACATAGCCATAGTTCCCTTGACCAGATCTACAAAATATCGGGGGCCGAAAACCATCATGCACCAAAACCATGTGCAAACCCATGCACAAAACCATGGGCGGGTTCGCCCACCGAAAAATAAGGACCAAAATTTTTTTCCCCCATGCGCTGCCCCGGACCCTGACATCGTGACTAGTCATGGAAATAATATAACACAAACCCAAAAATTAGCTCTTTAGTTTCCAATCCATTCAGGTAAGTGATACACCTTTTGGACATGGCCACCTTTGCCTTTGCTTCCTCTTCACCTTCCTGCAACTTTACTTTGAATAATCGGACCACGATATTTTTCTCATCCATTAAAGTAATATATTTGCAATTATTCTTCACCTCTGATATGATGTCGATCCAGATGAGGCGCCTGGCTTCTAGGAGGGTCGCGTATCCCTTCATTTGGTTGGTCAATTGTTTGATGGTTTTTTCCTATAACAACTTCTATCTTTTCGTTTTCTCCACCTCTTCCTGTAGGGCCGTTACCACCTTGTCGTTTGTTTCCAGCTTAGTTTCCAGTTCCTGTACCCTCTAGCATGTTGTACGGGCCTCATTTTCTGAAACCTGCAAGTCCGAAAAAGCTTTAGTTAGCTGCTTCGGGGTGGTGCCAGGCACATTGGAAGTTGGGGTCACACACACATGTTTGTCCCATTTTTCCTGTAAATCCTATAGTCTTTGTCTGAGGGTAACCCTGGAGAGGGTGTGTCTTGAATTTACAGTGAAGGGGTCGATAGAGGTAGGGAGCTTGAGGATGTATCCTTTATTCGTGAAGACGAAGTGGAACTAGTCCGCCTTCAGGGTTTGGCAGATGTACTCAAAGGAAAAAATCCGGATAGCAGGAAACACTGGCAGGCGGTAGGGGCCGGTAGGGGGGTACGTCTGCACCATGGACCTTGATCTCTGTGTAGTCATCAAACAGGTAGTAGTCCCCTGTGCTTTCTTCATCATCGAACTGTAGCCAAACCTTCTGCTCGGGAAATATCCTGGGCAGAGGGTTGTCGTGGATTATAGTGTAGGCGATGGTCATGAATTCATTAAAGAACCTTGTGTAATCCCTTCCATTAGGATGTTGGCGAAAAAAGACGTTCCACTCAAAGACAGTTCTTGGATGGGCATTCGCCCTCAAAATCTTTTCGAGGCCTAGAGTCTCAAACTTATCAGCATGTTCAAACAGGAAGAGATAAAAAAATAATGAATAGAACCAGAAATACCCCAAAGAGGGAAAATCTTGGAACTGGGTTTGAATGGCCGAGGCTAGGAAAGTAGGGATATCTAAAATAATGCCCTACTGAGACATGAGCCAAAGGAGAGCTATACATTATTTTGATACCCGCTCGACCTCCCTGAGACCTAGTAACCCTGAAATGAAAGCAAGGATAGGATGGACATTTTCTCTGAATGTGGACAAGGGAACCATATCTGAAGGCAGGATAGCCGTAAGACGAGAATCTGAAATAAAACAGAGGAATTCACTTTGCTGATTCCAGAGCAATTTTGAAACCTGACGAGAGAGGAATAACTCAGTGAAATCAACGTAACTCCGGCTATGGGAGAAACGAAGGGCTTTGTTTATGAGCTCAAGAGATATGCAGAAAATATTATTTCCCTGAGTCGATAAAAATAAATCCTTTCATTTTTCATAGGCATCTCTGAGCCAGCATATGAACTCGGTTACTGGATAGGTGGGCAGAGAAATTTGGTAATATAGGCCTAATTGAACGACTCTGAACTGGTCTTGACCATTCACATGGCTTTCCAACAAATTGGGTCTGAAAAAACATACACTCAAAGGGTAGGAAGGATCATGAATATGAGCTTCAATTTCAATGAAAGGTTCAGGTCCAGGAACCACCCCAACCTCGCGAGCTTGTGGGGTTTCAGGTTCATACTTTTTGGGCTTTGATCTCCCCATGACTATTTTGAAAAGTGAAATAGAATGAAAACTATGAGGTGGTAGAGTGGCTAAATACCTATAACTAGTGAGGAATACCCAAGAGGGAAAGTGACGCAGGGGTTGAAAGCGACCCGGTACTGGAGTTCAAGCTTCACTACACGACAGATTCATAAAAATGAGTATTTTACCAAAGTGGGCGTAGAACAGGGTTAAACATACCTAGATTTGCGGAAAATGAGGTTAGGGTGCCAACTGTAGGGTTGACGTCGACAATGGGGCATGTGGCATTAGGTTTTTGGCTATCAGGAGCCGGGTATGTGTGAGCCACTCGCTTGGTTAATACCAGTACTAGTTGTGTACCGACTTTCCTAAGTTACCTTACCTTTTGTTTTAATAGCGCCACCTTTCTTTCTTGAGGGGTCCACTTAATAGTTCCGGTGGGGGCCGTGAGACCTTCCTGTGATGCTCCATCACCCCACGGAACGCTTAAGACTTACTCCACCAACACGTGACATCATGCGTTCTGGGGGGTAGATCTTCGCCTCCTTCATACCATCCTTGGTACCCCCGGAATCCCTGCACGTGGCGCTCTCCCTTTGACTGTTCCACATATGGATGTGGCCCCACTTTTTCTGAAATGTACATTACCATCAGTATTTTGTCCGCGCTCTTATCATGAGGGGGTTTGCATACCATACTTCCTTTATATTTACTTAGCCCGCTTACCTCTTATGGATTTTTTCTTCTTTCACCTTAAGTTTTCCTTTGTAGCTTTAAGGTGAGGGCTAACATAACAACATTGGCTCCACCTGGGGATGGCACATTCATCCTCGAATGTGTCGAGAACTTCGCAAACCATTTGTGAACTATACCTTGATAGCCAGAGCCTCTTCAAAATTTTCAAACGCTCCTATGGAAAAACAAAACATCAAATGTGAAATTAAAAGCAACAGATATATACACTATATACAGCAGGCGTCTGGGACCCTGGTCAGTATTGAAAATAGGGTTTAAGAACTACCCATTTATGGGCACCTTGATCACGTCACCTTCCAAGTTTTTTAGTGTGAAGGTGTTATTGCCTTTAACCTCGGCAATTTTGAATGGCCCGAACTACAGCAGGTCAAACTTCCCATGCTTACCCTTCTTGGCTCCTCTGATGTCCCATCTCAGTACTAAATCCCCAGACTACATTTCCTTGTCTTTGGCATGTTGATCAAACAAACCCTTCATTTTTTCCTGATATTCTGCTAACCGCTCATTCACTTGGTTCCGAGTCTCTTCTAACTCAACCAGCTGGTTTATTCTTCTAATAAGGTTGTTGGGCTCTTCTTAGCTATCCTATAGGAACCTGGCCACAGGAAAAGCAAGCTGAATTGGGAAAAATGCCACTCGCCCATAGACCAATTCGTATGGGGACTTGCCTGTCGATATTTTATTAGTGTTTAGTTTACCCATAGTGGGAATTTAAGCCGAGAGTCCCAGTTTTTCTGACTTTTGTTTATAGCTTTCTTTAATGCCCTCACCAATGTCTTATTGGAAGACTCAGCCAATCCATTTCCCTGGGGATAATAGGCTATAGAATGCCCCAAGGTGATATTGTGTTGCTGACAGAAATTGGTGAATTTGGCAAACTTGAAAGCCTGAGCATTATCCGTCACAACCTTATATGGACAGCCGAATCTGGATATGATGTTCTCCTCCAGAAACTTGATCACAGCTGCATCAGTGGCATTTCTCGCTGGTATAGCCTCTACCCACTTGGTGAAGTAGTCAGTGGTAGTTAGGATCCACTTATGCTGACCACTGGATGCTGGGTGGATCTCCCCGATGAAGTCGATCCCCCATTGCTGAAAAGGCTCTTCTATATGTACTAGGAACATGGGTAAGGGTGCAAAATTCTGTTTTTCAGTGAACCTATGACACTTCTCACACACCCTAACCTGAGCATGTACATCTCCGAACAATTTGGGCTAGAAGAAGCCTGCTTTCAAAATCTTGTGGGTTGTAAGCCGTCAACTATAGTGGCCTCCACAGATGCCTTCATGGAATTCAGCCATGACCTCCTCCACTTCAGACTCTGTGAGGCACAAGAGCAGGATTCCTGAAGGATCCTTCCAATATAGTCGACCATTTGCAACAATATACTTCTGGGATTTCAACCTCAATGTTCAATATTTAGGCTTATCGAAGTTTAATGGGCACCTGAGGGTTAAAATGTATTCTACAATATCCTTATACCAAACACTAATTAGATACTTCATGTGTGTTTTTTTCACAGCAGTTTCTATCTTGGGTTGTTCATCCATGCCTTCAGGTAACTCTCCAACTCCCATGGATAGATTTATTCCCAGAGCCTGAAAATTTGACTCAGATAAAATTCTGGCCAACCCCTGTCCCTTGATAAGTTTTGTAGGGCGAATGTTTAATTCATATTCTTGGATCTTGGCGACCCATTTACCTCTTTTCCCCTTGTTGTCTCCTTGAATCAAGATATCTTTCACCGCGACCATAGGCATGAAAGACGTTGTTGTAGCTCCTAGAGACAGCCTAGAGTTGCCATAGACCAGTGCCTAGGACATCTTATCATAGCAAGGAGCGTATAATATCACTTGAGTGTCAATCCAAAAGCTCTCCTGCTACCTCTTGTAAAACAAGGGAATTGATTTAAATGGGACCAAAATCTACAGAAATTGTCACAAAGAAAGTGTTGTTGCAGAGACAAGATGCAAAGCTCCAATATAAAATCTTCAGACAGTTAAGAGACAATTTACTGTAAAGAGGGCCGATTCAAGTAATATGTCACAGAAATCAAATACCAGAAGATGTATGTAGTGAAAGAAATATTAAGAAGATACTAGTTAACCTTGGACTGATACCCAGATACACAACAGAACCATATATGGGTTTATCAATTTAAGAATCCATATATGACAATGGAGTTTTTAAAGCACCCTCCCAAAGCAACTAATATAGAAGAAATATGGATGAAATGAATATGAAACAGCGTATCATGCCTGAGCCATATTTAAAGCGCTTGACTAATCCCAGCATGGGCATCAACTAGGATGAATCCATACCAAAAATCAGTGAGGCACTCGCATTCCAGTAACATGATACAAGAAGATGTATGAAATGAAATGTTGTATTAAACACATAAGAGAAGGTTACATACTGTGAAATATCAAAGACCAGAATCCTCTAAGACAGATAGAAGTCCTCCTCATTGAGACCCTACGAGCTCTGAGCCTTCATACAAAAGCTTTACAAAATGTATACAAAGTGCCTTTCACTGCACAATTTTCTGATACAAGTCTGGAACCCTTACAATGTCTTTTTTCTGGGTTTTTATAGAAGAAACCCCAAAACCTAGCAAAGGGGGTAGGTAGTGAACATTTAATTGTTTCATTAAAACAAAATGGCGAAAGAGAGCCCTCCCATACTGCTGAATGACTAAATCATACTGTCTGTACTTGACAATCTGCTTGCAGGAATAAATGCGCTCGGTAGAAAATCTCTTCAGGGTCACGGTATAGGGATAAGTCCACATGAACATTCTGTCCTTTCCTGAAGAAAAATCGGCTGAAGTAAAACCTAGAGGGTGTTGTTTTCTGTGCTGGGTACCATCCACCTTCGAGCCCTGAACTGGAATTTAAATTCTTCAATGCCAGACACTGAGCTCCTTGATCTTCTGCTGATATTCTTTGTGGCATCATCAATGTTTTCATCTACCGGAACCTGCCCCTTTTGAATTGCTCTGAGGGGTTGGATAAATTCTAACCCTGTCTCATTAAATAAAAATCTTATCAACATATTTCCTTAGATCTTTGCTCTACAATTCTGCACCTGATAAATGGTCCTTTGAAGTGTACTCAACATCTATAATGGAGGCCGCAAATTATTATCATTCTTTGTCATTGGTAACCCTGCAAAAACCCACAAAATGGTTAGGAAAACAAATGCACAGAGATGCAGACATAGCAGGGATAATGGCGCGACAACGCTACACGATGGACAGGTCAGAAAATGCAGAGTTATGATAGGAAATGCAGCGTTATAGTAGACGATGACCATGGCGAAAGCTGGCGAACTGGGATGAGTTTCAAACATAAAACGTGGACTCATGACCTTTGGAGAAAATATATAGTGGAACATATGACGATACGACAAGAACGCGGGGAATGATGACGTGGAGATTAGACTGCGAGATTTGGTCAACATTGGGGGATGAGCAGATCTTGACCGTCCAATTTCCAAAGCAATCTATGGTGGAGAATGCGTCGAGGAACAATGAAGAGGTGGGCCAGGGGCACTGTGGATGGGAACTAAAAGCCGCGCAACTCTGGAGGGCAGTAGCCGTTGGATTGAGCGCTCAAGACCGGACGGTGTTCATGAATTTTGCTGCATGTCTTTTCCCGGAAGTTAATGCATGATGAGGAGTGGTATTGAGATCGTATGCAGGAACACGTGTCCATCGTTCAATGGAATCACTGCGTTTCGCGGAATACCGCCTGCCTCGGATAAGCAGTGCGATGGAAACAACTGGTTTTGAGTAGAGGACGCGGGAGTGGGGACCATGAGGACAAGCTATCTGCGGACCGTTGATCTGTGCTTGATCAGACGGTTCAATGTGCATCCAATGGATATGTACGATAAGCACCTTGGGGAATAGCGCGCGGTCTTGAGCCACGATCACATTAGATAGTAAGATATAGGGGGCCATGGTTAAAAGGGGTTGGACCTCTTACTACTTCGGATACACATCTATGGTGATTTCTGATGCGTTTCAGGGGGCGGAAAGGCAACGGTCAACAAAAATGAATTCCTTAAGCCACGATAGGGAATTTGAAATTTTCAGGAGGGTTTGATGACCAAAAATTGAAATGGGGGGATGACATGGATAACTTCGGCTCCAAATGGGGACGGCACGTTCATCCTTGGACGTGTCGAGAACTCCGCAGAACTTCAGATACTCTTTTAAATGGATCTGATATTTAGTCCCTCTGCATTTTACTCCATAACTTGTTAGCACACACCTTATTCAATCGAAAACAAAAAGGAAGCTAGTATACAATATAATACATTAAGTTGCCCTTGCCTGAATTAAAACTGGAAGTAGGGCTTAAGAAATTGACCATTTACAGGGGTGTCAAGAAGATCACCCTGTAAGTTCTCCAACATAAAAGTATTATTGCCTCTCTGTTCCACTATTTTGAAAGGACCAAACCAGAGGGGATCAAATTTTCCATGCTTTCCTTTTTCAGCCCTCCGGACATCCCATCTGAGAACCAGATCACCAATCTGCAACTTCCTATCTTTTGCATGCTGATCAAATATGTTTTTCATTTTCACTTGATATTCAGCTAATCTCTGATTTACTTGGTCCCGTGTTTCCACTAACTCCACCAATTGGTTGATTCTCCTGGCCATATCATCAGGTTCCTCTTAACTTTCTTGCATGAAACGTGCCACTGGTAAAGCCAGTTGCACAGGAAACACTGCTGCTCTTCCATATACCAATTCATATGGGGATTTCCTGGTTGCTCTCTTGCTGGTTATCCTATTTTCCCATAGAGAAAACTTTAATTGGGAATCCCAATTCTTCTGATTTTCATTAATTGTCTTCTTCAAGGCCCTCACCAGAGTTTTATTAGAAGACTCTGCCAAGCCATTCCCTTGTGGATAGTAGGCTGTAGAGTGATTTAATGTGATATTGTACTGCTGGCAGAAATTTACAAATTTTGTAGACCTGAAGGCTTGTGCATTATCAGTCACTATTCTAGCAGGACAGCCAAACCTGGATATGATGTTTTCCTCCATGAACTTTATGATTACTGCATCTGTAGCATTTCTTGCAGGTATGGCTTCCACCCATTTTGTAAAATAATCTGTGGTTGTCAATATCCATTTATGTTGGCCACTTGAAGGAGGATGTATTTCACCTATAAAATCTATTCCCCACTGCTGAAATGGCTCATTCACATGAACTGGAACTAGGGGAAAAGCTGCTAACTTCTGTCTTTCTGCAAATTTTTGGCATTTATCACATGCTTTGACCCAGGTAAAAACATCTTTGAATAATTTAGGCCAGTAGAAACTAGCCTTCAGAATTTTATGAGCTGTGGCCCTCCAGCTGTAATGGCCTCCACAAATTCCCTCATGGAATTCTATCATTATATTCTCCACTTCGTTTTCTGTGAGGCATAGGAGTAGGATACCAGAAGGATCCCTCCAATATAGCTGGCCATTAGCAACTATATACTTTTGTGACTTTAGCCTCAATGTTCTGTACTTTTCCGTATCACAACTTGGAGGAAAACTGAGTTTCAAAAGATATTCTACTATTTCCTTATACCATGGGCCGGTGAGATACTTTATATGTACCTTCTGAGCAGCCATCTCGAGTCCTTGCTACTCTTTTTCTTTCTCAGACTCTTCATTTGCTATCATAGATAGATTTATGCCCAGAGCTTGATAATTAGATTCAGATAAAATTTTAGCTAGCCCCTGTCCTTTAATCAGCTTAGTAGGTCTGATTTCTAAATCATATTCCTGTATTTTCGCAATCCATCTCCCTCTTTTTCCTTCACTATCTCCCTGAATGAGAATGTCCTTGACAGCTGTTGTAGGGGCATATGCAATAATGTGGGATTGCAGAACATACATTCTAAAGGCTTTGAGGGACTTTACTAGGGCATATGCCTGCTTCTCCAATATATTATATTTCAATTCTGCCTCATGAAGTACTTGACTGAAGAAGGCAATAGGCTGTTCATAACCTTCTTCTTTTTTCTGTAACAAAACTCCAGCTATTGTATGGGGTGATGCGAAAGAAAATATCATGAATGGCTTAGTATAATCTGGTCCAGCTAACACAGGGGCTTCAACAAATGCAGCTTTAATTCTAGTAAAGGCCTCCCGTGACTCTTGTGACCACTTCACCTCATTATTCTTTTTCAGCATATCTGTTATATGCCTAACTATTTCAGCATAGTTAGGAATAAACCTTCTCAGGAAATTTATTCGGCCTAGAAACACCTGCACTTCTTTCTTATTTCTGGGGAGAGGAATACCATTTATAACCTCAACTCTTTTAGGATCTATTATAACCCCATATTTTGTTACAATATGTCCCAAAAGTTTGCCTTCCTCTAGTGAAAATAAAGAATTTTGAGGATTAAGAGAAAGACCATACCTTCTGCATTTCTCAAAATTTCTTCGTAAATGTTCAATGTGTTCAGCATCATCTTTTGAAAACACTGTAATATCATCAAGGTATACCACCAAAAATTTATCCTTCTCACCAACAAAAGAAATATCCATAGCCCTTTGAAAAGTGGCCCCTGCATTAGTCAGTCCAAAAGGCATCTTGGCATACATAAATGTACCCCATGGTGTGATGAATGCATTTTTCTTCTGATCCTCTAGGTGTACAACCACCTGATTATAACCAGAGAATCCATCCATCATCGACATTCTGGAGGCTCCAACCACCTTTTGCAGCATGTGGTCCATCTTGGGCAATGGATAATTATCTTTCAGAGATGCCTTGTTCAGATTCCGGAAGTCAACACATAGCCTAATTTCTCCATTCTTTTTTCGGACAGGAACAAGGTTTGCTACCCATTCAGATTACCTCAATGGTACAATTATTTTGGCCTTTAGCAGCTTCTTGATTTCTTTTTCAATAGAAGGAAGCAGCAGGGGATTTATCTGTCTGAGCTTCTGCTTATAAGGTTTTGCATCTTCCTTCAGAGGAATTTTATGCTGCATTATACTGATATCAAAAGTCTTCAGGTCCTGATAAGACCATGCAAATACATCTTTATAAGACTGAAATAATTTCAGATATTTCTTCTTGTATTCCTCTGGGACCTTCTTAGATAATTTTACAATTTTGGGCTCAGCCTCAGTGCCCAAATTCAAGTCTTCTACCTGATTTTCTTCCATTACTTTACTAGGCTGCAATGGAACATCATTTTTGTCAAATAATCTTTCTAGAGGCACTAGCCCTCTAGGTATAACATTTCCTTTTAGCTGCAGTACTTTACTACCTGCTATTTTTTCTTCCCATTTGCTTTCCGAAATGCTTTTAGCTTCCTCTTCTTCACAATCATCAATCTCCATATTGGAGAACTCTCCCACTGTCTCCAGAAATCTCTTCATTTGTTCATCATCTTCAAATACCTTCCAGTGCTTGATATTATCTGGGATTGATGGTCTATATCGTACCTCAATTTCATACCTCAAGAGGGGGTTCTGAGGAGGATGAAATGTACTAGCAGCCACTGCAAGAGAATCTGCCATTTTGTTCTGTTCTCGGGGCATGAACTGGATATTAAAGGCTGAAAAGAAATTCTCCACCATGTCCCACACTTCATTCCTGTAAGCTCTCAGCCGAGGGTGTTTAGTTTGGCATTGATTTCTGACCTGTCTGACCACCAGTTCAGAGTCTCCCAGAACTTTTAAACTTTGTATGCCCATGCTCCTGGCTGTCTGCAATCCCAATAACAGTGCTTCATATTCACCTACATTATTAGTAGCCTCATATTCTAATTCGAAAGACAGTGGAACCCATCTTCCTGTAGGAGAGATTAATAACACTCCGACTCCATTACCTTCCTTTGAATTTGCTCCATTAAAATGCAATGTCCAGATTCCTGCTTCATTATCTTCTAAGGACTGCTCAGCCTTTATTTCACAGAAGGAGGGTTCATGAGCATAATCTTTATCTTCTTCTAGCATTAGGTATGAAAAATCTCCTTCTCTACTGTAAACTGGGGAATTATCAGAGCTTTCAGCCTTTGTAACCATTTTGACAAATCTGGTTTCTCTGTACAATCTCCTCTCCTGGCCACCAAAGACTGGGATAGTAGCATAGGTTAAATCTAGTTTGAGTGACCCACCAATTTTTATTCCCCAGGACCTTAACAGCAACATGCCAAAGCAAGCTGGGATGTCAACCACCATGATGTCCATCACTATACTTTTTACTGGGATTTGGGCCAGATTCACTACCAAATCCTTAATCATCCCTAGACATTTAACTCTTTTGGAATCAAATGAGTAGAGGTCTTTATATGGACGTGTGATTTGAAGTCCTAGTTGCTCCATGACTGACAGGGGCATTAGATTATGGGAAGATCCAGAATCTAGCATACAATTGTGTAACAGCAGATCATGAATCACTAGAGACACATATAAAGGAGGGGTAGAAGGATCTACTTCCTCAACATGCGGGCCAAAAACTACCATGGGTCTTTCTTCTTGAAGGTTTAGACTATCTGGAATAATTGGTGCCTCAGGAGGGAACATGAAAGAAGCAACTTGAGATTGGTATGCAGGTTGTTTCAGCAATTCAATCAAGGGGATTGGGATTTTGACTTTCTCAAGTTATTTTTGCAAACTAAAAGCAGGGAGAGGCTTTTCTATTGCAACTTCTTTTGACTCTTTATTTTCAGCTAGGGGTTTAGCTTCTTTTGACACAGACTTATCATTAGGAGGGCAGGCTACTTTTGAGGAAGAAGGAACTTGATCATTAGACTGCAGAGGTTCGTTTAGAGGACTCTTACCTTTATCTGTGACTTTCTTCGTTGTTGACTCTTTCTGAGTAGGTGACTCCTTCCAAAGTGGCTCTTCTCCCTGATCTTGAGTTCAGGTCCTCTTTCTGGAAGACCTGAGATTATATTTTCTATTGAAGTGTGCTTGCATGAAATCAAAAAATTGTTTACAATAATAATCAGCTTCCGAGTCCTCCATGTCTCTGGCATTTTCTTCTTCTTCTTACAGCGGACATTCTACTTCATCATTGTTTGAGAAAGCAAGATTTGAATCTTCTAGTTCATAGGCAGCATATTCAGTAGAATCATCTACTGGACCTTCCAGGTACAATGGGTGTGGTACTTGATCCTATTTCTCCTTTGATTCCCTTGGCAATATTTGCAGGGGCGGCCTCTTATACTGAGGATTGTAACTTCTGTTTGGAGCATTATAAAAATTCTTGGAAGCTGAATTCTTGGTCTCCAATTCAAGTTTGCCCAGTTTATTAGAAATATTCTTAATCATTTTTCTCATTTCTTCTATTCTATCTGCGTCCTTATCTTGATTCAAGGTAGATACCTCTTCTTTGCCCCTTCTTCTGGTATCCTGTTCAGCTTTTCCTTTCAATTTTCCAGTGGAGGCGAAGTTTGCTTCCAGCTCAAGAGCATCTGACTGAGCATCATCTAGAGTGGCATGTTTTCTTTCTCTCAAAGAGAAACCAAAATCTGAGTCAAAGGATGCTATGAAAACAACCTTAGCAGCAGTTTGGTGTGGCTTCATTTCAGGAGGCAAACTCAGATACAACTTATTAAATCTCTTGATAAAATCTGACACCCCTTCATTATGTTTCTTCTTTAGAGTATTGAATTCAGTAAGACACTGACCATGATCTTTCTTTTCTCCCCATTTTCTTAGAAAAATCTCTTCCATTCTATCCCAGGTATTGACCGAGCGGTCTGCCAATGTTTTAAACCATTTTCTGGCTTCACCCTCAAGATATTGGACAAATAATATTAAGACTACGTCCAAATGTTCTACATTCAAGTTCTCTGCAAAAGAGCAGAAGACCTCAAGATTTTTCTGTGCATCAATCTCATTTCTCCATTAAATCTGGGTAAAATCTTCAAATAATCCTGTGGCATATCATTCAGCACTTGTGGTAAAGCCAAGGGGGCATATTTATTCAACAGGAAAGCAGGAATATTTTCCATTGGAGGAGGTGGGGGTTGTGCAACAATCTGATGAGTAAATGGGGGGAGAGGAGGAGGTGGAAGTGGAGAATGTATAATAATGGTAATATATTATACAGCAGCCTGAGGTGTTGATGGGAATAATTCATAGTTAACATCAGATGCTTCTGTAACTTCTTTTACTTCTTCGGCCTCAGGAGTAGGATGTGGAAGATCTTCAGTTCTGACACTCCCCCTAAGTGGGCTATCTGAGTAATATTCTGTGTCTCCCACAGTGGAGTCGGGGTTCTCTGCTTGAACTTCTTGAGAAGAAGAGGATGGATAATCTTCTGTGGAGAACTCAGGAATTATAGCACGGGCTGATTGTCTTTCTTTCCAACTTTTTCTGTGTATAATCTTCTCTGGGTGAGATACAGAGGATATTTTTAACTTAAACGTATCTGACCTCAAATGTGGATTTCGAGGAGCCAGGACTACCAATAGATTTATCAAATAAACAACAGTGGAGTCGCCAAGGTGAGGGATATACAACTCTTCAGCTCTCTATGCTCACCTGATTAGAGAGTGAGTACGATTTTTCAAGGCCCAGGGAAATTGATTTTCTTAAATTCGTCCCTGGCAATGGTGCCATAAAGATGTTGCAGCTCCTAGATACAGCCTAGAGTTGCCATAGACCAGTGCCTAGGACATATTATCATAGCAAGGAGTGTATAATATCACTTGAGTGTCAATCAAAAAGCTCTCCTGCTACCTCTTGTAAAACAAGGGAATTGATTTAAATGGGACCAGAATCTACAGAAATTGTCACAAAGAAAGTGTTGTTGCAGAGACAAGATGCAAAGCTCCAATATAAAATCTTCAGACAGTTAAGAGACAATTTACTGTAAAGAGGGCCGATTCAAGTAATATGTCACAGAAATCAAATACCATAAGATGTATGTAGTGAAAGAAATATTAAGAAGATACTAGTTAACCTTGGACTGATACCCAGATACACAACATAACCATATATGGGCTTATCAATTTAAGAATCCTTATATGACAATGGAGTTTTTAAAGCACCCTCCCAAAGCCACTAATATAGCAGAAATATGGATGAAATGAATATGAAACAGCATATCATGCCTGAGCCATATTTAAAGCGCTTGAATAATCCCAGCATGGGCATCAACTAGGATGAATCCATACCAAAAATCAATGAGCCACTCGCATTCCAGTAACATGATATAAGAAGATGTATGAAATGAAATGTTGTATTAAACACATAAGAGAAGGTTACATACTATGAAATATCAAAGACCAGAATCCTCTAAGACAGATAGAACTCCTCCTCACTAAGACCCTACGGGCTCTGAGCCTTCATACAAAAGCTTTACAAAATGTATACAAAGTGCCTTTCACTGCACAATTTTCTGATACAAGTCTGGAACCCTTACAATGTCTTTTTTCTGGGCTTTTATAGAAGAAACCCCAAAACCTAGAAAAGGGGGTAGGTAGTGAACATTTAATTGTTTCATTAAAAAAAAATGGCGAAAGAGAGCCCTCCCATACTGCTGAATGACTAAATCATACTTTCTGTACTTGAAAATTTGCTTGCAGGAATAAATGCGCTGGGTAGAAAATCTCTTTAGGAGCACGGTATAGGGATAAGTCCACATGAACATTCTGTCCTTTCCTGAAGAAAAATCGGCTGAAGTAAAACCTAGAGGGTGTTGTTTTCTGTGCTGGGTACCATCCACCTTCAAGCCCTGAACTGAAATTTAAATTCTTCAATGCCGGACACTGAGCTCCTTGATCTTCTGCTGATATTCTTTGTGGCATCATTAATGTTTTCATCTACCGGAACTTGCCCCTTTTGAATTGCTCTGAGGGGTTGGATAAATTCTAACCCTGTCTCATGAAATAAAAATCTTATCAGCATATTTCCTCAGATCTTTGTTCTACAATTCTGCACCTGATAAATGGTCCTTTGAAGTGTACTCGACCTCTGTAATGGAGGCCGAAAATTATTATCATTCTTTGTCATTGGAAACCATGCAAAAACCCACAAACTGGTTAGGAAAACAAATGAACAGAGATGCAGACATAGCAGGGATAATTACGCGACAACGCTACACGATGGACAGGTCGGAAAATGCAAAGTTATGATAGGAAATGCAGCGTTATAGTAGACGATGACCATGGCGAAAGCTGGCAAACTGGGATGAGTTTCAAACATAAAACGTGGACTCATGACCTTTGGAGAAAATATAAAGTGGAACATATGACGATACGGCAAGAACGCGGGGAATGATGACGTGGAGATCAGACTGCGGGATTTGGTCAACAGCGGGGGATGTTCAGATCTTGACCGTCAAATTTCCAAAGCAATCTACGATGGAGAACGCGTCGAGGAGCAATGAAGAGGTGGGCCAGGGGCACTATGGACGGGAACTAAAAGCCGCGCAACTCTGGAGGGCGGTAGCCGTTGGATTGAGCGCTCAAGACGGGACGGTGTTCATGAATTTCACTGCACGTCTTTGCCCGGAAGTTAATGCGCAATGAGGAGTGGTATTGAGATCGTACGCAGGAACATGTGTCCATCGTTCAATGGAATCGCTGCGTTTTGCGGAATACCGCTTGCCTCGGATAAGCAGTGCGATGGAAAAAAATGGTTTTTAGTAGAGGACGTGGGAGTGGGGACCACGAGGACAAGCTATCTACGGACTGTTGATCTGTGCTTGATCAGACAGTTCAACGTGCATCTGATGGATATGTACGATAAACACCTTGGGGAATAGCGCGCGGTCTTGAGCCACGATCACATTAGATAGTAAGATATAGGGGGCCATGGTTAAAAGGGGCTGGACCTCTTATTACTTTGGATACGCATCTGTGGTTCTTTTTGATGCGTTTCAGGGGGCAGAAAGGAAATGGTCAACAAAAATGAATTCCTTAAGCCACGATAGGGAATTTGAAAGTTTCAGGAGGGGTTGATGACCAAAAATTGAAATGGGGGGCTGACATGGATAACAGACGTTATGGCTGACTGCAATACATACATTTGGAAAGATTTTAGGGATTTTACCAGGGCATACACCTGCTTCTCTAAAATGTTATACTTCAACTCGGCGTCCCAAAGTACTTGACTAAAAAAGGCGATGGGTTTCTCATACCCTTCTTCATTTTTATGTAATAATACAACGGCTATAGTATGTGGGGAGGAAAATGAGAAGATCATGAATGGCTTACTATAATTTGGTCCTGCCGGTACTGGGGCTTCTGCAAAGGCACTCTTAATTCTGCTGAATGCTTCTCTTCATTCAATCGTCCATTTCACATCACTGTTTTTCTTAAGCATCTCAGTGATATATCGAACTATTTCTGTGTAGTTCGGGATGAATCTTCTCATAAAATTTATGTGTCCGAGGAATACCTGGACTTCCTTCTTGTTTCGAGGTAAGGATATGCCGTTAATTACCTCCACTCTTTTTGGATCAATATTTACTCCTGCTTTAGTTACAATGTGCCCTAGTAATTTTCCTTCTTCTAAAGCAAACATGGACTTCTGAGGATTTAGGGACAGACCATACCTGCAACACTTGTCAAAATTCCAGCGCAAATGTTCAATATGTTCAGCATCATCCTTCGAAAAAATGGTGATATCATCTAGATATACCACCAAGAACTTGTCTTGCTCTCCTACAAAAGTGATGTCCATCACCCTCTGGAAAGTGTCTCCCGCATTTATCAGGCCGAAAGGCATTCCAGCATACATGAACGTACCCCATGGTGTGGTCAATGTCGTCTTATTTTAATCTTCAGGAAGGACTGCCACTTGGTTATAACCAGAGAATCCATCCATCATGGACATTCGATAGGATCCAACCACTTTCTGCAATATGTGATCCATCTTGGGGAGGGGATAGTTATCCTTAAGAGATGCCCTGTTCAAGTTTTGAAAGTCTACACATAACCTTATTTCTCCGTTCTTCTTTCAGACTGGGACCAGGTTGGCCACCCATTCTGAATATCTCAGAGGCACAATGATCTTAGCCTTCAGCAGCTTCTTGATTTCTTTCTCTATGGAAGGAAGCATCAAAGGGTTAATCTATCTTAACTTTTTCTTATGTGGCTTGGCGTCTCCCCTCAGTGAGATTTTATGCTGAATGATACTGATATCAAATGTTTTCAGATCTAGGTAGGACCAAGCGAAAACATCCTTGTAAGAATGGAACAATTGAAAGTATTATTCTCTGTATTCTTCTGGGACTCCTTTAGATAATTTGACAATCTTAGGATCCTCTACTGTCCCGATGTTGACATCGTCTACTTAACCTTCCTGGGTCACTTTGTTAGGGCTGATAGGAACGCCATTTTTGTTGAATATTCTTTCCAAAGGTATTAGACCCCTGGGGATTACATTCCCTTTTAGTTGCAACACCCTGTGCCCAGCCACCGTCTCTTGCCATTTATTTTGGGGTTGTTCTTCGGTCTCTTTCTCTTCTCCGGTATCAATGACCAAGTTAGAGAACTCTCCAATTGTTTCCATGAAGCGTTTCATCTACTCCTCATCCTCAAAAACCTTCCAGTGTTTAACGTTATCTAGTATAGAGGGACGATAATGCACCTCTACTTCATATCTCAAGAGCGGATTCTAGGGTGGACGAAAATTACTGGCTGCTACAACAAGGGAATCAACCATCCTGTTCTGATATCTCGACATAAATTGTATATTGAACGCTAGGAAAAATTTCTCCACTAGGTCCCATACTTCGTTTCTGTATGCCCTTAACCGAGGATGTTTGGCTTGGCACTGATTTTTAATCTGCCTTACCACCATCTCTGAGTCTCCAAAAAATTTAAGACTCTGAATGTTCATATCCTTGGCAGTTTGTAAACCCAAAAGCAGTGCCTCATACTCTGCCACATTATTGGTGGCTTCATATTCCAATTTAAATGAGAATGAGACTAGTTGTCTAGTAGGAGAGATTAAGAGGACTCTCACTCCATTTCCTTCCCTTGAATTTTCTCCATCAAAGTGCGGAATCCACACCCCCCTTTTGTCACTACTTGAGTATTGTTCCAGCTTCATCAGATTGAATGCTGGTTCCTGTAAGAACTCTTGGTCTTCCTCTAGCATAAGACAAGCGAACTCTCCCTCCTTGTTATATACTGGAGAATTGACTGAGCCATCAGCTCTAGTCACCATCTTGACGAATCTTGATTCTGATATAGCCTTATTTCTTTCCCCCCGAACACTGGAATGGTTGCATAAGTGAGGTCATGCTTGATTGACTCACTAATTTTGGTTCCCCATGATCTGGACAAAAGCATCCAAAACTGGGCAGGCAGCGACCACTATGTCCAAAACGACGCTCTTGGCCAGAATCTGGGCCAATTTCACCACCAAATATTTGATTATTCCAAGGAATTTGACCCTTTTAGAGTCAAAAGAATAGAGGTCCTTGTACGGTCAAGTGATCTTCAATCCCAGCTTCTCCATGACCGAAAGAGGTAACAGGTTATGTGATTCCCATGAATCCGACATGAAATTGTGCAGCAACAAATCATGAATGACTAAGGATATATAAAAAGGAGGGGTTGTAGAGTCCAATTCTTCTACATTAGGGCCAAATACTACCATCGGCCTTTCCTCTTCAAGGTTAAGACTATTTGGGTGTGGGGTTATTCCATGAGGGAGCATGAATTGAGAGACTTGAGCTTTGTAAGAAGGATGCTTTAGGAGCTCGACTAAAGGGACGAGGAACTTAACCTTCTATAACTCTTTTTGGAGATTAAACACAGTAGGACCCTTTTTTGCAGTGGTCTCTTTTGGCTCTTTGGGAATGACAGGAGGATTTTCATCAGTGGGAATATATTTAGGATTTGCAAGAGGATTAGGTACGGATTTAGGTGAGGATGGAGGAGTACCTTTCTGATATGAGGGTTCTTCAACTGGTTTTTTACCTCTGTTATCAATCTTCTGAATGACCAATTCCTTTGGAGATGACTCTTCTTCTTGATCTTGAGTACACATCCTTTTTCTAGAAGACCGTAGTTCGTACTTCATGTGGAATTGGGCTTGCATGAAATCCACGAACTACCTGCAATAATCATCAATGTCAGGATCCTCAGTGGAGCTCACTTTCTCATCCTATTCTTCCTCTCGAAGAGAATGTTATACCTCCTCCCCTTATAAACAGGCAAGGTATTGGTCATCTTGCCCATCAGGAACATCTTTAGTAGGGCCCTCAATTTTCCCTTCCAAATACAGGGTGGGTTGTATGTGATCTTGTTGCTCCTTTCTGTCCCTTTGCAATATCTGCAGAGGTGGTTTTCGATACTGTGGGTTATATCCTCTGTTAGGTGCAGTCTGAGATGGTTGGGACAAGGAATTATTTGCTTCAAGTTCTAGTTTCACCAGCTTATTCAAAACATTCTTAATCATTTTGTTCATTTCCTCAATATTATAATCTTATACCTCTCTTTCTTGGTTTGAAGAAGAGGCTTCGTCTTTACCCCTTCGCCTGAAATCGTGGTGCAACCTTCCTTTCGATTTCCCTGTAGAAGCGAAGTTAGCTTCTACCTCTAATGCATCCATTTGAGCTTGGTCCAAAGAAGCAGATTTCCTCTCCCTTAGGGTGAAACCAAACTCAGATTCAAATGCTCCCACGAACACTACCTTAGCAGTTGTCTGAGGGGGCTTCATATTAGCCGATAGGTTGGTGTATAGCTTGTTAAATCTCTTTATAAACTCGAACACATATTCATTAGGTCTTTTATTTAATGTGTTGAATTCTGTGAGACAATAACCATGGTCCCTTTTCTCTCCCCACTTTCGAGTGAAATCTTTTTCCATCTCCTCCCAATTAGTGATGGAGTGGTCTCCAAGAGTCTTGAACCACTTCCGAGCTTCCCCATCCATAGATTGAACAAACAACCTTAGCACTACGTCCAGATGTTCAACATTGAAATTCTCTGTGAAAGCACAGAATTCTTCTAGATGCTTTTTTGCAGCACTGTTGTCTTCCTCGGTAAACCAGGGTAAGAGCTTCATGTAGTCATGGGGCATGTCATTTAGAATCTATGGTAATGCTAGGGGGGCATATTTATTTAACAAAAACCGGGAACTGCCATGGGAGGGGGTGGAGTTAGAGGAATATTTTGATGAATGACAATGGGAATATGTCGAATGGTGATGTGTGAATTGGCTTAGGCAAGTGGAATCCTTGGGATAGTCACCTGCTTTATTTCTTCAGCTTCCGGAGTAGGATGCAAGAAAAATATTGAAGTATCTATTGACTCTGCTTCATCTTTTACCTCTGAATGCTCGAGGAAAGGGTTATCTGGTGGGTATTCAAGTACTCTGGCAGTGGAACCAGGGCCTTGAACTTGAGCTTGTTGAGAGGAATATGGGGAATCTTCTAGAGAGAATCTGGGTATATCAGTGTGTGCAGGCTGCTTTTCTTTCCAGATTTGTTTGAATAAAATTTTCTCTGGGTCAGATACAGAAGGCATTCTTAATTGAGAGGTATCTGACCTTAGGTGGGGCTTATGGTAATCCATGACTGAAAATGGATTTTATACTTTAAAGGACAGTGGAGTCGCCAAGGTGAGGGATCTACAACTCTCAACCCTTCGTGCTCACCTAATTTTGAAGGGTGTATATGCTTTTGTCGTACCCAGGGATAAGATATTTACATTTATTCCCCAGAAACGATGCCAAAAAGATGTTGTAGCTCCTAGAGATAGCCTTGAGTTGTCAAAGACTAGTGCCTAGGACATCTTAAGACAAGAGGTTTTGGAAGGGCTATATTATAGCTGACAATATATAACTTCTTGATATGAAAGGAAATTGAAGTTTTATGGTGTGGGACCAAGATATCAGAGACAAAAAATGGATAATAATGAGTTCCAATGATATAAAATAAGGGTCTATAAAGGAGTGTTAGAAGCAGACATAAATCCAACTGCTGTGAAAGGGCCAAGCATGAGACTAGTAATAGTTACCGAGATAAATGAATGTGGAAACAACGACAGAACATGAAAGGAAATGTTAGCTTGAGGTAGGCTTACACTAGCATAAGAATCTACCCAACTAACATCAGAGGAAAGACGATAATGTAAATATAACATGAACTGAATATCGTGCCTTGATCGATATTTAAAGTGTAGCAGACAATTAGATATGAGTACCCTTTATGATAAATTCATATATAAATAATCAACAGTCACATTCCAAAAGCTTTCGATATAGGAAAAGTGATGGAAATACAAATGAACATTTATATTAAAACACAACTAAGAAAGTAATGGGATGAAAGGAACAAAGTAGCAGGAAGTTTCAGCAAAGGGGATAGGTCAAGAAAGTGCCATCCATTGGGCTATGGATTCATGAAAGGAGAATTACTTGCAACAACTAGCCAAGGCTTTCAGAGGGCAAGTCATCTATACTAAAGGATATTTTAGATAGATGATGGAATGGAACATTAAGGAAAGAAGGTGAAGGAAGGAAAGCAACCCATTTTCTGTCTATAGATCAGGTCAGAGGTCATTTAACTCCAGACTTGCTTGGACATACTCAAAGGCAGCTCTCAAAAAGGGACAAAGGGGCTGCTTATAGATCGGACCAGAGGTCATTTAACTCCAGGTCTGCTTTAGCAACTCCAAGGGAAAAACAGAGATAATTTTCACAAAGAAACATCCAAGCAGCAAACCCTCAGGTTCATACATCAGCCAGCAGGCAATAACATCCACTGCACTGGTTAAACCCCATGAATTCACTCTTAGATAACACATAAAGCAGAAAACATTAAAGGTAGGGAGAACAGGAAACATAGGGCACCTAGCAAGGGTGAATCCTACGTTATACTTCTGTTGCCTACCAGAAGAACATGAAACAATATGAAAATGTAATAGACAGAGTTAGGAAACACATCACCCATAGTAATAGACCAGGATCCTGTGAAATGTGCCTTGATTAATTGATGCAAAACCAGTCATGTACAATAAGCCTAATGGCTAATACAATCCAGACTTCTCCTCCCAACCTATTACATACAAACTACTCTGCTACTCCCTCCCAAGACTGTTCTAACAGTCAGAATGAATCCGACTAACAGAAAATGCCCAACAACTGAACAATAACAACCTTTACAATTATTTCTCAGGGATTTTATAGCAGAAAGAGAGCAACAGAGGTAGATGAATCACTGAATGCAGCATTAACACTCAGAAGAGGAAGAGAGCCGAGGCCCATCCTGTATTAACTCTAAGCATTAATCTCTGGCACCTGCAATCACTGTAAGTACTTTGTAGACTGTTCAGAAGCCCCTGTCAGGCCAAGATTGACCTCTGGTGTTTCGTGCAGTCCTCTGATTGTTTGGACTCTATGGTAGACTTCTGAATAGATGAACTGGGTGAAGGTCCGCGGCCTCTCCATACCTCATAACTACAACCTAGCAGTCCTTTAAGAAGCTCCTGTCCGTGTCTTAACTTTCCTGGGCTCGAGGGGCATGGAGGGCACTGTGGGAATGGCGTACTTCTGGAGAAGAGTACTTTGCTGAACATTAAACACAGATAAATCTTATTGCGTGTGCGTTGGTCTTCAACTGCATCCTTTTCCTTTGAATTGTGGGGTTAAACATTAATTATACCAATAACAGGCATAAACCCCCTTTGAATCCCTCCTGTTGGTCCGCTGGCGAACGCTGAAACGGCCTCACTGTGCTATCTGCATAATGGAATAAACCTGTTACAAACCCAGATAGTGGTGGCAGAGGAAATGCTCCAGAGGCCTGTTGGAGTGGTGGAAATAGCGGCGGTAATGGAGCGTGGCGGAAGAAGTGGTTAATAATGTAAAACCCAAAGGTTAAACGTTCGGGAGAAATACAAAGGAAATGGAAGAAATGTAATGAAATAGATGGGAAAGATCGTACGAGGTGGGACCCAACAGGTCTAATCGCAATCGGAGATCGGAGTGGGTGTCAATCGCAACACACATTTCAAATGTTGTGATTGCGATCGGCGGTGGGAGTGCGATTGAGCGCTGACCGTTGGATCCGAAGACCAGATCAACGGCTCACATTCAATCGGAGGGAGAAACGGGAGGAGCGATGGGTGTGAAGCGATTAGCGCTGGACCGTCCGATCCGGCGGGGAGATCAACGGTGGAGATGTGGATTGGGGGATCGAAAGACAGGGTTGCGATTGGAGCGCTGACCGTTGGATTGGCGGGGAGATGGACGGCTATGATTTGATCGGGAGATCTCAATGGGGGCGGCACTACTGGGACTTGCGATTGCGATCGGACGGGGGGTTGCGATTAGCGCTCGACCGTCGGATCTGAACAGCAGATCGATGGTGTATGACCTATCGCAGGGCTTGATGTTGTAAACCAATCGCATCGGACTTTTCAATATAACAAAGGAATTTCGCCCGCCCGACGCTTCCGATTGCGATTGGCGCCCAAGGCTTAAGCGCTTGGTCTTGGGTGACGGGCATATGTGGGGAAGTGGTTGAAGGGATTTGCGGTAAGGGGGCTAAGCCCTGCTATAATGTCGGAAAGTGGGTTTTTAACCCGTTTCAATGTGATTTAAAGGTTAGAAAGGGGGACGATAGAGGAATAAGGGGGGGAATGGCCAACAAAGGGTAGGGAAAGAATTTAAAGGGGATTTTGGGAGGACTAAGAGGGTAAATGGGGAATTTAGAAGGGGAAGGAAAGAGGATGAAAATGAAGGCTTAGAGGGGATGAACTAAGAGGGAAAAAGAGGCCTTTGGGAATTTCTTCACGGACAGAGAGGCTTTATAAGGGAAATCAGCAGAGGGGATTTCACCAAAGGACAAAAGGCACAAAGAGGCTTCAAGGATGATGTTTTTTCAAAGGAAAATCATTCCTTGAAGGCTCAGAAACAATTTAGCCCCCTATTTTCTTGCCAAAAATTTATAGGGGGGCTAACAGTGGCTCCACATGGGGATGACTTCTTCTTGAAGGAGTCAAGAATTCAGAAAATGATCTTTAGTGTAGGCCAGATGCCTGCTTCTTGTCTCATCCATTTCTTTCTTTGATCAGTTGCCACAACTATGAAGACATCATATCAGCAGTAAAATTCTCCCAAACAACTTCCTACCCACACTATAGTCCTAACATTTTTCTTCAGGGTGCATTTGGACTTGCAGACCCTTTACATCATCAATTTTTACAAACAGGAAAATAAACCTACTCTACTTCTACCCTTATTACTCCATGAGACCAGATTAGAATGTTGGTCTCATATGATTCTCTACCTACGCTACCACTTGCTAGGATTAGACTGTCTAACGGGTTTCTTCTCTACATTCTAAGACAAAAATTGAAAACAGTCAAGCCAGGATTAGAGTGTCTGACTTGCTGGACTTTGCAGAACTTAAAAACAACTAACTACATGCTCATACACCGAGCTTATTTCAGACTTCCTACCTACCCTACTCTACTGGAAATCTCTGATGTTCTAGGTGATGCAATAATGCCAATGCAGCCAGTCAAGTAATAGAAAAAAAGGATATGAACACTGGCTGCCTGTCAGAGATAACCATAGGGTGCTCTGCGTGTCGTTCTTCAAAACTGTGGTCACCATCAGTAGTGACCATTTTGGATGAATCTGGCCCATGCTAAATATCAATGCTGGAGTATTTGAGCAAATCAGGGCCTCTATGTATTCTGTGTTGAGAATGCAGCAAGATGATGGAGCTTAGTGAAATGAAGTCGCCTTCACTAAGTGGGCCCGCAGGCAAATTCTGGCGCAAAGTCTATTTTTAGACTATGTCTATTTTTAGACATACGGAGCATAATTTGGGAATTCTACTTGGAGATTCTTGAAGTATGCGACATGTTGGTAAAAAATAGATGAGACCCTATTTTTTAGGACCCAGGCTATTTTTAGACTGATCTCCTAAAAATATGGAAGTCAAATATTATTTACCCTTAATAATATTTTGACTATAAACAGCAGTTTACTCTCTTGGCGCACTTCAGTTTGAGTCATGGAGGTGGCTCATGCAACTGACACAAGGAATCACGTGGTTCCTAGGTTTTGATGGCATCTTGCATGGTTGGCTTCAGTTAGACTTCAGTGGCAGGAGTTTTGGAGGAGTTAACGGGACAGATAGTGGAGTTGTGTTCTGTTTGTTTTAGTTGAACTAGTTGAGATTAGTTAACTAGCTAATCAACTAGATATGAGTGGAGTGAATTAAATATTATTTAATTCATTAAATATTAACTCATTAGTCAACTCAAGAACACTTCATTTCACTACAGTGCATGATCAGTTCAGTGAAGACCAGTGAAAGAGATAGATGAAAGGGTAGAGTTAGCTATCAGTTGTGACTATACTGTTGCTATTTGCAACACATAGATAGGTGGAGTAAGCTATGAGTATTGCAAAGTTTAGGATGGTGGTTTATCTATATAAGGAGGCCATCACCTAGCATTAAAATACGCAATCAAGGTTGGCTATCAAGTGGCTAAGGATTGGAGCAAGTGATTTGCTAGATCTAGCTTGATAGTGTGTAGCATGGGAGGTAGTGCATGAGAGCTTGTGAAGAGTTTTTTTACTATGATTGTTACATGATTTCTCCATTATAATATACACAATAGCTGCGGGGTTTTTAGCTATAGGCTTTCCCCATACATACTGAGTTAATGTGTGATTGAATTGATGTGAGATTGCTTCTATGTTATTTCCGCATGTGACAATTAATTGTAGAAGAAGGTTATGTGTTATGCATGCAATTCGAAATTGATGTATGATCGGGTTAATCTTCAGTGAATAAGTGATTTATTCAGCTAATTTCTACATGGTATCGGAGCGAATTTAATTGTCGAAGTCTATTACGGTGATTGCAAACTTATTTCCTCGGACAGAGTCTGCATGCGGGCCAGGTAGCCTCCGGAATATTCATCCTTCTTTGTAAGGTGAAAGATCTGGTGAATGCCCTTTGCAGTCAATCTCTGATTTGGAAATAATTTGCTTTCAAGTATAGATCGGAAGCGATAGAGCTTGGAGTTTGGAATTCGAATTTTGCAGAAGGTTGTTCTTCTTGGTGCCGGTGTTGAAAGATGTCTTCTTTCAATGGTTTGCGGCTCGAATATGCTCTTGAAGGCAGTTCGAACTATGTTTCATGGAAGGATCGAATGGAAGCAGTGTTAGAAGATAATGGTCTGAAGGAGTTCGTGGATGCGGATGTCCCAAAGCCCACTGATGCAGCTTTGGTCGATGCATGGCAAAAGAAGATCGCGAAATGTCGAAGGATCCTGTTGGAGGGCGTCAAGGATCATATTGTATCCAGCCTGCATGGAAAGGCTACTCCATATTTAATGTGGAAAGCTTTGACGGATCTATTCCAGAGTAAGAGTGACCAAAGGAAGCTGCTCAAAGATAAGCTCAGGAACATCAAGATGGAGAAAGGCGACAGTATCGCCAAATACCTCACGAAGTTCACTCAGTGCAGAGATGAGCTGGGAAGTGTGGGGGTGACTGTCGAAGACGAGGACATGGTCGACCTGGCTCTCCTTGGTCTTCCGAAGGCTTGGCACCCATATCAAGATAGTGTCAATGGTCGGGAGAAGCTGCCGGGATGGGAGCGCCTTTGGGCGGATCTCATGCAGGAGGAGATAAGGAGGACTACTTGAGATGGATCTTCATCAAAGGGAGCTGATGAAGAAAACTGCGCTTTGGTGGCCAAAGCAAAGAAAGGGAAGGGTAAGAAAACCTCTCATTCTGGTGCAAAGGGCAAGAAGCAGGATATGGCGAAAGTGAAGTGTTTTCACTGCCATGATCATGGACATTATGCTACCAATTGTCCAAAGAAGAAGAAGAACAAGCAAGCGGGAAGATCCGCAGATGGAGAAGCTTTGGCTTCACAGTTCGAGCTTGACTTTTCACTGATTGCATGCTTGGTTTCAAGTGTGATGGGATCGGTGTGGTTCTTGGACAGCGGTGCGTCATTTCATATGACGGGAGATCGGGAGTTGTTCTCAGATCTGGAGGATAAGGATTTGGGTATGCACATCGAGATGGGCGATGACGGTAGATACAGTGCTACTGGTATCGGTACCGTATCCTTTCAGAGGGAGTCTGGTAAACCCTTTGTCTTAAAGGATGTCATGCATGTACCTGGATTGAAGAAGAACCTGATTTCAGTAGCGATGTTGGAGGATAAGGGTTATGATGTGGTCTTTAGCGAAGGAAAAGCTTTCCTGCGCAGTAAGACTACTGGAGAGACCCGGAAGATAGGGGTTCGAACTCAGAACCTTTATCAGTTGCAGGTAGATGACTGCGCAGCTATGGCATGCAAGGCCGGAGATGTGGTGAGCCGGGATGATGAGGGCGAACTATGGCACAGGAGATTGGGCCATCTTCACCATGGAGCTTTGAAGATTCTGCAGCAGATTTCTACTGGACTTCCTAAGGGCACCCTTGCGCAGTCAGATCAGTGCAAGGGGTGTACTTTAGGGAAGTATGTGAAAGCCACCTTTCACGAGAAGGATAGTCGCGCCGCGACGATCCTTGAGAGAGTTCACACAGACGTGTGTGGTCCTTTCTCAGTTGCTTCGACAGCAAAGCACAGGTATTATGTGATCTTTGTTGATGATTTCTCTCGAAAATGCTGGATCTTCTTCATGCAGAAGAAGAGCGATACATTCGCGAAGTTCTGTGAGTTTAAAGCACTGGTCGAGAAGGAGTCGGGGAAGAAGGTGATTGCTCTAAGGAGTGATAACCGTGGTGAATTCATCTCGGCTGAATTCAAGGAGTTCTGCAGCGCAGAAGGGATTCGGAGAGAGCTCATCGCACCCCATAACCCACAGCAGAACGGGGTGGCTGAGCGGAAGAACAGAACGATCGTGGGTGCTGCACGGGCGATGTTGCATGATCAGGGCCTACCCCTTCACTTGTGGGCCGAGGCATGCAATACAGCAGTGTATGTGCAGAACCGTTGTCCTCACAAGGTTCTTGGCATGAGTACACCAGAGGAGGCTTATTCTGGCAAGAGGCCCGATATTTCCCATTTGCGGATTTTCGGATCTCCTGTCTACATGCATGTGACGAAGGATGCAAGAAGGAAGCTGGATCCAACTGCTGAAGTTGGAATATTTGTGGGGCACACTGATACACCTCACAACTATCGGGTGTATGTGCCAGACAGTCGCAAGACTGTTGTGCGACGGGATATAAAATTTCAGGAGGAGAAAGCCATGCAGTGTTCGCTTGAGAGGGAGCTACACTTGCATGCAGATGAGGAGCTGTTAGTTCCTAAGGAGGAGCTTCCTGATGTGGATCAGCCACAAGAGGAGGTTCAGGAGGTGGAAGAAACCACCCAGGCAGCGCCAACCATCAGAGGGCGCATGCGCACTACAGAAGCTGAGCGACTGGCTCTGGATGCAGAGAAGGTTGTAGGACCACCTACAGCACAGCGCAGACAGAGACAGTCACCGGATCGGTACACTGGATACATGGCTCTTATGAGTCAATGTGTTGTGACAGAGCCATCCTCTTTTGAGGAAGCTGTGGAGGAACCCGCATGTGTTGATGCCATGATCGAAGAATATGATTCGATCATCAGGAACAGTGCATGGGAGATTGTCCCAAGACCGGTTGGGAAATCAGTTGTAGGTTCACGATGGATCTACAAGGTGAAGCAGGCGGCTGACGGGAGTGTGGAGAAGTACAAGGCGAGATTTGTCGCCCGTGGCTTCTCACAGATCGAGGGGATTGACTATGAGGAGACTTTTGCACCCGTCGCAAGGTACTCTTCCATACGGACGATCCTTGCTCTCTCAGCGCAGATGGGGTGGCACATTCATCAGATGGATGTGAAGACTGCGTTCCTCAATGGAGTTATTGAGGAAGAGGTGTACATAGAGCAGCCTCAAGGTTTTGAGATCTTCAGCAGTGAGTCGCATGTGTGCCGACTCAAGAGAGCACTGTATGGGCTGAAGCAAGCACCTCGTGCTTGGTACACTCGGATAGACAGCTACTTCACCGGGCTTGGATTCTCCAAGAGTGAGGCGGATCCAAACCTGTACCAGATTGTGGTGGAGGGGAAGCCGTTGATCATCGTACTGTATGTAGATGATCTGATTTTGACTGGCGACGAGCAGTTGATACTTTCATGCAAGGAGGATCTTGCACGAGAGTTTGAGATGAAGGACCTGGGCATCCTTCATTATTTCCTGGGATTGGAGATTTGGCAGCGCAGTGGAGGACTGCTTGTTTCTCAGGGCAAGTATGCCCAGGAGATTCTGGAGAGGTTCAACATGCAAGGCTGCAAGCCCGTTGATACCCCTCTTCCTGGTGGATGGAGGAAGGGAGATGCTACTTCGGAGGAGGTAGTGGATGCCACTGTCTATCGACAGTTGGTGGGGTCGCTTATGTATCTGGTCAATACACGACCCGATATATGCTATGCAGTTAACCAGCTTTCGCAAGCTATGGTTAAGCCTACCAAGCTCTTTTGGAAGGAAGGCAAGCATGTATTGCGCTATATTAGAGGCACATCGAGATATGGTCTATGGTACAGACAGGAGGATGGAGCGAAGCTTTCTGGCTTCACTGATGCAGATTGGGCAGGGAGCCCAACGGACCGGAAGAGCACTTCTGGAGGAGTTTTCAGCATTGGGTCGACAGCAGTTTCCTGGTACAGCAGGAAGCAGAGATCCGTGGCACTCAGTTCAGGAGAGGCCGAGTACATGGCAGCAAGCTTGGCTGCATGTGAGGCTATTTGGATGAGGAAGATCCTCGCAGGTTTGTTCAGGTTGCATTTGGAGCCTACAGTGATCTACTGTGATAACCAGAGCTGCATCAAGCTCTCGGCTAATCCAATTTTTCATGATAGGTCCAAACATATCGACATCAGGTACCATCATATCAGAGATTGTGTTCAGCGGAGGATCATGATGCTTTCATATGTTCCCACGGAGGATCAGGATGCCGACATCCTGACGAAGGCGCTCACCAGGAGCAAGTTCGAATTCCACAGAGGCAGGATAGGGATTGCAGATAATCCATATCTTGCTGAGAGGGAGTGTTGAGAGTGCAGCAAGATGATGGAGCTTAGTGAAATGAAGTCGCCTTCACTAAGTGGGCCCGCAGGCAAATTCTGGCGCAAAGTCTATTTTTAGACTATGTCTATTTTTAGACATACTGAGCATAATTTGGGAATTCTACTTGGAGATTCTTAAAGTATGCGACATGTCGGTAAAAATAGATGAGACCCTTATTTTTAGGACCCAGGCTATTTTTAGACCGATCTCCTAAAAATATGGAAGTCAAATATTATTTACCCTTAATAATATTTTGACTATAAACAACAGTTTACTCTCTTGGCGCACTTCAGTTTGAGTCACGGAGGTGGCTCATGCAACTGACACAAGGAATCACGTGGTTCCTAGGGTTTGATGGCATCTTGCATGGTTGGCTTCAGTTAGACTTCAGTGGCAGGAGTTTTGGAGGAGTTAACGGGACAAATAGTGGAGTTGTGTTCTGTTTATTTTAGTTGAACTAGTTGGGATTAGTTAAACTAACTAATCAACTAGATATGAGTGGAGTGAATTAAATATTATTTAATTCATTAAATATTAACTCATTAGTCAACTCAAGAATACTTCAGTTCACTACAGTGCATGATCAGTTCAGTGAAGACCAGTGAAAGAGATAGATGAAAGGGTAGAGTTAGCTATCAGTTGTGACTATATGGTTGCTATTTGCAACACATAGATAGGTGGAGTAAGCTATGAGTATTGCAAAGTTTAGGCTGGTGGTTTATCTATATAAGGAGGCCATCACCTAGCATTAAAACACGCAATCAAGGTTGGCTATCAAGTGGCTAAGGATTGGAGCAAGAGATTTGCTAGATCTAGCTTGATAGTGTGTAGCATGGGAGGTAGTGCATGAGAGCTTGTGAAGAGTTTTTGTACTATGATTGTTACATGATTTCTCCATTATAATATACACAATAGCTGCGGGGTTTTCAGCTATAGGCTTTCCCCATACATACCGAGTTAATGTGTGATTGATTTGATGTGCGATCGCTTCTATTATTTCCGCATGTGACAATTAATTGTAGATGAGATTATGTGTTATGCATGCAATTCGAAATTGATGTGTAATCGGGTTAATCTCCATTGAATAAGTGATTTATTCAGCTAATTTCTACATTCTGCCACGGGATCAACGAACATATGATGTACGCATTCTTCTTTCAGACCTGCCATGGATGGTAGGCTGTTTCCATCCTGGGCAGCTTCAGTTATTGCGTCTTCCACTGCATCCTCAAAGCGGATCCTGAGAACCGAGTCATCTTCTTCTTGCATGTCGAGTAGCAGTGGAATTTCTTCATTCTTAGGGGGTGGGAGACTTTCCAAAAATGCTCTCGGGTCTCTGAACTCGTATGTCATCTCTTGCGAGTTCAAAAGCTTGATCTCAGCTTTATACCTCTCCACCAGCACTTCTAAAAAAACTTTCTTCAGCTCAGGTTGATCATTGAATCTTGAGCTGGAATGGAAAACCTTTGGAAGGTCTTCGCTTCTGAGTTTAGCCAATATATCTGATATTCCGCAACGAAACTCTTCAAGGGGACTAAAATCGGAGTCTTCCATCGGTGGGGATGATGTTGTAATGTGACTGGTCTCCCAGTGGAGTCTTATGTGAAAACACAAATAATCAGTGGCCTGCTGATCACCAGTGGAGTCTTTTAATCATTCAGGAATTGTGGAGTCGCCAGGTGGATGATTTGCAACTTACTGTCCACCACAGTGGTTTACCAAATCAAGGCAGATTGGTCTATTCCCCAGTGGAGTCGCCATTATGTTGGGTTTCCTATGTTTTGGCAGATTTGGCAATACCAAAAGATAAGACAACATCAAACCACTTTGGGGCCCTAGGATCTAGCCCTCCTGGACCCGGAGAGGGATCTCTCCAATGAAACAAAGAATGATATATCTTTGAAGCTCAAAATGAGATGTTAGGCTAGTTATGAGGCACAGAGGGGGGTTTTAAAATGATTTGGTTGAATGGTTGCTGGGTTGGTTAGGAGATCATGGACTGAGAAAGTAATGGGAGGAAAGGAACAAAGCAGCAGGAAGTTTCAGCAAAGGGGATAGGTCAAGAAAGTGCCATCCATTGGGCTATGGAGTCATGAAAGGAGAATTACTTGCAACAACTAGCCAAGGATTTCAGAGGGCAAGTCATCTATACTAAAGGATCTTTTAGATAGATGATGGAATGGAACATTAAGGAAAGAAGGTGAAGGAAGGAAAGCAACCCATTTTCTATCTATAGATCAGGTCAGAGGTCATTTAACTCTAGACTTGCTTGGACATACTCAAAGGCAGCTCTCAAAAAGGGACAAAGGGGTTGCTTATAGATCGGACCAGAGGTCATTTAACTCCAGGTCTGCTTTAGCAACTCCAAGGGAAAAACAGAGATAAGTTTGACAAAGAAACATCCAAGCAGCAAACCCTCAGGTTCATACATCAGCCAGCAGGAAATAACATCCACTGCACTGGTTAAACCCCATGAATTCACTCTTAGATAACACATAAAGAAGAAAACATTAAAGGTAGGGAGAGCAGAAAACATAGGGCACCTAGCAAGGGTGAATCCTACGTTATACTTCTGTTTCCTACCAGAAGAACATGAAACAGTATGAAAATGTAATAGACAGAGTTAGGAAACACATCACCCATAGTAATAGACCAGGATCCTGTGAAATGTGCTTTGATTAATTGATTCAAAACCAGTCATGTACAATAATCCCAATGGCTAATACAATCCATACTTCTCCTCCCAGCCTATTACATACAAACTACTCTGCTACTCCCTCCCAAAACTGTTCTAACAGTCAGAATGAATCCCACTAACAGCAAATGCCCAACAACTGAACAACAACAAACTTTACAATTATTTCTCAGAGATTTTATAGTAGAAAGAGAGCAACAGAGGTAGATGAATCACTGAATGCAGCATTATCACTCAAAAGAGAAAGAGAGCTGAGGCCCATCCTGTATTAACTCTGAGCATTAATCTCTGGCACCTGTAATCGCTGTAAGTACTTTGTAGACTGTTCAGAAGCCCCTATTAGGCCGAGATTGACCTCTGGTGTTTCGTGCAGTCCTCCGGCTGTTTGGACTCTATGGTAGCCTTCTGAATAGATGAACTGTGTGAAGGTCCGCGGCCTCTCCAAACCTCATAACTACAACCTGGAAGTCCTTTAAGAAGCTCCTGTCCATGTCTTAACTTTCCTGGGCTCGAGGGGCATGGAGGGCACTGTGGGAATGGCGTACTTCTGGAGAAGAGTACTCTGCTGAACATTAAACACAGATAAATCTTATTGCATATGCGTTGGTCTTCAACTGCGTCCTTTTCCTTTGAATTGTGGGGTTAAACATTAATTATACCAATAACAGGCATAAACCCCCTTTGAATCCCTCCTGTTGGTCCGCTGGGGAACGCTGAAATGGCCTCACTGTGCTATCTGCATAATGGAATAAACTTGTTACAAACCCAGATAGTGGTGGCAGAGGAAATGCTTCAAAGGCCTGTTGGAGCGGTGGCGGAGCAGTGGAAACAGCGGCGATAATGGAGCGTGGCGGAAGAAGTGGTTAATAATGTAAAACCCAAAGGTTAAACGTTTGGGAGAAATACAAAGGAAATGGAAGAAATGTAATGAAATAGACGGGAAAGATCGTACGAGGTGGGACCCAATAGGTCTAATCGCAATCGGAGATCGGAGCGGGTGTCAATCGCAACACACATTTCAAATGTTGCGATTGCGATCGGCGGTGGGAGCGCGATTGAGCGCTGACCGTTGGATCCGAAGACCAGATCAATAGCTCACATTCAATCGGAGGGAGAAACGGGAGGAGCGATGGGTGTGAAGCGATTAGCGCTGGACCGTCCGATCCGGCCGGGAGATCAACGGTGGAGAAGTGGATTGGGGGATCGGAAGACAAGGTTGCGATTGGAGCGCTGACCGTTGGATCGGCGGGGAGATGGACGGCTATGATTTGATCGGGAGATCTCAACTAGGGCGGCACTACTGGGACTTGCGATTGCGATCGGACGGGGGGTTGCGATTAGCGCTCCACCATTGAATTTGAACAGCAGATCGACGGTGTATGACCTATCGCAGGGATTGATGTTGTAAACCGATCGCATCGGACTTTTCAATATAACAAAGGAATTTCGCCCGCCTGACGCTTCCGATTGCGATTGGCGCCCAAGGCTTAAGCGCTTGGTCTTGGGTGACGGGCATATGTGGGGAAGTGGTTGAAGGGATTTGCGGTAAGGGGGCTAAGCCCTGTTATAATGTTGGAAAGTGGGTTTTTAACCCATTTCAATGTGATTTAAAGGTTAGAAAGGGGGACGATAGAGGAATAAGGGGGGGAAATGGCCAAAAAAGGGTAGGGAAAGAATTTAAAGGGGATTTTGGGAGGACTAAGAGGGTAAATGGGGAATTTAGAAGGGGAAGGAAAGAGGATGAAAATGAAGGCTTAGAGGGGATGAACTAAGAGGGAAAAAGAGGCCTTTCGGCATTTCTTCACGGACAGAGAGGCTTTATAAGGGAAATCAGTAGAGGGGATTTCACCAAAGGACAAAAGGCACAAAGAGGCTTCAAGGATGATGTGTTTTCAGAGGAAATGCATTCCTTGAAGGCTCAGAAACAATTTAGCCCCCTGTTTTCTTGCCAAAAATTTATAGGGGGGCTAACAGTGGATCCACATGGGGATGACTTCTTCTTGAAGGAGTCAAGAATTTAGAAAATGATCTTTGGTGTAGGCCAGATGCCTGCTGCTTGACTCATCCATTTCTTTCTTTGATCAGTTGCCACAACTATGAAGACATCATATCAGCAGTAAAATTCTCCCAAACAACTTCCTACCCACACTATAGTCCTAACATTTTTCTTCAGGGTGCATTTGGACTTGCAGACCCTTTACATCATCAATTTTTACAAACAGGAAAATAAACCTACTCTACTTCTACCCTTATTACTCCATGAGACCAGATTAGAATGTTGGTCTCATATGATTCTCTACCTATGCTACCACCTGCTAGGATTAGACTATCTAACAGGTTTCTTCTCTACATTCTAAGACAAAAATTGAAAACAGTCAAGCCAGGATTAGAGTGTCTGACTTGCTGGACTTTGCAGAACTTAAAAACAACTAACTACATGCTCATACACCGAGCTTATTTCAGACTTCCTACCTACCCTACTCTACTGGAAATCTCTGATGTTCTAGGTGATGTAATAATGCCAATGCAGCCAGTCAAGTAATAGCAAAAAAGGATATGAACACTGGCTGCCTGTCAGAGATAACCACAGGGTGCTCTGCGTGTGGTTCTTCAAAACTGTGGTCACCATCAGTAGTGACCATTTTGGATGAATCTGGCCCGTGCTAAATATCAATGCTGGAGGATTTGAGCAAATCAGGGCCTCTATGTATTCTGCCACGGGATCAACGAATATATGATGTACGCATTCTTCTTTCAGGCCTGCCATGGCTGGTAGGCTGTTTCCATCCTGGGCAGTTTCGGTTATTGCGTCTTCCACTGCATCCTCAAAGCGGCTCCTGAGAACCGAGTCATCTTCTTCTTAAATGTCGAGCAACGGCGGAATTTCTTCATTCTTAAGGGGCGGGATACTTTCCAAAAATGCTCTCGGATCTCTGAACTCGTATGTCATCTCTTGCGAGTTCAAAAGCTCGATCTCAGCTTCATACCTCTCCACCAGCACTTCTAAAAAAACTTTCTTCAGCTTAGGTTGATCATTGAATCTTGAGCTGGAATGGAAAACCTTTGGAAGGTCTTCGCTTCTGAGTTTAGCCAATATATCTGATATTTCGCAACGAAACTCTTCAAGGGGACTAAACTCAGAGTCTTCCATCGGTGGGGATGATGTTGTAATGCGACTGGTCTCCCAGTGGAGTCTTATGTGAAAACACAGATAATCAGTGGCCTGCTGATCACCAGTGGAGTCTTTTAATCATTCAGGAATTGTGGAGTCGCCAGGTGGATGATTTGCAACTTACTGTCCACCACAGTGGTTTACCAAATCAAGGCTGATTGGTCTATTCCCCAGTGGAGTCGCCATTATGTTGGGTTTCCTATTTTTTGGCAGATTTGGCAATACCAAAAGATAAGACAACATCAAACCACTTTGGGGCCCTAGGATCTAGCCCTCTTGGACCCGGAGAGGGATCTCTCCAATGAAACAAAGAATGATATATCTTTGAAGCTCAAAATGAGATGTTAGGCTAGTTATGAGGCACAGAGGGGGGTTTTAAAATGATTTGGGTGAAGGGTTGCTGGGTTGGTTAGGAGATCATGGACTGAGAAAGTAATGGGAGGAAAGGAACAAAGCAGCAGGAAGTTTCAGCAAAGGGGACAGGTCAAGAAAGTGCCATCCATCGGGCTATGGAGTCATGAAAGGAGAATTACTTGCAACAACTAGCCAAGGCTTTCAGAGGGAAAGTCATCTATACTAAAGGATCTTTTAGATAAATGATGGAATGGAACATTAAGGAAAGAAGGTGAAGGAAGGAAAGCAACCCATTTTCTGTCTATAGATCAGGTCAGAGGTCATTTAACTCTAGACTTGCTTGGACATACTCAAAGGAAACTCTAAAAAAGGGACAAAGGTGCTGCTTATAGATCGTACCAGAGGTCATTTAACTCCAGGTCTACTTTAGCAACTCTAAGGGAAAAACAGAGATAAGTTTGACAAAGAAACATCCAAGCAGCAAACCCTCAGGTTCATACATCAGCCAACAGGCAATAACATCCACTGCACTGGTTAAACCCCATGAATTTACTCTTAGATAACACATAAAGCAGAAAACATTAAAGGTAGGGAGAGCAGGAAACATAGGGCACCTAGCAAGGGTGAATCCCATGTTATACTTCTGTTGCCTACCAGAAGAACATGAAACAGTATGAAAATGTAATAAACAGAGGTTGAAGCAAATCACCACAATGGCAGAGCAGGATCTGTGAAATGTGCTGATTGGATTATGTAAAGCCAGTGTCGCCTAAGGCAACCATTCCACCAGAGGCTGGAACCTATCCCCGGCCTATTACATACAAACTACTCCTGCCCGCCACTCCTAAGGCTGTTCAATAGTGGAGATAGTCCTATGGCAATGCCCAACAACTGAACAAAAACAACCTTTACAATTATTTCTCAGGGATTTTATAGCAGAAAGAGATCAACAGAGGTAGATGAAGCACTAAATGCAGCATTAACACTTAGAAGAGGAAGAGAGCCGAGGCCCATCCTGTATTAACTCTGAGCATTAATCTTTGGCACCTGCAATCGCTGTAAGTACTTTGTAGACTGTTCAGAAGCCCCTGTCAGGTCGAGATTGACCTCTGGTGTTTCGTGCAGTCCTCCGACTGTTTGGACTCTATGGTAGCCTTCTGAATAGATGAACTGGGTGAAGGTCCGCGGCCTCTCCATACCTCATAACTACAACCTGGCAGTCCTTTAAGAAGCTCTTGTCCGTGTCTTAACTTTCCTGGGCTCGAGGGGCATGGAGGGCACTGTGGGAATGGCATACTTCTAGAGAAGAGTACTCTGATGAACATTAAACACAGATAAATCTTATTGCGTGTGCGTTGGTCTTCAACTGCGTCCTTTTCCTTTGAATTGTGAGGTTAAACATTAATTATACCAATAACAGGCATAAACCCCCTTTGAATCCCTCCTGTTGGTCCGCTGGCGAACGCTGAAATGGCCTCACTGTGCTATCTGCATAATGGAATATACCTGTTACAAACCCAGACAGTGGTGGCGGAGGAAATGCTTCAGAGGCCTGTTGGAGCGGTGGCAGAGCAGTGGAAACAACAACGGTAATGGAGCGTGGCGGAAGAAGTGGTTAATAATGTAAAACCCAAAGGTTAAACGTTTGGGAGAAATACAAAGGAAATGGAAGAAATGTAACGAAATAGACGGGAAAGATCGTACGAGGTGGGACCCAACAGGTCTAATCGCAATCAGAGATTGGAGCGGGTGTCAATCGCAACACACATTTCAAATGTTGCGATTGCGATCGGCGGTGGGAGCGCAATTGAGTGCTGACTGTTGGATCCGAAGACCAGATCAACGGCTCACATTCAATCGGAGGGAGAAACGGGAGGAGCGATGGGTGTGAAGCGATTAGCGTTGGACCGTTCGATCCGGCGGGGATTTCAACGGTGGAGAAGTGGATCGGGGGATCGGAAGACAGGGTTGCGATTGGAGCATTGACCGTTGGATCGGCGGGGAGATGGATGGCTATGATTTGATCGGGAGATCTCAATTGGGGCGGCACTACTGGGACTTGCGATTGCGATCAGACAGGGGGTTGCGATTAGCGCTCCACCGTAAGATCTGAACAGCAAATCGACGGTGTATGACCTATCGCAGGGCTTGATGTTGTAAACCGATCGCATCGGACTTTTCAATATAACAAAGGAATTTCGCCCGCCCGACGCTTCCGATTGCGATTGGCGCCCAAGGCTTAAGCGCTTGGTCTTGGGTGATGGGCATATGTGGGGAAGTTGTTGAAGGGACTTGCGGTAAGGGGGCTAAGCCCTGTTATAATGTCGGAAAGTGGGTTTTTAACCCGTTTCAATGTGATTTAAAGGTTAGAAAGGGGGACGATAGAGGAATAAGGGGGGGAAATGGCCAACAAAGTGTAGGGAAAGAATTTAAAGGGGATTTTGGGAGGACTAAGAGGGTAAATGGGGAATTTAGAAGGGGAAGGAAAGAGGATGAAAATGAAGGCTTAGAGGGGATGAACTAAGAGGGAAAAAGAGGCCTTTGGGCATTTCTTCACGGACAGAGAGGCTTTATAAGGGAAATCATCATAGGGGATTTCACCAAAGGACAAAAGGCACAAAGAGGCTTCAAGGATGATGTGTTTTCAGAGGAAATGCATTCCTTGAAGGCTCAGAAACAATTTAGCCCCCTGTTTTCTTGCCAAAAATTTATAGGGGGGCTAACACCGTACGAGCCTTATTTTTGAAACCTGCAAGTCCGACAAAGCCTTATTCAGCTGCTCCGGGGTGGTGCTAGGCACATTGGAAGTTGGGGTCATGCACATATGTTGGTCCCATTGTTCTTGTAATTCCGACAATCTCTGTCTGAGGGTAACCATTTCCGTAGTCGTTTTAGCATTCCCTTCCTATTCCTTGAACAATGAATCGGCGAGGGCTGATTTCTCTCTTTCCACCTGGAATAACTCCTCCATTTGTACATGTTTCCTGTGGGGGATGTTTATTTTTTTCCTTAGCTCGGAGTTTTCAGCCTCTATATCCATAATGAGCTGCTTCCGAACCACATCCTTGTCACTCACTTTTTCCCTTACTATCCTCCTGATATTTTGCAGATTGTTGCTTATGCCTCTAGCACTAGCCCTTTCTTTCCTCTGGTTCTCCCACACTATGTTGTACTTGTCTTCTAGCTTCCTCATTGAGAGCACAAGCTTTACCACTTCATCCCTCAACATATCCCCAATGCATTGATGTAGACCGAGCTTGTCTGTTAAAGGGACATTGGCCAGATTTAAAGCAAATTCCAAAGCTCGGTAGCTAGTTCCTTTGACTATAGGATCTAGCACTGCCTTTGTAATGGAGATTATCAACTGTTCTTTTTCCATATCAAGCTCGGTAGTGAGTGGAGTATGGTACTTATTCACAAATCTGACCAATTCTGCTCGAAGTTTCTCCCGTACAATTTTGTTTCTATTTCCAATCTCTTCCCTTACTTCGGCTCTAATAACTAAAATGGCCTGCAATAGCACATAGAGTTCTGAAGAAGAAGCACCATCATAATTAACTCTGAAACTAGCCTTTCTTCTGTCAGGCTCCCCGTATCGGACCAATTCCTCCTGTGGAGGTTCTCCCCATATAATCTCTGCTTCATCAGTTCTATGTTTCTTGGAGGGATGAGATCCCTCACCCATATCCATACCTTCTTTTCCTCCTGAAGCATTGGCCTTGTCAGTTTTCCCCCTTCTCTCTATCCCTGGGGAAGTAGTGTCACCCCTTCCTTTTGCAACTGAAGATTCAGCCTCCATCTGTGAAGCCAAAGGCCATGTATCAAGGTTAGCTCTCCACTCAATGAAGGGCCTAGTCTCATGTACATAAGCAGTTGACTTTATTTTTCTTTTCCTATTGGAAAGGATCCCTTTCAGGTCATAGGGCCAAGCCTTTCCCTATATTAGATCCATACCCTGAAGCAGAATTTCCACTATGGAGAGGGTGTGTCTTGAATTTACGGTGAAGGGGCCAATAGAGGTAGGGAGCTTAAGGATGTATCCTTTCTTCGCGGGGACGAAGTGGAACTGGTCCACCTTCAGGGTTTGGTGGATGTACTCATGGGAAAAAATCCGCATAGTAGGAAACACCGGTAGGCGGTAGGGGGGTATGTTTGCACTATAGACCCTAATCTCAGTGTAGTTGTCAAACAGGTACTAGTCCCCTATGCTTTCTTCATCATCGAACTGTAGCCAGTCCTTCTGCTCGGGAAATATCCTGGGTGGAGGGTTGTTGTGGATTATGGTGTAGGCTATGGTCATGAATTCATTCAAGAACCTTGTGTAACCCCTCCCATTAGGCTGTTGACGAACAAAGATGTTCCACGCAAAGACAGTTCTTGGCTGGGCATTCGCCCTCGAAATCTTTTCGAGGCCTAGAGTCTCAAACTTATTAGCATGTTCAAACAGGAAAATATAAAACACTAATGAACAGAACCGGAAAGACCCTGAAGAGGGTAACTCTTGGAACTGGGTTTGAATGGTCGAGATCAAGAAAGTAGGGATATCTAAAATAATGCCCCGCTGAGACATGAGCCAAAGGAGAGCTATACATTCTTTTAATACCCGCTCGACCTCGCTGAGACCTAGTCACCCTGAAATGAAAGCGAGGATAGGCTACACATTGTCTTTGAATGTGGACAAGGGAACCATATCTAAAGGAGGGATAGCCATAAGACAAGAATCTAAAATAAAACAATGGAATTCACTTTGCTGTTTGAAACCTAACGGGAGAGGGATAACTCAGTGAACTTAACATAACTCTGGCTATGGGGGAAACAAAGGGCTTCCTTTATGAGTTCAGGAGATATGCGAAAAATATTTTTCCCTGAGCCGATAAAAATAAATCCCTGCATTCGTCATTGGCATCTCTAAGCCAGCATATGAACTCGGTGACTGGTTAGGTGGGAAGAGTAATTTGGTAATATAGGCCTGACTGAATGACTCTGAACCGGTCTTGACCCTTCACATGGCTTTCCAAAAAATCAGGTCTGACACGAGAGACACTGAAATGGTAGGAAGGATCATGAATATGAGCTTGAGTGTTAATGAAAGGTTTAGGTCCAGGGACCACCCTGACCTCATGGGCTTGTGGGGTTTCAGGTTCAGAATTTCTGGGCTTTGGTCTCCCCATGACCATTTTGAAAAGTAAAATGGAAGGAAAACTATGAGGTGGAAGAGTGACTAAATACCTGTAACCAGTGAGGAATACCCAAGAGGGAAAGTGACGTGGGGGTTGAAAGCGACCCGGTACTAGAGTTCAAGCTTTGCTGCATGATAGATTCGTAAAAACAAGTATTTTACCAAAGTGGGCATAGAACAAGGTTAAACAGACCTAGATTCGTGGAAAACGAGGTTAGGGTGACAACTGTAGGGCTGACGTCATAAGGATTTCGACAATGGGGCACATGGCATTAAGTTGTTGGCTATCAGGAGCTGGGTAGGTGTGAGCCACGCGCCTGGTTAATACCAATACTGGTCGTGTACTGGCTTTCCTAACTTACCTTACCTTCTGTTTTAATAGCGCCACCTGTCTTTCTTGAGGGGTCCACTTAATAGTTCCGGCGGGGGTAGGTGAGACCTTCCCGTTAGGCTCCATCACCCCACGGAATGCTTAAGACTTATTCCGCCAACCCGTGACGTCATGCATTCCGGGGGGTAGACCTCCGCCTCCTTCATACCATCCTTGGTACCCCCGAAATCCCTGCACGTGGCGCTCTCCTTTTGACTGTTCCACATATGGATGCGACTCTGCTTTTTCTTAAATGTACAGTACCATCAGTCTTTTGTCCGCGCTCTTATCATGAGGGGGTTTGCATACCATACTTCCTTTATATTTACTTAGCCCACTTACCTCTTATGGATTTTTTCTTCATTCACCTTAACTTTTCCTTTGCAGCTATAAGGTGAGGGCTAACATAACAACAGTCGGCATCAATCTCTTCTAAATCAATAAAATCAATGACTTTCACTAGGTGTTTTTTGGCACTAATCTCCGAAGTTTCATCAAAGAGAGGGAGTCTTCGACCATAGCCTTGTAGTAAGGGTGCAAGTTGATCAGGTAAAATTAGAGGTGAAAATATCACCATGAACCCTCCTGAATGTGTTGCAGGAGTAATAATGGGAGGGGTAGACTGAGCGGGTAATGAAGTAGAAGGAATGGAATAAGAGGCAACAACTGATTAAGATGGTGTGGGAATGAACAAAGACTCTTTTTGATAATGGATGATAACTTTCTCAGATGTATATTGGAGTTGTTTAGCTAATTTTTGAAGTTTAGAAAACTAACTCCAAACTTTCCTATCAATATCTGACTCAGATTTGGATTCTTAAGATATTGTGCTATCTTCAAGCTTTAAATAATCAAATACTATTTGAGATAATGATGTAACTTTAGACAACCTTAGGGGATCAAACATTATTTTAGACAAGGAAGTTTCTGACTTTGATCTAAATTGAGATAATTCAAATTTCAGTTCGAAAGGAATATCTTCAAGGGATAATAATTTTGTAGGCAATGTTGTAGACCTTACCAATGAAGATGGACTAGACTAAATCTCTGAGTGTTGAGATCTCTGATTTCTGATGAGTTTCTCTGGATCTTCAACTGGAGAATCTGGATGTGGATCAATATTCGATCTTGTGTATCTTTTCGAAGCCAACATGTTCTTTGTTTTCTGCACTTCGGTTCTCTGCAACTTTGAATTAGCCTCCACGAACACTAAGACCTATCACCCACATGCCTAGAATTCGATGAAAAGTAATAGTACACCCAGGGAATATATGTCACTTCATTCCCCGACAATGATGCTAGAATGTTAGCACTCCACTAGTTCTCTGAAGGCTGAAAAGGAGACTAGAAAAGGTAACCACAGACCACTTTGACCTAGTAGCTAGCCCTACTAGGCTGAGAGGGCTCTCTCAATGAGATCACAGCCAAAGAGTGATTGTGACATGAAATATATTAGGCTAGATATAATATTCTCAGGTAGGTTTGAGTGTTTTAGGGTTTGATGTTCGATAAAGGATGAAACCAAGTAGCTAGGTCTAGGGATCAAATGGCTTACAACTGCAAAAATATAAAGGAGGAAGATAGAAATGAATTTATGATGGCTTTATGGTTTTTGAGGTATAGTGGAGAGTTTGAAAAAGGAGAGGGATTTAATGAGCATGTTCAATCATGAATTCATTAAACTAGAAGCATGAAACACAAAATGACATTTCCATATAAAAATGGCTAAATTAATAGAATTCTTCCTATGAACTGTAATGAAATCCACTGAAGATACAAGATACGAAAGAGGAGCTATATATCATTCAATAAAGACTATAACAGAGAATATACATGATCATAAACTCACTACACATAAATTCCTAGATAATAGCTGCAACTGCATCCTTTGATTTCTGAATATGAAATTGAAAGTACAAGCCACAAGATAACAATCCTATGATGTCCTATTGGTCAAATAACTCTAAAAATGATAGATATAGAACAAAATAACATCTCCCCTCTCTCAGGGGTCGAATCCATCAGCTTTGGAGCTGATTACATGATGATCCAAAATCTTTTGCTTGAGATGTATGAAAGAATTACATGTGAAAATTGTAGCTTTGAACAAAAAAATTTAAAGGCATAAGTGGAAAAAGAGAGAAACAATTGACATCATGCATGAAGACACAGAGTTGATATTGGAGTTTGTCCAGGAGGGACTATGTCTCCGGGCCCTGCTCAAATAGTGGGGAGGCCCTTCTTTCATTAAATGGAAAAATGAAAGTACAAGTATAAAATGAGGAATTACACCCTTATAACTACCCAATCTGAAATTGGCCGAAAATTGCAGACCTCTGATGACGAAATGGGCAGCACCGTTGGATTTGTGGCATTGAGTAGTATAGAATCCATATAAATCTTGTCCTAATCCGACAAAGTGAAAATCTGGCCCCTCTAGAAAAATGGCATAGATTATGGTTTTGCCCCCTCCTGAACACTACTCAGGGTTCCACACCTCGTTTTCCCTGCTCGCTCTTGTTTTGCCTATGGGCACTGTAGAAATTAAGGCTTAAGTGTTGGGAGTCTGATAGACTTCTCCAAAAATCCATTTGGCGGATTGGTTAGAGTTCCAAAAATGAGGGAGGGGCTCAGGTGGTCAAAACCTGCCCCCTTCAATAAAAGATAAGCGCTCGTTTTAAATAACCGTGCAAATATTTTTTTTTAAGACCACTGAATATATTTTGAAATCCTGTCATTTACATTTTCTTGAAAGTGGTTGTGTTGGGGGTCGGGCCCGTATTGGGCGGCTCGCCCCTATGTTCCCACCGACTTGTTAATAGGTGGTATGGGTTACGGTTGGGGTGGTAGGGTTGGCTGCCGACCACCCCACGTATATATATATACACATATGATATGTGGTTGTGACTCCGCGGGGTCCGACGGAAATCATGGCCCACCGGACCATACAATATATTTACAAATATTTTTTTATTGTTATGAGGTATGGTTAGGGGTGGGGGTCATGGCTCGCCCCTATTTTTTTATAATTTTTTTGTTTACATAACAATAATGGATTTTTAAAAATTTCTCGATTTTTACTCGAAGGAGACAAATTAACTATCCCACAAATTTTCCTAGAATCCGACTAATATTGGCTGGAATCCAGTGGCCGGGTTCTAGCAAAATTGTTGCCTCCTCAAGCTGCCACATCACCAAGTCAAACCTCGAGCTTTGATTGCTCCTAACTCCTTCATACGGACTCGGAATTGAGCGTCATCTGCGCCGTGGGAATCAAAATGATGAGATCTACATCCTGAACTTGGTTTGAGATATTTTCGAACACTTTTATTTTTGAGCCTTTGTACTTAAGACACTTGTACTTGTACCTATTTAATCCACCTGGATCATTCCCCCCCACTAAAGTGATTTTGGACCCCAAAAGCATTAACACTCTCAGCAGACTATTTGTGTCCTCTCCATGCCACACTTTCAATCTTCTGTATGCGAAGTTGGTACATAATTTGAAATCATGCATACCACACATGACTCAACCACCCCACCTTTCCAAGAGTTTATAATAAACTCATTGGCCAAGGATTACATAAAAAAAAAACAATCGATATCTCAAATAATTATAAAGAAAGGCGAAAACATCATCGTTGCATTTTTAAGTGATGGGAAACACACCATCACGTTTACATTTACTTGCAACATATGATTTACAAATGTGGCCATCACACAAGGACCCCTAAAAGAACCATATTTTACTTAATAAGATAAATGGATCATCCCCATGTGGAGGATCTGCCTATGGAACAACTTCGGGGACCAGACTCTGTATGTTTGTTCTTTGATCCTCGCGTGTTTGACATGTAGGTTTCTAGGGTTCATTCTAGTTGTGATGATTCTTCCTCCTCCATACCTTTTTTGTTGTCTTGGAACGTGTTAGGTCCCTGTAATCAACAAGATTGACAAAAGTCCGACTGCAGGGAGAACATTGTTTCAACCACTTTGGGATTCTAGGATCTAGCCCTCCTGAATCCGGAGAGGGATCTCTCCAATAAAGTGCAAAGATATATTTATCTTTAAAGGCTTTTGGGTGATGATATTAGGCTATTTATGAAGACCGAGGGTTTTGTTTTGTTTTTGGATGGTTGAGCGTGATTATTGTTTGAGGGAAAAGTCCCAAATGGAAAGAGTTTCAAAGGTGTGAAGTTGCAAGCAAATAGAACACGCTTTGGCCGAAAAGATGGATGTTTTGCTGGTTTTAGTCCATTGGGATATGGATTCATAATAGGGTTTAATTGAAACAACAAGGGGAAAGAGTGGTCCATGGGGAAAGTCATCTATGTCTAAGGATCTCTTCAAAGTTTGATTTATGGAATGAAATGATACAACAAGAAAGGGGAATTAAACAAATGAAGAACAAAGAGAAGCCCAAGATCTGGTAAGTACTTTGAAACTAGCTATCTTTTGACATACACTTAAGCAAGACATAAAAGAAAACTAGGATCTGCTAAGTACTTCGAAACTAGCCAGCCTTTGATACACTTTCAATAGAAAACAAATTAAACACAAAGGGAAACTTAAAAGGCAACTGTTAGAGAAGAAACTAGAGGGTAGGGCTCACCATAAACCTCTACTATCTTTGCTTTACTTGGTAAACTTTCAAGACAAGCACAAAGATAACAAAGAATGGTCTAAGATCTGGTAAGTACTTTGAAACTAGCCATCTTTCAACACATTCTTAGGGAAAATTTCAAGCAATTTTTTGGGATAAAACTAGGACATGGCTCACCATAACTTCCTTAGTTCATCTCTACTTAACATAAACTGAAAATGACATCCAAGAACAATATTTCGCTAAGACAGTAGGACGAGGGAATGCCATCATTCCTAACTGCTCAAACTAAATTCAATCATTCCTAAATAACACAATTTGGAAGAAAACATGTAGATAAAGATTATCAGTCAAAGAAGGGTACTGGTATACAGTAAATCCTAACTCTATGCCTCTTGTTATTTATTAGAGAAGATGGACAAAGTGAAAACATAAATAAAATAATGATTTACAATAAGAAATAACATCACTGTTGACATAGACCAGGATCCCATAAATCAGCTTGTATTGATGCTTCAAACTAGTTATAGCTTTAAGTCCAGTGTTTTAGGTTAGCAGTCATCTTCACTTCTCAACCTAACTATTCTATCACAAGCAGAGCTTCAAGAGCCTCTGAACACTATTTACAATCAGAAGTTTTCAAGCTCAATTACATTCCAAAGTTCTTCAACCAACATTTTCTCATCTTCTACAGAAGTATTTATAGAAGGAATTAAGAGGTGGGCGGGGATAAAAGATCTCCCAGGTCAATTAATATAGTCTTAATAGCTTCTCGGCCTTTGAGGGGCTCAATGGAGAAGTTTACATATGTGTCCTCTGTATTAAATGTTTTACATTAAGATTTAAACTCGGTGGGAGCTTTTGTTGACTTTAAGGCTTTGTATAATTTCTGTAGTAACACAGCAGATATTTTGCAATTAGTTCTTCGGCTGAATTAACTCTTTGGTGGTTGTGAGGCAAATATCTTCTTTCTGATCAATAACTTCGGCCTCTGTTTGAATGCTTTGAGGAAACAGGTGGCTTTTTCGTAGCTGAGAGGAATCAATTTGCCTCTGTTGTGGTGGTGGAGGCTTTTCTGTTTGATGATCCTTTTAATAATCAATCTTAGCCGTAATCCCCCAAAATTGTCTTCAATCTTCTGTTCCTGCTGTGTTTAAATCTTTGACACTGATACTCTTTTGATTCATTAAATCACACTGTGTCTTGTTGATGGGCAGGGCCGCACAGGGCTCATGTGGCATCAATGCCCATGAAGCACCGACGAGATGTGGAGTTCGAACCCTGTGAATGGTTTCCCTTTAAATAAACAAAGCTCTGAGGATCGTCACCCTTTACTTTATCATTTCTCTTTAAAATATTTTGAAAATCATTTGAACTTGTAAAAAACACACAACTGTTATGAAATCTTGCGTTTATTGGGTAAACTGCTTCAGAGGCTGTGGGGAGGAGCGTAGCGTTGGATGGCAGCATCCAATGGTGAAGATTCGTTTAGAGGAGGTCAAAAGGAGAGCAGAGGGAGAAAATAAATCAGATCCGTCGATCTGCAGAGATCGACGGTCGGGAGCGATGCAGGAAGTATAATGGAGGAAAGGCCGCTTTAACAAAGAAATGGAGAATAATGCGAAGGATAAGGTTAAAAACCTTTGTTTGGAGGAAAAATACATGGAGGAAATTCGGGGTTTCCTGGGTGATCGTGGGCTGTTGGATTAGATCCACCTAATGAGATCAACAGCTAAGGAGACACACGATGCAACATAAAGGAAAGAGGGAAAACGGTTTCAGGTTGCAAAACAACTGTTTTCGCGTGAGAAAGAGGCGGGTAGGCGGTATTGCCTTTTTGAATGCGATATGCGTTCTCGCTCGACACATGGCACCAGAAAACCGCCCATATCGCATGACCTTTGGGAAATTAATTTCCGCGCTTAAAGTTACGTGACTTGGGATGTGGGTCGTCAGATCTGAGGCCTCAGATCCGACGGTGGAGAATGAGCACGATATGAGATATATGCGCGAGCGGTAAGAAGGTGGATGGTTTTAATCTAGGTTGTAGGATCTGAGATGAACGGTCGAGATCAAGTTTTGAGAAAGGCAGGACCCACAGGAGGCAGGCCTATCGGGTTAAATATGAGCCGTTAGATGTGAGGATCAATGGCGGAGATTGAATCTAGGGGTTAAATGGAAATAATACAATGGTAGAGGAAGGGCTGACGAGAGTCGTTGATCTACAAAGATCAATGACTAAGATTGGCTGGAAAATATTAGAACGCGAGGCGCACGATTTTAAACCAAAGTTGGGAAAAGCATCCTAGACCGTCCGATCTGGACACATGGATGGTCCAGATGCAATCGAAGGTATTCGATCGGCGGGGGGAAGAATTTTCACAGCGCCGATGTGATTGAGCATTGACCGTCGATCTGTAGATCAGATCGATGGTGGAAAATGAATCGGGGGGTTTGAAAGGCGGAGGAACGTTTTGTGATTGGAGCAAACGAGGGCTGTCGGATTAGAAACATGGCGGATGGATCTGACGGTGGAGGATCGATCGGGGGGTAGTGAATCGGGGGGAGGAAAAAAATGTACCCGATAAAAAACGCCGATGCGATGATCCACTGCCCGTTTGATTGTTTCAGATCAATGGTGGACATTGTTTCAAAACTTACACCGGCAGAAACCCTTGAATACTTATGAAAACCAAATATTAACAGAAAAAAAAAAGTTTTTATGCATCGGGGTGGGATATATATTTATGATATAGCTTGGCGCCCATCTGCAAGGCCTTGGTCTATATGAAATGCGATAGGCCCAGGGCTTCATATATATGTGGGCCAATCACATCGGAACTGTCGGCCTTGGTCTTTCAATCTAACCATTTTATTTTCTCTGATGCGATTAGCGCTTTGGGACTTTTAAGTCTTGGTCCTCGGGCGAAAGTTATATGGAGTAAAAGTAGAGGGTATGGTTTTAACAAAGACACTCAATCACATCGGAACTTTTGATGCGGGTCTTTCAATCTACCCATTTTTTCATTAAAAACCTAACTCCGGCGGGCTTAGACCAAAACTTTAGAAAAGTGGGTTTATAAAATTTACAAAGGAAAATGTCAATTAGAGATGGATTATACAATATTTTTAGCGCCCGACTGCGAGCACAAGGGTTACATGAGGCGATAATAACATCGGGGATTATAAAACAATGGGCTAATCGCATCGGAACTTTTAATATGGAAAAACAGACTTGCGTGCTCCTTTTTTTTCGATGTGATAAGTGCTTAAATGGTTCAGCGCTTGGTTCCAGCACCAAGGCGTATGGAGGGGAAGTGGTTTAAGACTTAAGCCTAAGGGGGCTTAAGTTTGTAATACAAAAAAAGTGTATTTTTTATGATTTTTTGAGGATTTTCTGATGGATTTGGGGGTTTCGGCAGAGTTCAAAAAAGGAGTTTTAAACTCTGTAAAGGGGATTTTATGAAGGGGAAATGGGAAAAATAAAAAATAGAGGAAGTTTACGAAGAAAAAGGGAAGGAAAATGAAGGTTAATTTTGAGGTGAAGGGAAGGGAAAAATGGTGTTTTGCAGCAGTCTTTCCTCTATGGAATCAGCAGGATTTCATAGTTTAAAATGGAAACAGCAGTGAAGATTTGGACAAAGGGCATGATGTCTTCATGAGTCTTCAAGAGATAATATTTTTAGCAATAAAAGTGTTTCTTGAAGGCTCAAAAAATGTTTTGGCCACCTTTTGATATAACAAATTTTATAGGTGGCCAACAGAACGCCTCCTCCCGATGTGCCTCCAAGAAGTGCCCATGAATCCATCACTATCGTTGAAGTGTGAGGAGGTGCTCTCATCATCAGTTGTTGGTGGGTCGCTAGCTGTTTTGGAGCTTTCTCTCACTTCCTTCTTGGTGTATCCGAGCCCTGCATGACGCTGAAATTCCTCGACTTTGATAGGGTTTACAATGCCTTGGCCATTGATGCCGAGGGATTTTCCTTGATACCCCATCTTCTTCAGAAATTTCGACCCTATCCCTGTAGTATATTTTTCAAAAGAAGCAAATTCATCATCATGAAAAATACATGAAATTGAAGGTTTTCTTTTTATCTCAGGTTGGTTATGTTGCAATTTTTCCAAGGAAATATCCCTAGCTTGTAACTGGTGTAGTAACCTTTGTTATTCTCCCCTTAGCTCAGTATTTTATTCTTGGATGCCTTGGTTAATCACTTCAAGTTCTTGGAGCTCCACCGTATTAAGTGTCCTTTTCTTCTTCGGTACACTATCTGTTGATATTTTGGTTTCATCACCTAAATTAGAACCCAAGTCTATGGGTCCTTCTACCATGATCCAAAAGGTTGCAAGCTTCATTTCATCGCCTGAATTGGACCCCAGGTTAATTGGTCAACCTCGTGAAAATCCTGCAGGTGCGACCTTTTCATCTTCCTTGGATCCAAAATCTTCAGAATCTTAGTTTTGTTGTATGGCGGTGGCAGTCTCGTGCTTCCTTTTTTCGTCATTTCTCTCAGGTCTCAATTCAGGACAATTTTCTTCATCATGTGGCTCTCTTTCACAATGTGTGCAAGAGGGCTTTTCTCCCCTTCTTTTGGCTGCTGAAGTCCTTTTTGGGTAGTCACTTTTTTCATGCACCCCCTTGATTTCTATCTGCACGGCCTTCACACTGGCCTCATCGATGGTAGGAGGCTCAAACAACAATAATGAATGTCTTATGTAACTTGCTGGGGTCCTGTGATTTGGCAGTTTGGCATACCAAATGACAAGGAAACATCAGAACCACTTTGGAATCCTAGGATCTAGCCCTCCTGGATTCAGAGAGAGATCTCTCTATATGTGTTTCAAAGGATATGCCTCTAGGGCTTATGATATTATGTTAGGCTAGTTATGAATAACGAGGGGTTTGTTTTTTTTTTGGTTGGGAATAATTAAATGAGAAGGTCATGTGAAGTAAATAAGGAAATAAGGAGAATGATTTTTCAACATGGGAATATGGGTCAAAAAACAGTGCTAAACCATTGGGCTATGGAGTCATAAAAGGGTTTACTTTCACATCAACTATCCAAGGTTTTCCAAAGGGAAAGTCATCTATATCATCAGATCTTTTAAGTTGAGTTGGTGGTATGGAACATTAAGAAGTGTGGTGATAGAAAGTAAACATGTAAGAAAACAAAGGGCAGCCTAAGATCAGGTAAGGGATTTTAACCTATCCTGCTTTTGACATAATCTCAAGGGAAAACATTCAAGATGAAAATAAAAAGCAACCTAAGATCAAGTAAGGACTTTTAACCTACCTTGCTTTTGGCATACTCTTACAATAAATCTTCAAAACAGTTGTTTAAGACTAAACAAGGGACAGGGCTAACCATAGAATTCCTTGATTAAAACTCTACTTAGCATGTAGTGAAAAGATCATTCAAGAATAACATCTCAAGTTCTACTCAGGAAAGACATGGGCTTACCAACAGTTCATTTACTGGTTATACTCTATTAATTCATTCTTAAACACACATTTAGAATAAAACATACAGATAAAGCTTATCAACCAGATTTAGGGTACCTTCAGAAGTAAATCATAATCTATAATTGTTGTTCTTTATTAGAGAATATGAACAAAGTGGAAACATGAGGAGAATAGAAATAAAAGTGAGAAAAACATCACCAATGATTTAGATCAAGATCTAGTGAAATATGCTTGTCTATTGATGTCCAAAACTAGATACATACTTTGAGTCCAATAGCTTTTACAGTTTGATACTTCTCCTCCCAACCTACTATATTACAACTACTCAGAAATTCTTACTCAATAACAGTTCAACAATTAACCAATTTCCAACCCTTACAATGAGTTTTCTATGAACACATATAGGTGCAGAGAGGAAGGGTGTTGCAGGAATGGTAATAAATATTAATTAAGACAGAGTGGGAGAGGTGTTCGAATGCCCATTTTTCTCAATAACCATTGCATTAACTATTTGTACCACTTTGGCTGCTTTTAGTTGAATCTGAAACCAACGAGCATACTGGTAATAACTCTGAGGCTTGTCCTTTGAAGCTATCTTGGTCTAAAGTACCCTGTTTTACCTCTGGGACAAGAAAACTGTCATTTTTGGGTTTTGTAGCCCCACATCTGCTTAATAATTGTTCTGACAATTTAAAATATCTTCTATCTATGTAATAACTGCCAGTTTGTCTTTACAGGTAGAAAGTAGGTTACAGGTGTCCTTATGGGTTGCTGAAAAGTAATTAGCCTTGCTGATGTGTCCTTTGGAGGCGGTCTTTTGATGATCTGTCTGTCTTTGATAATTTAAACACTGATTAGGCCTTAATTTGTGCTTTAAGGCTAATTATGCCTTCTCGGATCATCATTGGTCTTCATACTGTGTCTTTATCTTTAATCTTCTAGTTAAGGGTTTAGTCTTCGGGCTTCATTCCTTAAACATTATTTTCCACTGATCTCCTTTGTTTTGCTTTTGTGCACAGGTGGCTTGGCACGCTGGAGGGCTTGATCGTGTGACCAATGCTTATGAATCATTGGTTAAAACATGGAATTAACCCTGCTAGTCCCTTTTTGCCTTTGTTCGGGCCACGAGGATCGTCACCCTCGGCCCTGAGCCACTGTAATTGGCTGTAGGAGACTTTATATCCTTTCCTCCATGAAAACCTGCAACACACACAAACTGTTAAAGTAAAACCTACAATGCTTGGGGGAAAAACTGCTTCAGAGGCGTCGGGATGGTAGAGGAGTGATTGCAGAGGAGGGGCAGTGTGCAGCAGGTGGAAAACCAGGGCGGACGGGTGAACCAAGGTTTGAAATAGAGTTTTGGCGCGAAGAGAGCATGGGTCATTTTGGGAAAACCGAGAATGGTTTTCGTGTGAGCAAAGGGTGGTGAGCGGTATTGGTAGGGGGGAGCGCGATACGCGTCGGAGGATGACACCTGTCCCACCGAAAACCGCTTATTTCATGCTAAAGGTGCATGATGGGGGGTATTGGTGAGATCGAGCGCGAAATGAGTTGGTGATCGTCCAATCTGGGAAATCCAGATTGACGGTTGTGGTTGCGCACGATGGTTGAAAAACTACGCGGGAGAAGAACAGTGGGGACAATCAGTCACGTCAGTTGTTTGTCGCATAGCGGAAAGGTTCAAAGGGTGGATTATAGGTGTTGTTAAGTGCAGACCGTTGATCTTGGTAGATCAACGGTGTAGATCAAAGCAGGGCTATAGCGGTGGATGGAGGGGTTATGGAAGCGGGAAATGGGAAGGGGCCTAATGACCGTCAAATCATGGAGAAGATCGGTGGCTGAGATCCACTCTGGGGGGATGGAGGGTACAGACGGGTTTGCGGGCCAGGTGCCTCCACAGTAAATCCCAGCCATTGGATGAAGATCTTATGTGGTCAAAAGGGTCAACTGCAGGGGCACTGGGAGTACGGACCACCTTGGTCGGGTGCCCCCGCAGTGAGCCTGAGTCGTTAGATTACTGCAATCAATGGTGGAGATTGACTTGGGAAGACAAAGGTGGATGACATAATTTAAGCGAAAGGGGCTGTAGGGAAAAGGGCAGGGATGTGGTCCCGTGGAAAAAAGGAGGACCGGGGCTAAGAAGAAAAGGGTGAGGGTTAGCACCTGGTCATGGGTGCATGGTTATATGTGAAGCAGGGGCAGAGGACTTAAGCCCTGAGGGGCTTAAGCCCTGTTTTTTAATACAAAAGAGCGGAATAAGTCCTAAAGTGGGTTTTTGGGCATTTTTGAGATTTCCAATAGATAAAATAGGGATGTTTTAAACCATAAAAAGGGGTTTTTATAGGTTTAAAGGGTTTTTATAGGAAAATGAGGGTAAATGAGGGATAAGATGAGGATTAATGACCCTTTAAGGAGTGAATGAAAATGAGATGAAGGGGTGAACATGGAGAATGATTGTAAAGGGGAAATGATGAAGAGTGATGGTGGGATAACATGCTTTCAAAACAGTTTTCTTGGGACTAGCAAGGCTTCTTGGAATGCTCTTTTGAAGGAAACAACAGTGAAGATTATTCTTAAGTCAGAGGACACCAGAGGCTTCAAGAATGAGTAGTTTTCTATGAAAATAATCTCTTGAAGGCTCACACAACAAATTTAGCCATCATCTGCTGCAGCAAAGTTTACTGATGGCTAACAGTGGCTCCACTTGGGGATGGCAACTCCTTGGAGGTGTCAAGAACCTCAGAAATTTTATCTCTGGAATGTAGATCAATGTCTTGCACTTTGACAAATCCTCTTTCTTCTTTGATTATGCTGCTTGAAAAATGATAAATCATTACATTATAAAAAATCAATTTTCCCCAAACAACTACCTACACAGCCTACTTTCCTAATATTTTATTTTGAAAACAAGAAAAACTAATCTAAATCTACCCTTATTTCTCCCTGAGTTAAGATTAAACAGTTGAACTCATAGCTTCTCTACCTAAGCTACTATCTGTCAGGATTAAGCTGTATGATAGATCTTATTCTCTATATTCTAAAACATAAATTTAAAACACAGCCAAACAAGGATTAATCTGTCTGATTTTTTGTTGAGACTATGGCATAAAAACAAGCTACACATAGACTGAAATTTACAGAAATTTAAAACAAAATTGTGAAGGCTTAAGATCTGAAAATTATGAATATCCTTCCTTCTTTCTTTCAGCTCTGGTTTTTATCTTTTCAGAGTCATCCTTTTCTTTTTTACCTGGTTCAAGTTTTCAGCATGTTAGAACCATTAATTTTTCTTCTCTTTGGCTCAGGTTTTGATCTGATTAGAGCCATTCTTCATCAAACTTATAGGTTCAGGATTTAAGCTTGTTTGAACCTCTGTTTTTCTATCCTAATCTAGTCTACTGAAAATCCAAGATTAAATTGTTTGGCTAATCTGATTCATTAACCTATCAGTAGTAAATTGAAATCTATCTAGTCATGATTAGGTTGTATGACTAAATAGCAGTGCTTTCTTTTGGGTAGTGGCATTTATTTCTTACACACTTTTTGATTTTCCTTTTCTTTTCTTTTTTGGTATGGGGTTGTACCTTTCTTCTTTTATATCTGCCCTCTTTTTTATTTTTTATTGTTTTTGTATTTTTTCATTTTTCTTTCAAAGCAAGAAACAAAAACTAACTAAATGCTCACAGGCTGAGCTTTATTGACATTCCTACCTACCCTAATCTAACTTGGAAATATCTGCTGTTTTATATGATACAATAGTGCGAGTGCAGCCAGTTATGCAGTAACAAAAAAGGGTAGAAAATTTGACTGCTTGTCAGAGATAACCACAGGGTACTTCGAAAGTGGGTCTTCAAAACCAAGGCTATCACAGAAGGTGACAACTTTTTATGTATTTGGCTCTTGCAAATGATCCATGCTTGGGAACTTGAGCCAATCAGGGCCTCCATATATTCTGCCATAGGATCAACAAAAAAATGATATGAACTTTCTTCTTTTAGGCCTTCCATGACTGGTAGGCTATCTGCATCCTTGATAGCTTTGATCACTGCATCTTCAGTGTGTTTCTTGAAAGCACAATCATCCTTTTCCTACACATCAAAAGGCAGTGAAATTCTTCTTGCTTTGGGGGAGGGAGACTTTCCAAAAATGCTCTGGGGTCTCTGAATTGATATGATTGATCTTGTGAATTCAACATTTCAATTTCAGTTTCATATCTTTCAACTACCAATTCTAGGAAAATTTTCTTAACCTCAGCATTGAAATTTGAGTTGAGAAGGATAACCTTTGGAAGGTCCTCACATTCAAGTTCTGCCAATTCACTTGATATTTCATAACGAAGCTATGCTATGAAACTTGATTGCATTGTTGCAAATGGTTCAGATTCTTCTATTAGTGGAGTGATTTGGGTCAGGATAGGCTCTGGTATGAATTATTTTTGAAGCTAGTATGTTAAGATCTAGACCCAAAGAAAAGAAAGTTAGCCAGATATGACAATCTTTAGAGGCAAACTAGTCTTTAACAAAGAAAACTTAATCCTCAAATTTTCCTCATCATGGGTGTGCACGATGTTTTAATGGTAGTGTGGGCTGCCCCAGTGGAGTCTTTGTGAAACCAGGAGTAATCAACAGGCCTACTGATCACCAGTGGAGTCTTTTGGTCTTTTAGGAGTTGTGGAGTCGCCATGTGGATGCTTTCAAATGTTTTAAGATGAGCTGCTATCCACCATCAGTAATTAACTACCAAACTAAGGCTGTTGCGGGTCTTCTGAGCTCTTAAGGATATATAAGATGTATTTTCACTGAGAATTCCCCAGTGGAGTCACCATTATGTTGGGGTCTTGTGATTTGGCAGTTTGGCATACCAAATGACAAGGCAACATCAGAACCACTTTGGAAGCCTAGGATCTAGCCCTCCTGGATTCAGAGAGGGATCTCTCTATATGTGTTTCAAAGGATATGTATTTAGGGCTTATGATATGATGTTAGGCTAGTTATGAAGAACGAGGGGTTTGTTTGTTTTTTGGTTGGGAATCATTAAATGAGAAGGTCATGTGAAGTAAAGAAGGAAATAAGGAGAAGGATCTTTCAGCATGGGAAGATGGGTCAAAAAACAATGCTAAACCATTGGGCTATGGATTCATAAAAGGGTTTACTTGCACATCAACTATCCCAGGTTTTCCAAAGGGCAAGTCATCTATATCAGCAGATATTTTAAGTTGAGTTGGTGGTATGGAACATTAAGAAGTGTGGTGATAGAAAGTAAACATGTAAGAAAACAAAGGGCAGCCTAAGATCAAGTAAGGGCTTTCAATCTATCCTGCTTTTGACATACTCTCAAGGGAAAACATTCAAGATGAACATAAAAAGCAACCTAAGATCAAGTAAGGACTTCTAACCTACCTTGCTTTCGGCATACTCTTACGGGAAATCTTCAAAACAACTGTTTAAGACTAAACAAGGGACAGGGCTAACCATAGACTTCCTTGATTAAAAATCTACTTAGCATGCAGTGAAAAGATCATTCAAGAATAACATCTCAAGTTCTACTCAGCAAAGACATGGGCTTACCAACAGTTCATTTACTGGTTATACTCTATTGATTCATTCTTAAACACACAATTAGAAGAAAACATACAGATAAAGCTTATCAGCTAGATTTAGGGTACCTTCAGAAGTAAATCCTAATCTATAATTGATGTTCTTTATTAGAGAATATGAACAAAGTGGAAACCTGAGGAGAATAAAAATAACAGTGAGAAAAACATCACCAATGATTTAGATCAGGATCCATTGAAATCTGCTTGTCTATTGATGTCCAAAACCAGTTACATACTTTAATTCCAATAGTTTCTACAGTCTGATACTTCTCCTCCCAGCCTACTATATTACAACTACTCAAAAATTATTACTCAATAAAATTTCAACAATTAACCAATTTCCAACCCTTACAATGAGTTTTCTGTGAATACATATAGGTGCAGAGAGGAAGGGTGTTGCAGGAATGGTAATAAATATTAATTAAGACAGAGTGGGAGAGGTGTTCAAATGCCCATTCTGCTCAATAACCATTGCATTAACTGTTTGTACCACTTCAGCTGCTTTTAGTTGAATCTGAAACCAACGAGCATACTGGTAATAATTCTGAGGCTTGTCCTTTTAAGCTATCTTGGTCTGAAGTACCCTGTTTGACCTCTGGGATAAGCAAACTATAATTTTTGGGTTTTGTAGCCCCATGTCTGCTTAATAATTGTTTTGACAGTTTAAAATATCTTCTATCTATGTAATAACTGCCAATTTGTCTTTACAGGTAGAAAGTAGGCTACAGGTGTCCTTATGGGTTGCTAAAAAGTAATTAGCCTCGCTCATCTGTCCTTTGGAGGTGGTCTTTTGCTGATCTGTCTGTCTTTGATAATTTAAACACTAATTAGGCCTTAATTTGTGCTTTAAGGCCGATTATGCGTTCTCGGATCATCATTGGTCTTCATACTGTGTCTTTATCTTTAATTTTCTGGTTAAGGGTTTAATCTTCGGGCTTCATTCCTTAACCATTATCTTCCACTAATCTCCTTTGTTTTGATTTTGTGCACAGGTGGCTTGGCACGCTGGACAGCTTGATCGTGTGACCAATGCTTATGAATCATTGGTTAAAACATGGAATTAACCCTGCTAGTCCCTTTTTGCCTTTGTTCGGGCCACGAGGATCGTCACCCTCGGCCCTGAGCCACTGTAATTGGTTGTGGAGACTTTATATACTTTCTGCCATGAAAACCTACAACACACACAAACTGTTAAAATAAAACCTATGATGCTTGGGGGAAAAACTACTTCAGAGGCATCGGGATGGTAGAGGAGTGACTGCAGAGGAGGGACAGTGTGCAACGAGTGGAAAACCATGGTGGACAGGTGAACCAAGGTTTGAAATAGAGTTTTGGTGCAAAGAGAGCATGGGTGGTTTCGGGAAAACCGAGAATGCTTTTCGCATGAGCAAAGGGTGGTGAGCGGTATTGGCAGGGGGGAGCATGATACACATCGAAAGCTGACACCTGTCCCACCGAAAACCACCTATTTCGCGTGGAAGGTGCACGATGGGGGGTCTTGGTGAGATCGGGCGCGAAATGAGTTGGTGACCATCCGATCTGGGCAATCCAGATCGACAGTTGTGGTTGTGCGTGATGGTTGAAAAATTGCGCGGGAGAAGAACGGTGGGGCCAGTCAGTGACGTTAGTTGTTTGTCGCATAGCGGAAAGGCTCAAAGGGAAGTTTATAGGTGTTGCTAAGTGCGAACCGTTGATCTTGGTAGATCAACGATGTAGATCAATGTTGGCAATATGATGCAGAGTGTTGTCCTTGATGGCAACCCACTGAATGAAGATGAAGACATGCGACTATTGACATGTGTTGTCAT